>CM042138.1:129516232-129538732 GCA_023376005.1 Doryteuthis pealeii | reverse complement strand
ATATATATATATATATATATATATATCTCCTTTTATTTATTTATTTAAAAAAAAAAATTCATCTGAACACCGCGTGCATTAACACCAATGCAAGTTTGTTTGATTATAATGTTTTTTAAATACAAATTTAACGTCATGACATTACATCACGTGAATACAATCCACGTCACATAAACGTTAAACAAGCCACCGTTTAAAAAAACAATTTTTAGCTTTACATTTCCCATCGCGTGAAAAACGCTGCATATAAACGCTAAAACATTTGATTTTTACCATTTCACGACTGGTTTTTGACATCTCAACCACTTCTCATTGATGATTGGACTACCAAGAAACTTTAAGTTATGAGTGTGAAATCATAATATCACTATTAATTATAAATCTGCTCTGCTTTATTAGCATTGAGCACCTTTCCATGCAAATACTTTTCTCATTTTTTCATTCACTATTCATTATATATATATATATATATATATATATATATATATATATATATATATATGTCGTCGGGGCGGCCTAAAGTCGGTATCAGCCAGTCAGCGAGGGAGTCTATCCCCTTTTCAATAGCGCTAGACCAAGGAGATTGTTTTTAGCGTCTGTGGTGGAGCGCCACATCTACCATCAGCTCCTTACTTTACCGCACAGATCCCTGTGCTACTCAAACGCTGAGTTGGCGAGGACCGGTATCGAACTAGGAACCTTGTGGTTTCTAGTCCAACGCTCTACCGACTGAGCTAACCCTGCCCCACAAGTTGATAAATGAGTAATATTTTTAAAAAATGTTTAAATAGACTGACCGACAAAGCAAAGGAGTTTCGCAGATTTCTTATTTTCTGTGATACATTTATTTTTTCGTCAAACTAACGAAAGCTCTGATGAAAATCAATTGAAACAGATCGAAACACTGCAGCGTAGGCGAAATAAACATTACTCGTTTATGAACTTGTGTTTTTTCAATTTTTCATATTATTACATACTGTCGGATTCATTTCGACTTTTTCTTCACACACACACACACACACACACACACACATATATATATATATATATATACTAATCTGAATGCTATTGTATTCGATCCACACATACACACACACACACACATATATATATTTATATAAATATATATTAAAACAGATCTCGTTGAATACAACAGCATCCAGATTATTTTGTAATTTTTTACCCTTCTTTTCAATAACTTTAATCATTTCTTGATAATATAATCAAAAAAAAAAAAGAAGAATTTATAGAATATTCGAAATAATTATTTCTGGTACGTTCTCCTTGGAACCATTATCAAGTGTGTTTTAAATGAAAAAAAAAAGAAGGCTTTTTTCAGAAGATCTAGGAGATTAAAAGAAATTAAAAAAACATATCAGAATGACAGGCGTGCAAAAACAATGATTATTATCTGAATAAGATCTTCAAAAGTTATCCAACGCCTTGATTGATCAACAGCCAAACTATTCAAAATGATTTCCCAGGTTGGATCATTTCTATGCTGGGATACACAGGAAACACCTGAGGAAGGCCGATGATACAGCGGCCGAACTGTTGTGGTTTTACATACCACAATAAAGATGAGGGCATCTGTCTGAAAAATCAAAATTATTCAAGATTGAATATACATCTTGTTATTTTATATCATTTTATTGAAAGATATTTACGTATTTTCCGTAATGCTTTAAATCTGTTATTTATTTATATAGTTATTTATTAAACAGATCATGCTACTAAAATTCCAAATACGCTGGGCAGAACACATCTACAGGATGAGGAATCATTGTTTGCATTAGATCGTACTCTACGACAAACTTTCTAATGTCTCTCCGTACGCAGAGTACCAAAGAAGCGTCACGGGGACTAATTGAAAGGATCCCACATATAATCGCTATAGGTCCAGCCTGAAACGTAATCCCTGGCTTCTCACCATTAATCACCCTGTATTCTCCTTTGAAAAGCCACCCCCAAACTACCCACAAGGACAAAATAAAAGCCCTAAGACGAAGAACCCCAACACAATGACATCAAAGCCTGACCAGATTTTCAGCTACAGTCGCTGTGACTGTTCATACCTGTTCCACATAGGCCTTATCAGCCACGAGCATGACTGAAGTCAACGTATACCACCTTCTTAATCTTCGTACATGAAGCCAATCCATGATGATTTTTTATTAAAGAAAAACAAACCTTATTTCAACTCGTCTTAATGTATGGAGTTTTCGAACCAAACAAAGTTTAATGCACATATAAAAATGTTTTTAAAAAATTCCATTGAATTTAAATATAAACTTATGTTTGGAATTTTAATGGTAAAAAGTAGTAGTATTATAAAAGTCAAAAAAGTTTAACTGTTTTTCTTTCTCTCGGATGACTGTTAGGTCTTAGATGAATTGTTACCTGAAATAAGGAATTTCCAAATACGAGTGGTTAGTGTGGCAATACATTACATCTTAGTAATTGGTACTCATGTGATTGTAATAAACATGTCATTTTTTCTTGTGTAATGTTCCGAACTCTCAAAACTAAGAAATCTGCACAATACTTTTCTCCTTTTTTTCAAAGAATAATGATGCCCATTATAATGTTACCAATATCGCACTACCAACCTCCTACATCATGTGTTGTAGCCCGAGTACAGGTGTTAGTGTTTTGACGGGAAGAAGTCAAAACTTGACTTTGATTTGAAAAGCTATAAAAAAGAAGAATCTAGTTTTTAAAACTATTTCCAGGGGAGCAAACAGAAGAGTCGTCTGTGATTTTAATTCTTAAATATTAGGATCCTCTAAATGTAAATAAATTCCCCCTTTCAGTGAAATATGATTGAAGACCTTTCCTCGAGGACCGTAATATTGTAAGCAACTTGATATAAAAATGACTTGATTCGGCATTAAATGCCGTAAAACAAAACAACCGACTAGTGTTGTAATGGGTCCAACCGAAGTGTTGTTATGAGTCCAACGGGAGAAAATTAAGTATTTTATAAAAAAGAATATCCGCAAAATGGATTATGTTTATAAAAAAAAATTATTTTACATTAGCGACACGTGTTTCAGATCTTATGATATCTTCTTCAGGCTGAATTAACTATATTCTGTGTCAAAATATGGATATATATATATATATACCCTCCTCTCTTCCTGTTCGGTGGGAATGCAGAAAGAATTAATTTTTAACATTTGTGCGTTAGAAAGGTGTGTGTGTGCTTGTGGGTGGCTGATTTTTTATTATCTCGTTTTTAATGTTTTTGAAATTTTAACTTACAGGTGTTTATGTGAGGGGAGCCAAACGCTTCTCTGATTGTGCGTGTATTTTTAGTATATATAGCAGCTGTACGGTCACTTGCCTCCCATCTCACAAACTATCCGAGTGAGACGGCAAGGCATGTAGGACACTGCTGGAGAAGCAAGGATGAGCTCATAAGCGACGTTTTCCTGTGGAAGCCAATACAAGGACATGCAAGTGTGGGGCGCCCAGCAAGGACCTACATTGACCAGGTATGCGAAGATGCTAGTTGCTCCGCAGAGGACCTCCCAGGTGATATGAATGATAGGGAAGGTTGGCGAGAGATTGTCATGGATATCCGTGCTGCGTGCGCGACATGATGATGATGATGATGATGATGATATGTATATATATATCAATTGATCATTTACACACACACACACACACACACACACACACACACACACACACATATATATATATATATATATATATATATATATATATATATATATATATACCCATGTGTGTGTAAATGATCAAATTGAGAATTCAAACTAAGAAAGGAGTCAAAAAATCTGAAAAGCAAAATGTTTTCCAGTCAAATAACTTATTATTTGCTTTGCCTTTCTTTTCCGGGAGAATGATGCAGGAAATCAGAGCAAAGTTGTTGTTTTTTTTTCTTGTGGTTTGTTCTTTTCTTTTTTCTATGGAAGAACAATCTTGTATTATTTTTTCTTTTGTAGCCTGAACAAAAGAAGTCCATAACATGCGTGATCGAATTGTCTATATTCCCTCTGTTCTGTCATGCTCAACGCGTAATTTTTTTTACAACACCTTCCTTTGTTAAAGGTTTCAAAGAACAACTAATTTAGCCTATTTAATAGGCTTATTTCTTTAACGTATAGCCTTTCAAAGTCCTGTTGCCGGGGCGTAAAACACGCCGTCTGCATCTCATACAGAGTGGTAAAACCAATAAAAAGGTTGTTTAGCTATAAAAAAAAACAACATCAGATGATACAAGCTCCAGTTCTAGAGACCTAGTAAGTGGGTAATATCCCTTTGTTATAAAATATGCAAATGAAACTAAGTCACGTGATTCTGTATTATAAATAGTGGCAGTCGTTATTTTATCTTAGCAGTTTGTGTACTTTCCAATTAGTTGAGTGGAACTTGATTATATTTAAATATTTGAGTTTTACCTTATTTATGACAACTTTCATTGCCATTACTCATTCATTGCCAGATCAACTCTAGGTCAGATGTATCTGTTTAAAAATTATTCGTATTTGATAGGACTGTGTGTTAAAGATAAAAGAATATGTTAAGAAACAGCTACACAAAATATGAATACGATACAAAAATATAAATATATACAAAAAATTATATATGAACGTGGATGTGATTTACTAACCTATAGGCAGAAATTTACTTTTGACATACCGTCAGTATCAATCAATTAATCCTATTACCTTTGATATTTTATAAGTTGCCTGAACAGCGATTCTATCCAGCAAATTACAATTCCCCTACTCTGGATGAATTGACCAACCCATCTCAGCAAGCAGGATGTGACACAAAGTTAATTTTTTAGTTGAGCTAAACAGGTTTAAATTCAGATTTTTGCTTTTCCTAGACCAGTCGCCATACTAACTTTAATGGGCCCAGTCTGCACTACTATCTACCCATAGTTGGACGGAGAATATGTAGCCTCTTATCTGTCACATGGAAATTGACACTCATGAACTTTCACGGCCTTAGAGGTGATGTTCAGTAATTATTATATCTTAAAAAATAAGACCATTAAGCGATAGTTGAAATTTTGATAGTTAGGAGAATGCTTTATTGTGAATCAACTATATCATTAATAATTTAATTGAAAGTGTTACTTTCATTGTTCTTTCACCACATCATCATCATCATCATCATCATCATGTCGTGCAGGCAGCACGGATATCCATGACAATCTCTCGCCAACCTTCCCTATCATTCATTGCACCTGGGAGTTCTTCCTCGCTGCAGCCAGTATCTTTACATAGCTGGTCAATGTATGTCCTTGCTGGGCGTCCCACACTAGCATGTCCATGTGTTGGCTTCCACAGGAGAACTTCGCTTATGAGTTCGTCCTTGCTTCTGTAGCAGTGTTCTGCATGTCTAGTCCGTCTCACTCGGATGCTCTGTGAGATAGGGGGCAGGTGACCATACAACTGTTCCCTAGTGGGGTGCTGTTTTCACGACTTGTTCAATACTGCACGCAACATTCTTGTGCAGGTCCCATCTAGCTTACTCTCAAGGCGCCTCGTCAGGGTCCAGGTGGTGCAACCATACAGCAGTACTGATATGACTACAGCCTGGAAGAAATGTCGCTTCAGCTTGTCAGTAAGATCAGATTCCCATATGCCTGACAGTTTGTTTGTGGCCAGCCATGCCTTTCCTATTCGTGCATTAATATCGTCATCTGTGGATGAGATATTACTACCTAGGTATGTGAATTGTTCTACAGGCTTAATGGGCTTACCGTCTAGTGTGGAGATGTCTCCTTTCTTTTTGAAGCTCATGAACTCTGTTTTATCGGAGTTCACAAAGAGGCCGATGTTTTTTGCTGCCTCCTCCAGGCTATGTAGCAGTGACTCAGCCTGTAAGAATTCATAAACATATGAATCTACCGTATCTGCTTGAATGAATCAACCCTAACCTTTAACCCCTAAGCCTAACCCCTGACCCTAACCCTAACCAGTGTATGGCGGTGTGTTTGGGAATTTTAGAACTTACCTTAGCAAAATAAGAAAATTCTTAATGATATAGTTGCTCCAACTTTATTGTCTTATTTTGTTTAGGTATCAGTGTTTACAGAACAGTACCTCTACGGTTGAAAAAGTTCAATTTTGCCGGGGAATTAGCATTATGTGTGATGCAGAAAGCCTCGTCAAGGATTTTAACTCGAGTCACCGTGTCCATTTCCCACACTGATAACCATTACACGACAGGCGCCACTTACCTTATAGGTCAGTTAATTCAAATCAATTAATCATATTATGTTTGATTCTTAATATGTTGCAAGACCAGCGATTCGGTCAAGCAAAATACAGTTCTCTTATTCTGGATGAATTTACCAACCAATATGTAACGAGCAGGATTGACACACGGGCAATTTCTAAAACGGAGTTAAACGGGTTTGAATTATGAGTTCTCCATCTAGGACGGTTGCTATAAGAGTGTTAAAGAGCTCAGTCTGCCCTCTTATTTACCCATAGCTGGATTGAGAATAATTGGATTCTTGCCTTTCCCAAATTTAATAGCGCTATGTAAAATGCTGCCAGCCTCGTTCAGGATTTGAACTCGAGTCACCGTGTTCATTTCAACTACGAGAACCATTATAGGATGGCCCCCCTCACTTTGTAGGTCAGTTAATGCAAAAGTCCAGTAAACTATGCAAGAATTGACCCTATTATTCAGGACCTCAATTCCCCGCCAGACTCTTTTCAAGACAATCTGTCACTTACTCTACAATTAGCTAAGCGGACAATATATGTCATCTTGCTGATCTGCCTTGCAGTTAGTTTAACATCCCATTCACTAGGAAACTACTTGCCAATATATCTGCTCTTTCATTGAACATTGAAACCGGCCTACTATTAAGTTTGCTAGCTAATTAGTATATCCTTTTATTTGCCAGTAGGTTGCACAGAAAGTTGGTTATGGTGTCGATCGCTCATGTAGTCTAATCTGCTGGTCAACCCCCAAGACATTGACTAAGATTTCTTGTCTGACCTTCAATCACTTCTTCCGTTTGTATAAAGACCCCATGGATATTCATTATTTTATTCGGATCTCTGCTGGCCAATCGGGTGATAAAGTTAATATTCAATAACCTGTTCGCTCGACAGGTCAGCGTGGCCAGTCAATAGGTTTGTCCGCTATGCTGTCAGTAGCAGCAGTTCGTTGCCCTAGACGCTGCTTAATTTTTTTTGTTGCTCTGTTCATTCATATATTGGGCCGTTAATTTAGCTAAATGACCACACGAAAGAGCTGCTCCCTTAGCTGTAAGGTCATTAGTAAGCTTTTCAATAAGTTTAATAACAAGAATGAAGGTTTGATAAATACCTTCACTTTTTAACATACTATATTATCCAGGTATTATCATATTCTCATATGTTCTATATATATTTTTTAAACGTTGCAGTACCTCATTCTGGATTCATATTCCAGCAATTCCCATCCCTTTGGTCTACTCTGTCTACAGGTCTAAGAATACGCTGACTGTATCCCCCGGAGAGGAGTAAGACCTGCTCCCCAGAAAAAGGGAGTTTTCTTGGAATAACACTAAAACTACATTTGATACTTAGGCTCCAGTTTTGAGTAGCGGGAGTGTGGAGTACTACTTCATTACTCCCAGGTCCAATCTGACTCAGAGTGGTAATACCTGTTAGCACAGTGGTTCTCAACCTTTTTTTTTACCCATGTAACCCTTTGATTCCTATTTTACTCTGGTGGGCACCTTCTAGCCATTCAATATTTAAGAATCCAATTATATTTATAATTAAATATTTTCTTTTCTTGTTGGGACCCCCCCAAAAAATGTTATATGGTCCCCGGTTGAGAACCATTGTGTTAGAGCCTCAACTATGGATCAAATAATCATGTTTAAAATTATTCTAATTCGAAAAGACCGTGTGGAAAATAAATTATCTTAAGAGACAATATACAATGAACGGGATTCCATAACCTCAGGGCAGATTTATAAGTGACTTTCTCCAGTGGACACTTACGCATGGACTCCCCAGTTTAGGACGACCAGTAAAATGCTACATCAAACAACTGTGAATGGATTCTGGATGCTGTGCGGAAGACCCGTCCGAGGCGATGAGTGGTAGAGACAGTTGGAGAGAGAGAGAGAGAGAGAGAGAGAGAGAGAGAGAGAGAGAGGAGAGAGAGAGAGAGAGAGAGAGAGTTATAAAAATCCATGCTCTCAGTGATGGAGGGAGGTTGCTTAAAACCAAAATTTCCGTCTTGACTTGTCGCTGTCCTGAAAACTAAGTTAGTGACCCTTTGAAGAAATTCATAAGTCTCGAATCTGTACGTTTAATATAGATGAATTTATTTTTACAAGACTGTTCTTATCTATCTAACTATCTATCTATATATATATCTCAGTCTATTCATGTCTATTTTTTAATCTCTTAAATTTCTAAAATTCATACCAGTTTATCTAAAAAAATATACCGGAGTGGAAAATAATACTGTTATGATTTTACAGATGGCATTAAATATTCTGATGTGAGAAAACAACTAAAATTCAATATTCGTATAGAAAATTGACTTTTCCATAAATTATCAGCATAACCATATTAGAGTTTATGAGGTTAACCTAAATAGATAACTTTCAAGATAGGTTAACTTCGAAATATTTTTAAAATCATGAAATCCATTAAAAAATTTTGGCAAAATTTTCTTTTAAAAATATAGCGGTACCTTGATTTACGAGGTTAATCAATTCTGCTCGTAACTCAAATTTCCCGTATATCAAATCAAGTTTTCCAATCGAAATAAAAGGAAATTCCATAAATCCTTTCTACGCAGAAAAAAAAAGTAAATAAATAAATGAAAATAAATAAAACACCCGAAATTGGTTGTTACGTTTTTTAAATAAGAAAAATACCACTGCATTGTACAGAAACGTAATCAAATAGAATGTAATTAATTATGTGTTGTAATATATTTTAATCTTTATTAAAATCATAATCATAAATCATAATCACAAAGAATATTTTTCTTTATAAATAAAATTGGAAACATAAATGTTTTCAGTGAACTTTATTAACATAAGCGTATCTGAAGCTCGCTTGTTCCTCAAATCTTAGCTCTGAACACAAAGCAAAAAATCGACCGAGTAACTCGAACATATCTTAAGATCGTGCACTGGTAAATTAAGGTGACACTATACATAAAAAAAGAAGAAAATATAAATTATTCTAAACATTTTTACCTTTTTTAACGAAAGAATTGACGGATAAAAGAAAACGGAAGTGTATAAAGTAAATACAGACCCATTTGTCTCCAAATATCGTTTTATAACCAATCAGAGAGTCGTTTCCTCCAGCAATTCTTGGAAGAAAGAAATGAGAAAATATTTGGCTGAATTATTGGACACAGTGCAACTGATATTGAGGTTTGAGTTAATATTGAGGTTTGAGTTAATACAGTTCTAAGTGACAATCATCTTTAGGTTGCAGGTTCAATCCTGACTACGACTGGAAATAACAGACTATCCTAACGGATTAAATAAAAGATTTGATTCGAAATTCCCCGAGGACTCCCGAGTTTGACAAAAAGGCTCATAAGAAATACCCGAAGAAGGCCGGAGTACACATCGGTCGAAACGTCGTGTGCATAACAATAAAGATGAGGACAACAGTCCGAAAATTCTAAATAATACAAAGAAAACTTTGAAGTCTACTATAGGTCAGACATAAAAAAAGTTAAATTTGGATTTAGCAGTAGTAGATCATAAATCAGGCATGG
This sequence comes from Doryteuthis pealeii, assembly GCA_023376005.1. NCBI lineage: Eukaryota > Metazoa > Mollusca > Cephalopoda > Myopsida > Loliginidae > Doryteuthis > Doryteuthis pealeii. Next base: position 129,528,985 of record CM042138.1, on the reverse strand, counting down.
ACCAGGCATGAACCAGGCAAGGAAGCTGAAGGTTAAACACAAAACCCAATTCGTAGTGGAGGTTTCCTCGGCGTAGTAGCTAACATGCTGGACTGCGAAATCATAGTAAGCGAAGTCGAACTCCAGTCTCGCTATAACGTTCACTTTTGGACTAATGCCCTTGGTAAAGCTCTGAACCCCGTCTTTCCTCAGCTATGAGTTAAATAGTACCACTACAAGTATGGTTTTGGCATTAGATAACACATGAAGGTTAATATGTCATTAAAACAAAGTACAATTATATTAATGTACAGACTAATATCATGAGAAAGGTAGAAATCTCACCACCCTAGCTATGGTTTGAATAACATCACTACTCTTCTTCCACAAGGAAGGCTTTGGTATTAAATAACCAACGAAGGTTGATATACTATAAAACAAAGAAACCAAACCAAACCAGAGTGACGCCAAAGAAGAAGAATGCTATAGTCAGTCTTTCCCTAATTACCTACTTTATTTATGCGATAGAGAAAAGATACATTTTCTCTTAGAACCAATTACATTTTTATGCTATCTGGAAAAGAAAATTGATATTCTCTAAAATCCAGCTTATACATATACAATTTAAAAAAAAGGTGAAATTTCATTTTCTCCAAAGAAATAACCCTGCGAATTAAGAAGATATATAATTTCTTCTCATCTCAATTTAATACAATTTGACTCGTCTGCTATTCAGATTTCCCACTCAACTTTCTGACACACTTTGATTGACCTCATCTTTTCATTTCACCTTTCACTGATATTTTGGGAATTCCAACAGAATAACTCTTCATTAACTGAAATCGTCTACCATTTTTGTAATCCTCATCATTTATTTTAATACCTTTAAACATAAAAAAACAGAACAAAATCCGAAATTGAAACTTGACGTACATGTAGTTTGAATATTTTATTGCTATCTTGCCTTTTCAAGATGATTCGTCGGCATATAAAGTAATATTTTATGCAACCTGTCAATATTTATATTTTTGAATTATCATTGAGCATTGATTACAAATAAAGGTTTTTATTTTCTGATTCAATAAGATACGGGTTTCCTGTCCGCTTGTTCAATTGGTTTTATAGAATAATTGGGAAGAATTTCTTTGAATATCTATAGAGACAGTGAAAGATTTTCATGTAGAGCTATCAGATATGCAAACTGACTGGGTTTAGGGGAGGGTTTTAACGCAAAAAAGAAAAGCTGTTCCTAAACAAAGAAAAGCAAGTCTTAGATAGGAAATATTCTCTAAGAAGAAAAATAATCAACAAGAAGCCATGATCCTGCAAGATATTTACTAATCGCACGGAAATTAAATTTTCAGACTTAAAAAGAAACAAAAAAAACAAACAAAAAAAAAACAAACAAAAGACAAACAAAAAACAAAAAGAAAACAAAAAAGAAAAAAAAACAACTAAGGACTTAAATTGTCTTACCAAAATAATTATTCGTATCTAATTAAACATTATCATTTAACTTCATAGATAATTCTTGAAATAATGAAATAATTGCCAATCTTTATTGAATAGTTAGGATAAGCATAACTCCCCCATAAAGGTTAAATCGATAGATATATAAAACATTACACTAATTAGCATTACATTAAAATAAAACATATTTCTTGCCAAATCTTCGCGATTATTTTCAAAGAAAAAGAAAATATTAACATGTTGGAATTCCATCTCTTACTGAGCACGGTTCTTCTAGGAAATACGAAAGGTGATTATATCCCGTGTCTGACAATTAACATTAGTAGGCCGGGCAAGTAGCATTATAAAATAAGAAGCGACAAAGTCAAAATTCCTTTTTTACTTTCTGCCTCGACGAGGAGTAGCAACACACGAGTTATCTGAACAACCACGTGTCGCATGGATCACGATAAAATGCTTAACAAGTAAGTCTTTATACTTTCCTTTTAGGAAGAAGAGGCTCCTTCCGATCAATCAGCTGGTCCCATCAAGCCCTAGCACATATGATTGTTCCAACCCTATTACCATTATGGCAACCTCTAACTCTTTTTATCATATAGGTGTTAGAAAGCTGTGGCTGAGGGTTTAGTGTCCTGGATATGACGTTAAACTCTGATTGTGAGGTTTCAGTTCTGGAGGTCTGGGAAATGTGGAACCCCCCTTAATTACCATTGCTCCCAGGTCCACGCTGAACCGGAGTGTTAGTACCTATTAGCGGCCCATCTATGGGTTAAATAGAAAATTTGTTTAGAAATAAGTTTTCTTCAATACTATTAAAAATCCAATGGTGCATGTCACATCAACCATCATCGATGGTCTACTCGAGCTGAAACATGTGACGCCTGGCGTCTCACCATTGACCATGCTGTCTCATCCTTTGAAAACAATCGCATTGTCACAATCAAGGACAAAAGGTACAGAAGTAAACCCACAACACACTGCCATCAAACCCTGAACAGACCTTCAGTTGTAGCCGCTATGACCGTGCCTTCATGTCACACATAGGTCTTATCAGACACGAAATGGCCTGCATTCAATATGAAATACCCCCTTAATCTTCGTTCACAAGTCCAATTCATGATGATGGAGGATGAAACTCAGTCCTATATTTAAAAAATTGACACTCAAAACAAAACATATTTCCTTTTTATGGAAATAAGTTATATCATTACAAAACATTTAATCACAACCAAAAAAACAAAAAAACAAAAAAAAACAAACGTTTTTAACCGTTCAGTGTAAATGTTTATTTGGCAACAATGACTGTAAAAAAATCCGACTGCTGAAACTCAGAAGGCATACTTTTTCATCGCTTATTTCAATCGAAGTCATCTTTAACCCCAACTGTCTATCAATCGCCTACAAACTTCCGTTTCTGGAGAAGTGTTGGTGGTCGTGGGAGGACAATACAACACACTATTTCCCCTAACTTATGAGGTGGTCAGAATGGCATATTGAGTAATTTCCCCTTCATGATGTTTCTTTGGGAATTTGAGGGCTATTTGGCGACGCCCATATCCTCTCCCAGTAACATTTGTTTGTATTAGGTTATTTAATGATATCAGGAGTGATTCCTGAATTTGACTTATAGGTGAATATATTCACCCACTCCTCTGCACGAGTAGGATGTGACATAAGTCAATTTCTTAAGTGGAATATAAGAGCTTTAAATTCACAGTTTTCGTTCTCTTTGACCGATTGCCATACCAAGGTTAGAGAGCCTAGTCAGCTCTGCAATTTACCCATAGCTGGAGGGATAATTGATGGATGCGTACCTTTCACAAGGGTATTATCGCTATGTGGAATGCAAACAGTCTCATCCATGATTTGAAATCGGTTGGCCGAGTACATTTTCCATGACGGTAGCCATTACACACTTATAGATACAGATAAGTACGTACACTCACACCCAAAGATATATATATATATATATATATATATATATATATATATATATATATATATATATAGAGAGAGAGAGAGAGAGAGAGAGAGAGAGATCATTTTTGTGTTTAAATACATGAAGACAGACAAAAAAGATTTAGAAATCTACAATTAACTTACTTTTTTATCCCATTGCCCCCCCGGTTTAGCTCAGTTTGTAGAGCGCTCGCCTAGGAACAACCAGGTTGCAGGATCGATACATGTATTATATATATATATATATATATATATATATATATATATATATATATATATATATATATATATATATATATATATATATATATATATATATATATATATATATATATATATATATATATATATGTGTAAGTGTAAGTGATATTTATTAAATTCATCTTTTATTATCCATTGTGTTCTTTCTTTTCTTTATTCATACTTCCTCATATATATATATATATATATATATATATATAGTTAGATAGATAGATATAAATATAAGATAGATAGATAGATAGATAGATAGATATACCATATGTATGTGCCAGATACATGAAGACACATGCAGACATATAGATTTTAAAAGTCTCCTTACTTATATTACCTTTTTATATCAGTGAAGGTGCAAACATCAAGATAATCACCTTACAATGTTAGCTTTTGTTGCAGCTTTGAATCACGAACAGTTTTTGTGTTTTATATTTGATACAAAAAAAAATCTCCCAAATGAATTCGGGCGCCATTGTCTGATTCACTGTTTAGATAATCAGACCTCGATATCCTCCAGGTCGAATGTTATTGTTATGGGTCATCATCTAAATTCTGATTCTCTAAGCAAACTCGAAGATCAATTGTTTACAAGAGGGAAACTAGTGTCAATGACGCCGGGGCATAGAAAGTTGGAATTTTCAAGCAAGTCACTACAGACAGCCATGACAGTTATTCAATGTGGTGTTAAGGGTCATTAAAAGGCAAGTTGAAGATATTAGTCCGGTAGGATACACACAGGAGTTGTGTTTCTTATGGTAAAATATTCACTATTGTTTTAATTTCTTATTAGCTTTAGTTCAGTCAAGATTCGTCTTGTATCGCGCTGTCACTTTCATAATTTCGCTAGGATAATTCCCGTAAGAAATACACTGCCTGCAAAATACAGGGCCGGTTTAATTCAGTTGGTAGAACATCCGCCTAGGAATCGCAAGGTTCCGGGTTCGATACCGGTCATCACCGACTCAGTGGATAATCTGATCTAAACAGTAATTTATCTAGAATCTGAAGGTAAGTGTAGCGTTCCACCTCAGCGTCAAGAATTTCCTTGGTCTAGTGCTAGCGAAAAGGGGATATAAATCCTTCGTTGTTCGGCTGATACCGTCAACAATATTTTATTTTCTTTCCTTCTATTCATAGATCATATTCTGTTCTGTCGGGGCTTAGAATAAGCTGACTGTATCCCCTGCGAAGGATTATAACGCACCCCCCATGAAAAGTATCCTTTTATGTCACTAAACATCTGATGGTGGGGAGATATGAGGAATGTGGTAATTGTTGTCATTACTTCCTGGTCTACTGTGATCCAGGGTGATAGTACTTTGTAAGGTCCAATATAAGAGCAAATAGATCTGTTTCTTAATCATTCGTATTCCATCTATTAATAATCTATTAATAATGAAGATTGTCTTTATTTCTGTCTGTAACAAAAACTACGTCATAACTCTACGTCACAGCTTACGTCACAATATTCTCATGCTATATACACACAAAATTTGAGTAAGCAATTTTAAAAATTGATTTTTATACTCGATCTTTTTTTTACAGTAACAAGAAGTTAACTAAAAAGTTTGCAAATAAATAAATACCTACGATTTTGTGTAAAATTGCTGTGGAAAATATTCAAAATAATTGTTTGATTATTACATGCATGCAACATTTTATTTGAGAGTGACGGGGCTCAGTTTTCATTTCAAATTGTTTAATTTTTTTTACTCCTTTAATAGATATGAGGATTTGTCTTACTTATGATACAAACCCTCTGACACCCTCTCAGGCAATGTCTTTCAAAATTATTTTTACGACGCCCGTAGGGTGTTTTCTGTTGCTAATAGAATAATTGATGTCATATAAATGTAAATTATTTTTATTAAGAACAGTTAATTGAAGTTATTATTGCTTACTAAGATTTTGATTTCATTGTTTAATGTCAAATCAACCTTCGTCAGTTATTTAATGTCAAGTATGGTGAGTATGGAGGGTGTGGTAAAGTTGTACAACTGAATGAGGCGATTTTCTCCCTTTTCCTGATCCTTGTGTGTTGTCGAGCATTGTCATGCAGAAGGGGACATTGGTTGGCCTTACTCGTCGGATTCTTTTTCTGAGCTTCATTACGGTCTCAATGTAGGCCTTAGTTTTATAAAATACTTCACATGAAATTAAGAAAATAGCATTACTTTTTTACTCTTCATATATATATATATATATATATATATATATATATATATATATATACATGGTGAATCTCCTATCGTGAACGATAGATAAGAGTCATCAGTGAGTGATTTGTTTCCTCCCATGTTGTGCATGCTATCAAGAAGACATTTTGTGTTTTGAGTGTAATAGCAGCCTAGCCTCGCTGCGAGCCATGAAGCCACCCTGACAGATTAAATGTTCTAAGGGGGAGTCAGATGTTTTTGAAGTTAGGCGGAGCTGATCTCAAAAACCTATTTTCTTGAAAGGTTTTAATCTAGCGAAACATGACTTACACCATTTTTTTCCGATTTGATGCTAGATTTTCCGACAGTAATATTGAGGCGTTTCAAATTGTCCTTCATTTTTCTTTATAGCGTAAGAGTGGACGTTCAATAGAACGCTTAGTATTTGGTAATTGTCATATAATGTCTTCTTTGGAAGCCTGTTCTCATTCATTCTGACAACGTGACCAACCCACCTGTGCCGAGCCTTTGCTAGTAAGGTTTCAATGCCAGCAATGTTACATTATTTTAATATTATGCTATTTTTTTCTCTATCCTCCCATTTTATACCGCAAATGGCCGAAGACAGCACATGTGAAAAGCGTCAAGTTGCTTTATGTGCATGTGGTAAAGTCCAAGTTTCAGCACATATGGAAGAGTTGAAAGCATGGCTACTCTGTAAATATAAATTTTTATTTAAAGAGATACATCTCTCTTCGCACTTTTAGTGAGACCCAACCAAAAGAAGGTGTAACCACCATCAATTTTTTCAATTCCCCTTTGCCTGGAAGTCTGGTTTCTGATAGAGCTGCAATACTAATGTTGTTTTGTTAAGAACTCGTGCAATAACTACAGATCTGCATTCAGCGTTTTTCTTGTTATCTTGAAGTGTCCTTACGTTCCAATATATATATATATATATATATATATATATATATATATATATATATATGTGTGTGTGTGTGTGTGTGTGTGTGTTTGTGGGTGTACTTGTATTTTATCATTTTATATAATCATTTGTAAACAATTGTAACTATACTAAATAAAAATCAAGATTTGCTATTTAATAAACCAAAATGATTGATATGTCATTAAAGACCAACCAACCAAACAAACAACCGTGTAAGTTGAAAAATCCAGTGTTTTACCTAGTAGAGTAGATATTTACCCAACCGGTTCACTACGGGTAGGATGTTACCCAGGGTAAGTATGGGTATTGCATCGAGGATCGAACTCGCTATTCAGTAGTAATAGATTTGCGGGACTAGCTTGCAAACCAATACACTACGATGCGACGCCCCATAGGTTCTCATAGTAATACCTATAGGTATATTTGTGGTTCATAAACAAGAACTTTGTTAGTATATGGATTGCTAGCAGCATTATCCTGAGGGTGATAAACTTTATTTATAATGGAGTTTATCTTTAGCAAAGTCGGCCTTATTATTTTCCCATGATACACCACCATCTTTTATTTCTCATTCACAGTTCATAGTAAGTAAGTCGTCAGGGCTGCTTAATGTCGGTATCAGCCAATCAACGAGGGTGTCTATCCCCTTTTCACTAGTGCTAGACCAAGGAGATTGTTTTTGCGTCTGAGGTGGAGCGCCACACCGACCACCAGCTCCTTACTTTACCTCACAGATCCCTGTGCTACTCATACGCTGAGTCGGCGAGGCCGGAATCGAACTAGGAACCTTGTGGTTTCTAGCCGAACGATCTACCGACTGAGCTAACTCGGCCCATAATGATGATGAAACGGCAATATTGGAGTTGTAATAAAAAGCAACTGAAATTAAAATGAAAGAAATGGAACTAAAAATCAAAACTAATAAAAGAAAAGGAAATATTTTTGCTTTCTGGTTTGTATAGATGATGAAGAAATATTAAATTCATATTTTTATGCTTAAATTATTACTTCCAAAGTAAGAATTCCTTTTGTGTTCCATAGATTTTTAGGAGGCAACAAAGAGAAGTAGTCACATAAGTGTAGGTGTGTCATTAAACACCAATAATCAACAGTGTCATTTGAAAACTTCCAGTACTCTACCCAGGGTGTCAACAGCGACAGTGTACGGCTTGACACAGCATTATCTTGAAAGAGATAAACTTGATTCATAATTAAGTTTCTTTAACAAACTCAGTCTTATTATTTCCCCAAATAAAAAATTACGAAGAGAAAGAGACTTGTCGATTCCTTTTTAAACTAAAGACGTTTTACACTGTGTTAATTAGTCTCTACTAACCAGCATGCAGATGATAGGCAGTTGATTTCAAGCAGATCTTATCATGCTAAGTAATTGACAATTTTGCTTTTATTTCTAAAGCGTAATTGCCTCGCTGTTTAAATTGCTCGAGAACCGGCATCTTATTCGGTTTCTCTTTCTTCTCATCTGTTTGACAGGATTTAGAAGCGAACCAATTTGTATTCATAAAATTCGTTTACTATTGCAAGCGAATCCAGCTGACGGCAAGACAGATCAAGAGAATGCCTTGTCATTGCTGTGTGTACGTCTTGCCAAGCTCTGTCGAGTGCTGTTTAGTTTGCAGTGTGCATGGACCGCACGGGGGAAGAGATGCGAGAGTTCGCCGCATTGAAGAGAAACATGAATCGACAAATGAATACATCAGGAGATCGTTAATTAGTGAATTCGATGGTTCGGCATTTTGTCTTGCTTCGCGGTGAAGTAAACCTTCACATGAATTGCAGGTCTGCTGGGAATTCCAGGTCTTCTATTTCGCTCCGACTGACCAATTTTCGCGTGACTTCAACGCATCAATCTCCCTTTGCCCGATTTATTATGCTCCACTCTCTTCATGTCTATATGCTTCTCGCCTTTTAATTTTGATTCCATTTCTTATACACTCATTCATTTCTTGTATTCCATATTACTATGAGAACCTAGAGGGCGTCACATCGTAGTGTATTGGTTAGCAAGTTAGTCCCGCAGATATATTACTACTGAATAGTGAGTCGGTCCTCGCTGCAATACATATACGGTGTAAATAAAAAACATGTCCTTTCTTAATCAAGATAAAAAAGGGTGCCTAAAGGTCATATGGTCCAAAAAAATGAATATGATTTTTGGATTTAGTATAAAAAATTGATTTAAAATCAGTTATTATGTATTCATCCTTGAAAACATTTCAATGTAATTAAGGGATTTCTTTTACCTAGATCCGGAGGCGAAAAAAGAAAGATTGGTTCATGCCTTTCCCAAGAACTTTAGACACAAAATGAAACAGTCTTGTCCAGAATTTAAACTTGCTTTACAAATTTCATTTTTCTCTGATGATTATCATCCCACCACCCGAGAACTGTATACATATTTACCAACCCCTCTGCAGGAGTAGGATGTGACACAGAGTCAATTTCTAAGCAGAGTTTGACAGGTTTGAATTCAGAGTTTTCATTCTCCTAGATTGGTTTGCCCAACCAAAGTTAAAGAGCCCAGTCTGCCCTACTATTTACCCATAGCTGGAGGGAGAATAGTTAGATTCACGTCATCCCCGTGGTGAAACCGGTTGGGTAAATATCTACTGAGCGAATTTATCATATATTACTTTCTATATATCTTTATGAGGGTCATTCTCTTTGGGACACAATCCCTCATTTATAATATATTCCACCTCTATTTTAGTGTATTCTATCTACTAATTAGACATTTTAGACTTTCGTCAATAGGTTTCTTTAATGGTCTATCAAGCTTTGTCGATTATTTAATGTCAAAGCCACTCTTGCAGAAGAACAGTAGAGGTACTATATAAACCATAGCTGTGGGATGAGGGAGTTCATACCTTTACCCAAGGGTATTAATCCGAAAGTGAACATATTAATGTGACGGGAGTTTTAGCTCGCTTACTATGATGTCACAGTCCAACACGTTAGCCATTACACGACGAAGACTTCTCCACCCCTCTCTTTCTCTTTCTCTCTCTCTCGCTATATATATATATATATATATATATATATATATATATATATATATATATATATATATATGTGTGTGTGTGTACACACACGCACACATATATATATATCGCCAACTCAGCGTATGAGGATATGTGTTGTGAAGGGAGGAGCTGAGGGTAAGTGTGGCACTCCAGCACAGACGCTAAAATAAACTCCTTGGACTAGCGCTAGTGAAAAGGGGATAGAATCACTCGCTGTCTGGCTGATGCCGACATTAGACCACCCCGCCGACTTACTTTTACTTATCCCAACCCAATATTGCACTTATGGTAAGCCCCAACCACTTTTATCATATATGTGCTAAAAGGCAGTGGCTGAGGGTTTTAGCGTCTTGGGTATGACGTTAAACTGCATCTAATGGTGACGTTCTAATTCTGGAGCTCCAGTACTGACATTAGGCCGCACCGACGACTTTATATATATATATATATATATATATATATATATATATTATATATTATATATATAATTCTATTGCTTTTGTTTTTAAATATGCCCTCAGTTCCTTTTATATTATATTGCATAGAGGTGTTCTCAAATCTTTTCTTTGTTAAATTTTCCAAATCCTTGTGTTGAATCTCGTACTCGCTCGAATAAGCATCGAAAGTGAAGCAATGAAGATAATACCGTGACTAATTATACTGGCGCCATATTTAATTAACATGTATTTTCCTTTGTTTCCATCTCTTTTTCAAAGCAATACAATATTTAAAAAATCTTTTCAGGAAAAGCGATGTTTGCTCATGGAATTATGTATAACTCTATTACCATTGTTAAAAAATTGATTTAAAAAAATTCACATAAAAGCTGTTAATTGGAATTAACAAAGTTTAATAATCAATTATTTGTAGAATTAAAGAAAAGCATGTATACACAATTTAATCCATTTTGTATTCAAATCTGCTGCGTCGGAAATAGAATAAACTTGGCGAATTTGAAGTTTCAGGTGAAGGTTTACTGGTTTAAATGTATAACGAGATATCTCTATACATTTCTATCTGTTTTATTGGTTAAAATGTCTAAAGAGATACAAGTTATTTATATCTATACTCTATCTATTTTAAAGGTTCAAATGTCTAACGAGATATAGGTTATATATTTCTACCTCTTTTACTGGTTCAGATGTGTGACGAGATAGAGGTTAGATATCTCTATACATTTTATCTGTTTTACTAGTTTACATGTGTGACGGATACAGATTGGAATATCTCTGTACATTTCTATCTCTTTTATTGGTTCAGACCTTTGAAGGGATACAGGTTAGATATCTTTTTGTATACTCACCTTTCAAACTGCCACTATCAAAATAATTTACATGATATAGTTTAAATATTATAAATTACCATAGCACTTTAATAAAACACTAAGATTTTCAATTACTTTAAAAAAATTTAATTTTCAAAATATCTTCACATTTTCTTAAAATTTTCTGCAAAAAAATGATCAAACAAATAAAGAAATTGAATTTTAAAGATGAAATCGAATTTTTTTATGATTGTAATAAACTATTAAGAAATGAATCCCGTTTGATCATTAAATAACCAATTAGGAGTTGACATAGCGTTAAACAACTGAACTAAACTACGTTTCAAATGTCTAAATGTTATTTCAAAGTTTGTCAGTTTTTTATCAATGGTCTTCAAATCAAACTCTCTAACCATTAGACTGTCTTGATCATATTAAACATACGGAATGTGCTCCAGCTCTTACTTTGTTTAAAACAAAAATAAGGGCAAAAGAATAAAGTCTAGAAATTATTTATTTCTATTCATTTTGTATGTTAAAAGTATGTTTTGAATCACTTGCTGGACAGTCTTTTATTTACGAAGCATCACTTCAACATAAGACCAAATGTATCTTAGCCCTTTCGGCTGGAGCTGTAGAATACGCCGACTTCACCTCTGCAGAAGGGTTAGACCTCCAATGGGGTCATCTGTTGGCCGTGAGCGGAGACCTCTGTTGCTCAAGGACGGATTCCTGGGGGCTAAACAGTCCATGACATACAACACACCACTTTGGCCTTTACTTGGGCAAAACGGGCTGTCGGAAAGGCCCGATCCGATGAATCGGCAGGTCCCATCAAGCCGAGAACCTATATGATTGTACCAACGATATTGCTCTTATAGGAAAACCCACAAACTCATTTTTATGTATGTGCGCTAAATCAGTGGCTAAGGGCCTTAATGTGCTGGGTATGACGTTAAATTGCATATAGTGTTGAGGCTTCATTTCTGGTGCTGCGTGGAGTGTGGAGTACCCTTTCATTGCTATTACTCTCAGATCCGCTCTGACCCGAAGATTTAGAACATGTTAGGGTTCCATCTATGAGTTAAACAATTAAGTTAATAAGTTTTGAATACTTAACAAGAATAATTAAAACAAAAAGCATCTTCAGTATAAAATAACCCAATAAGGGTTGACATGCCCAAAAATCCAACCAACCAACCAACCAACTATCTAGCCAACCAAAAGTATCTTTGGAATCAGCTTTTTATTTACGAAGACCGGCTTAGTTCGGCATAAGAGCAGAAATAGTTTTATAATAACTTTAAGCATATTAACTATTTTTGTTATATTATATCGTATTATCATATATACAGGCACGAATAATCATTAACATGTATATTACCCTCTTAGCTTTTGTTTTCTTTTCTTTGGGTATTAGAACCGTTCGTTTTAGAACATTTTTGTATAGCAGATTGCGAATCTCTTGATAAAACAGGCAAATAAATGGATATTACACCGGATGAGCAAAAGATATTCACGGCTTGCTAAACAAAGTTTATGATATAGTTGACGTCTAGTTACCGTTACTGTTCTCTCTCGACGCCAGGAAAAATAATTCAGTGTTTTGTTATGAATATTCTGTCAACTGATATTGACACGGCAATCAGGTGAATAGGGAGGAAGCGAACATATAAA
>CM042138.1:129478732-129513732 GCA_023376005.1 Doryteuthis pealeii | reverse complement strand
GAAATTTTTCCATTTACTACGTATTGTCTACAGAAAAAACAAAATATCATCAACTGAGGCTAAATTTCGAATATGATAAGGATCGCAACACTATGGATTTATCAACATTACAAATTCCTGAAACTTTTCCATTTACATCAATTGTGCTGTGGACTTACTTTTTTAAAACTTGCTTTTGGAGCAAGAATACACCCTGAACATTTTTGATACTATTTTTTATACACTTTTACTTCAAACTCTTTTGAGTTTTTCTTATGGATAAAAATGCTTCTGATTTTTAAAAATAAAATTTATTTTTTTTAACCCAAAATATGCATTTTCAAAATTTAGAAAAAAATTCCGGCCCTGAACGTTTGTTTGTATCTCGTGACTAACGGTTTATTTATACCGTCTTTCCTCACAGATATAGTAGCTTTGAAAAAGACCGCTTTATTAAAAGGTCGAAAAATATCTGTCAGCAAACTAATAACATCTTTTGCTTTTTTCTAAAAATCTTCTATTCATATATATATATATATATATATATATTATATATATATATATATATATATATATATATATCAATTTAGTTATATGTATATAATGCTATATTTATGAGTAAAGGCCATAATTTAAGAGACATGATCTCGAAGCCAAGAGAATTGGTAATAATAGATTGAGCCACATGCAAATCTCCGTGACTAGTCACACAATAAAAGAGTCCGAGCAACGGAACAAACGGGTGTTTTTTTTATCATGTGAATGCTACTGTTGCATACTGGCATCAAATTATATATGTTATATAGCGGCTTCTTCTTCACGTTGCTAAATCGCGTATCTGTATAAGTAGCGGGTATAGTCACAGTACTCAAAGCGATGTATGTTAGTAGTCAGCTACGATCGACTACTGGACTTCAATAATAACAGATACGTATGTACAAAAGAGGACCCTTCTTTATTTTCTTCGGTGTGTGGGTGGTGAAGGCACAGGGCTTACAATGAGTGCACGATGGGTGGTTGCTGACGGGAGACGTGAAGTGTCCTTTCCGCTGCCGGCTGGCGTCTGACTGCCGTCGGCTTGCCCTCTGGCTTTTTGTAATGACAACACGAATACACATCTTTATCTTTTTGATCTGATAACGGACCGTTGTTATATATTTCTTTATCTTCACCCTGCTTCCTTGGTCGGAAACCATCTCTTCCGCTTTATCTTTCTTTTTAAATATATTTTTTTATCTTTCTCGTTGTCCCTCAGCCGGAAGTTCCATCTTCCGGGCGAGGACAATACAACACTACGTTTGTGGAAGGCTACTGAAGTATTGTTGCCAGTTTCAGAGTTGGTGTTTTATAGTCGGACTTATAATTTGGATACTTAACCTCTTTTTTCTGCCCTTTCGAATATTGATTCTCGGACGTGACCTCAATTATTCAAACTTGAAATTGATTACCTGGGTCAATTCCTCAACATTAGCCTTTAACTGATTTTAGAACTTCATCTTATAGCTTTATGTTTGTTTATTTAGCATTGTAACTGATCGTTACTATCATCTTACTTATGTTCATCTTTAAACTTACAGTGGTAACTTGATTTACAATATCCTGACTAATGAGTTTCCAAGTTACGAGCAGTCACCCGGTCGATTTTATGCTTTTTTTGTGGTATGAAATTTAAGGTACAAATGAGCTTCAGATACGCTTATGTTAATAAGTTCACGAAAAAAAATTAAGTTTCTAAATTTATTCTACAAAAGAAAATATTATTTATAAAAAATAAACATAAAAACATATTACAGCACCTAATTCATTATATTTTATTCTGTTTTTATACATTAATGCTATATTTCTTTTTTTTTTAAATTAACAAAAATTAGGGTGTTTCGTGAGGGTTGGAACGGATTAATAGAATTTCAGTTTATTTTAATGGGGAGAATTGATTTGGTATACGAAGAAATTAAGATACGAGTGGAATGAATAAAAATCGTAAGTCAAGGTAGCACTGTATTTTGATATTCTCTTTATTCAGTTATTTTAGCATTGCTTTAAACTCAGCCGATGATTCTGATACTGAGATATCATTTCAAAAATTCAGACAAATAAGAGCACTATATTGTCTTCAAATCTAAGGTTAAACAGTTTTCTCTATATTTTTACTCGCTACACTTGGTAGTTAATATAAAAAAGAAGTCTAATCTCGGGTTTTAAGAATTCTTTTCGAAGACAGCATTCCATTGGGGGTGGCGGGGAATAGTGTTTGAAAGACGAAGAGAAAACTTAATTTATTTCCTGTTTTATTGAGGTCGAACGTCATGTTTTTGAAGTTACTTCAACGTTGACATATCTGGACTATTGGAATAAAAAGCTCAAAGAAAAAAGTATATTAAAAAGAATCAAAATAACTTGCCTTCTGTTTGGTTGTGGCAATCTCATTCGTGGTTAGATGATTAAAGTGTAACCAACAAAGTCTGAGAGTATTTTGAAATATTAGTAAGGTATCTACAATTTCCAATACGTTTCCGTCCAGAAACCATACACGTTTCCATTGTATATATATATATATATATATATATATATATATATATATATATATATATATATATATATATATATATTAATACAATGGCATTTTATATACTAGGGTATATCAAAAACTTTGCAATATTTTTGTAACGTCAGTTAACAATGTAAAAGTAATGTGAAACAGACGAATCACATTGTGAAACTGAGCTCGCCTGCAACTCTCTGAGTCTTACTCCCTAGACAGAACACGGTATTAGTATCCAGGAATTATCCATACCTGACTTTGCCTGATAGCTGATGTTTTTGCAACCCGAGCAAAGATTGGTTACTGTACTGTGATCAACTGCGCATTTACCTTTCGCACCACATACAGTTGCTGTGGTGGCATTATAGCTCATTTAATCTGTGCGTCCTTAAAATTACACACAGAATGAATCAAAGCACAACATGTCAACACACTAACCAATAAGATACTATCAATCACAGGGAGTACCTCCCACGAATTTGAACTGCTTTCTTCATGTGATAAATGCACCGAAAAATGCACATAATACAATATTACAAACATTTCACTCTCCATATATATATATATATATATATATATATATATATATAGGAGAAAGACTCAAGGAAATAAAGAGGAAAATAGAAAAAGCAAAAGAATGAATAACTGTTTAATGTAGACAATTAGAAAAAACAACTGATAATAAATATTGAAAAGTGCTTAATACATAATTGACGGTTTTCGGAAAAATATTCTTTGACAGAAATCAACTACTTAAGTGTTGGAATATTTTTGTTATATAAGTTGTGCTGAAGTCCGCTACTTAAACTTATAGACTCTACGCGGTCACGCAGATTAAAGCCAGCCAGTCAACACGCTCGAATATGTGGTTAGTGAACTATTTAATCGCCGATCTTAAAAGCCGTTAATTGGCCTGTATTCAACACGAACAAACGGATCTGAAACCAAGGACTCTACTCAACCAAAGGATTCTACCCAATACTAAGATACACCAAAGAACAACCAAAGGATTCTACCGAACACTAAGGAACACCGAGGAATAACTAAAGGATTCTACCGAACACTAAGGAACACCGAGCAAGAACCAAAGGATTCTACCCAACACTAAATAACACCCAAGATTCTTCATTAAGGAACACAAGTGCTCTCAACTGCAACATAAAAACGGCGACAAAAATCGTAACACTAAGTTTCGCTGAGAGGACATTTAGGATAATTTTGACATAATTATCCAGAAGACCCACTTGCTGATAGCTGGGTAGTTAACTTATATATATATATATTATGATGCTTCACATGAAAAACAAAACAAAAACTTTGAACCATATCTAAATACCTGATGATTTGCCACAGAGCGTAAAACGCTGAGTAGCAATTTTAATAGTTTTTAAGAAATTAGATAGCTATAGTGTTTTGATGATGATTACTTTTAATTCCTATCTCCTTTTGTTTAGTTAATTCTATTTTTCAATTTTGTAAATTATCTATAATTGCGATCTCACGGTAAGTGTACGAATTCCAAGAAAGCTGTTTTAACTTCTTTAAAACGAGAACATGCAACAATATCATTATTTCTATGCTTGAAAATCTGAGTCGTAAAGTAACTGTTATATATATATATATATATATATATATATATATATATATATATATATTGGTAATTTTCCGAAGGAATAAGGAAAATAAAGTGCTCAATTACAAATGTAAGAGCCTTATTTATAAATATAACTGTTTATACAAGGTTTTATTACATCACCTAAGGTTTCAGCTTTTTGCTTCACAGGATACATTAATAACCGCAAAATAATTTTTGCAGAACACCAGAATCAATGGTATCCTGATGAAATCAAAAAAATCTTAGGTAGATTACTAAACCTTTGTATAAACTGTTATATTATATATATAATATATATATATATATATATATATATATATATATATATATAAGATTAAGATAATTGCTTCAGAAGCATTGTTGCGGAAAGTTTATATTATTATTCATATTTTTCTTGAAGGCAGTTACAATGCGTATATGGTATTACAACCGATAATTAATGAAAATAATCATGACGAGCAAAACAGTGCCCACTACGTAGAACATCGTACAGCAGCCGTTCAACTTTATTAAGTCTAATCAGCGATGTATACTTACTATTTCCCTCCGACAGAAATCGAAACCGGAAGCTCAGCACGCAGAGTCAGGGACTTTACAACTGGGCCACCGATACGCAGTGAACGATCTATGCGAAATTATCTTGTCATGGGTAAATACGTCACTATTACTACTACTATAGTGACATATTATTTTCATTAATTATCGAATTTTATAGCAAAAATATAATTATATATATATATATATATATATATATATATATATATATATTATTTGTTATAGTGTACAAAACATTTAAGGTGCCATTGTTACCACTGAAACCAGTGTTAACGGTACCACCTTAAATGTATTGTACACTATAACAAATAGATAAATACAGCTCTTACACACGTAATCGAGCACTTTATTTTCAACTCTCCAATACTAACAAAGTCTACCAATATATATATATATATATATATATATATATATATATATATGTGTGTGTGTGTGTGTGTGTGTGTGTGTGTGTGTGTGTGTGTGTGTTTGGACAATCATATTGATAGGTTTCGCTACAAAAAGAGCGTTATCAGAATTCCTATCACGAAGCATGTCAGTCTTATTCTCCATACAGTTTTTTTACAATAAGCTACGTCGGAAAAAAATCAAAAGAAAACAAATGAATCACAATATCCACAATTGATGCATGGTGCTCAATACCTAAGCTATTCAGTTTAGAGAACATAGTAACAGAAGTCAACTACCTAGGTTTGACCGGAAATAATCTTCAGGAAAATTCAGTTTTACTGAAGATAATTTTCATATATATATATATATATATAATGACTTTTTTTTAAATTCGAGGAAGGGAATATAGTATTCGATTACAATTGTAAGAGATGTATTAGATATTTCCAAACATTGGGTTAACATCACGAAAGCACGGGAAATACACGCTGTGAAATAAAGCGAGAACGAGGTTTATAACGGATATTCATTTAGATATCACTTTCAAAGTGATTGTTCTGACAAAAGGTATATGATGCCTTGAAACAGACGGTAATAATCTGCCAGTAATGTATAGAATATATATATATATATATATATATATATATATATATATATATATATATATATGAAGTGGACAAAACAATCTGTTTGAATTTTTGGAAGATTATTTTTTTGGGGGGGGCGGGGGAGATTATATATATATATATATATATATATATATATGTAGATATATATATACATTGATATGAGAAAAATGACAATAAATCCGATAGTATATGAATATGAGATAAGACAAAAATGTTTAGAGGATATATTTTTATATATATGATAATGTGGTAACGAAAAATCTTTCGTATTTAACATCTGTTACATATGGCCTGAAGATGCTTGATTAAAAACAAAAAAAGAAATACAGCACTCGGCACATCATCATATATAAAAAATACTCCCCTCTCTCTCTCTCCTATCTATCTATATATATATACATATATATTTGTGTGCACATGTGTGTGTCTGTAAGTGCGTACGTGTGTCTGTGTGTGTGTGGTATTAGTTGAATCTGAAATATTTTGAATGATTCATGCAATTGCGCCATTCTTATATAACTGAAATAGTCTGCTACGAAGGATTCTGGTTTATAAACGCATAGACACATACGTTAGCACATACGTGTAACATTTCTCTGTGTGTACGCGTTTTCATAGGTTGGGCATAGTGAACTCCGCATCTAATCCCACAGTGCTGCCCTTCGATAACTTATTCGAACCACTCGACGTTCCAGACGCCAAATTCCAGTCACGCTTTGCCGATTCGGATGATAAACATAACCCAACCTCCGGAGAAAACGAACACGGAGCCCACCGACACGCCGATCGATACTTGGAAGAAAACAGGATCAAAGCTGTCAGCCATTATAACTTCTATACAAAAAGAAAAAAAAATAATAGTGAAGATTCATTGTCTGTTGGTATTGCGATAATGGACCAGAGGTAATCGATAAAGAATAAGTAGTCACACGTGTACAAGCAAACTAAAGGTAAGATATATTTTTTCTTTGCTTTGTAGAGTCTTTACACAGTGAGCCATTGCAAGGAGGTGGTTTTTGGGAACTATATTTTTGTTGCCTTGAGTTTTACGTCATGCAGCAGACACTTCGACTTTAGATGCTTAAGATGGAGAATTTGACTTTGGACCTTGGTGAAATCAATGACAGTGATTATCAGGATACGTTGCCGTTTGGGGAAGAGAAAATCCACATCTATCTCGAGAAGTGTTCACTCGCTTCTTGTATTGTGGCGTCGTTGTTTGAGGTCAGAGAAAGTCAGAAACGGAACGTAGAGAATACCATTATAGTTTCGAAAAAAAGATTTTATAACTTATTCTCCCCCCTCTCTCTCTCTCTCTTCTCTCTCTCTCTCTCTCACTCTCTCTCTCTCTCTCAAGCCTTTGTGAATATGGACTGATTTGAGTTGGTGTTATGTTTCTTTCAGCTTGTTCTCTTTATTCACGACATCCTATAGCGCATCAAAAAGAGATGAATTATATATATAAAAAGTGAGTAAGTAAAGTCGACGGGGTAGTCTAATGTTGGTATCAGCCAGATAGCGAAGGGGTCTATCCCTTTTTCACTAGCACTAGACCAAGGAGATCTTTTTTGCGTGTGAGGTGGAGCGCCACACCAACTATCAGATCCTTGCTTTACCGCACAGAGCCGTGTGCTACTCATATGCTGAGTTGGCGAGGGCCGTTATAAAACCAAGAACCTTGCGATTCCTAGACAAGTGCTCTACCGACTGAGCTAAACCGATCGTAAATGATTTGTATTTAGGCAGTCGATTCACTGTATGTTTCAGTAAAAATGATCGACAAGGATTTGGTATTTAGCCTTTTGACGACTAGATATAGCAACAGAAGCTATAGGCAGTGTGACAGAGAACACGAGTTGAGTGACGGGCGCGAAAACTTGCCGTATTCTCGAAGGAAGCGGGCTAGGCTGACCTAGGATCAAACCCGCGTCTCCAGAATGCGAAAAGGCGACACTTTGGCGCGGGCACCGGAATCGAGATGCCACTGTCCTGTATGTGAACGCCAGATGCCCGGATGATAGCTGCGGGCATTCTGGCAATTGGAATTGAATTGACAGTCCCGTATGCGAAGCACAGACGCCCGGATGATAGAAGCAGACCTGTGTATAAATAGAAGGAAACACCCAGAAGCGGGCAGTGCAGAAACGAGTATTGCTACGGTAGCTGCTAGAGAATTCGACGACGTCGACGACGACGACGACGAAGAAGAAGAAGAAGTCGGTGTTTTCAAAGGGAACGTTTAGCCTGCGAGAAGGCGTTGGCCTCACTTCTTTTTGCCTCCCCTCAACAAAAAACTTGTTCAATTAAATCTTTATTTTCCCCCTCTATTTTTTCAATAGGCAGTTTAAAGTTTCATTTTGTATATAGCATAATGTATGTTACATGACTGTCTGTTCGTAACATCACATGGTGTAATGGTTATAAGTTAGATTAACTAACCATTGTTAGGGAGTTTGATTCTCACCTGATGTGCCCTAATTCTGGCCTAGATGAGCAGACCATTGTTACTTTTTCGATTTTCATTGGGCACCTCATAAACTGGCCTTGTGTCAAATCTAGGCTAAGCTTAGTAAAAAATATACATAATACATAATATAAATATACGTCAATCGCGACGTATGAGGGTCTGTAACGGTCAGGCTATTGTCTCGTCGACAAAAAGCTTGTCTTCACATGTTGGTCGTTTTGAATACCATTATTCGCTGCTAACATTTATTAGTTGCGATGGAACAAACCCAGACATTATGTAACGTAAGCCTGTGTCTAGTATGATAACTTCTTGTATGCATATATATGTATAAGAACAATTCTCGATGAATTAACAAGCACAATATTATTGAATGAGCTAATACAAATAGAATGTAATACAAAGATAACAAATAAGAAAGAAGAAAGAGCTTATACAGAGTTGGATCACAAAATGTCCTAATATAAAAAGAAGAATCTTAAGTGGTATTGTAGCGTAATTATTATGGTCTACGGATAATTTGGGAATTTCTAGGAGAAAGAGAGGAAGAAGAAATAAGAACAAACAAAGGTTAAAATTTGGAAGAGTAAACAATAATCGAGGTGCCAGTAATGTGACCGACGAATGATCCCGGAAATAGATTTAAAAATAAAAACGGAAGTTCCGGGTTTTTACAGGAAACGGATGTGACTCTTCCACCCCCGGGACAAGAAACGGAAGAAGAAGAAAATCGGTCTCTTTTTGGCCAGGTCTCGCGGAAAGCAGGTGGGACCTTTCGCAGTTCCTCCTATGGGTTCGTGCAGGTAGTTGATTCTTTGATATGCAGCTGGTATAGATATAAAGTGTAAAATAACTTACACGTTAAGCATGCTATCGTGTGCCATGGGATATATAAACGGTGAGAGAAAATTCTTGTATATAATGGAGAGAGTCATCTCGGGTGTATAATAGAGAGAGGGACAGGGAGATAGATTAGAGACGATGTACGTCTTGATAGTTCTTACTTGCTAAGTTCTCTCACTGCTCACATAGCTTGGTCACCATGTTCTTTGGGTTGACTTCTATTAAGGCCTGGTTTTCTTCTTTATTAATTCTTCTTTCAGGGCTCGGTTGGACATTGTTTGTTTAATAATTTAATCAACAACAAGACTTTGTGTTACTTGATCAAGCTTTTATTTCCTAGCCCATGATTTAGCCGCGGGTGAGATCTGGATCCCGGGAGAGCCAACAATCGTGTCTGCTCTCCCTGAAAGCTGGGTTGGACCTGCTAACTAAAACTAAAACTATTCTCATGGCACCCAATCGCGCGCTTCTAAGAGGTCAAAGGTTATTAACCGTCAACTGCCGGGTAATTTTCCATGGACTCCCTGATTTTAAATTAACGACTGTATTCAAATTTCTAACTACAGGCACATTCACAATTTATGACTGTCCATGAATTGTAACACGAAGTTGTTGATGGTGCTAAGTCACCCCGCTCCAACATTGAATAGGAGGTCGCACGTTATGGGTAACTAATTTGTTGGGTAGAACACTAAGAGAGGTAAGAGACCAAAGAGAGTATGACATTTGGTGCATCCTCTTTATATGTTATTATCACGGCACATTGTAATTATTAACAGACACGGTAGGTAATTACCTTTCGTATTCCTAAGATAGGAGATATGTATGGTAATCCCTACAGGTCTACTAGTTCTAGTAAAGCTGTGAACCGTTGGTATAACTACATAGGTTATTGTTTATATAATAGTGAACGTTTTGTAGAACCAGCCACGTTTTTCAGATGAGCTGATAATAGAACAATGTTGCACCACTGTACCATAGTAACGCTCCTGAGGTTTTTAATTGCGAGTTTTTCCTTCGGCTCGACAAGTTACCCTACCAAGGTTAAAGAGCCTAGTCTACATTACTATTTATTCATAGTTTAGGTTGAGAAGTTGACCTATTCATACTTTTCTCAATGGCATTAGGGCAAAATAAAACGCAATTAGACTTGGATCTGAACTTGGATAGTTGAGTGCCATTCCTTCTCTCCCTCTGTCTTTCTCTCAGTCTGTCTGAACCTCTCTCTCTCTCTCTCTCTCTCTCTCTCTCTCTGTATATATATATATATATATATATATATATATATATGTGTGTGTGTGTGTGTGTGTGTGTGTACACTTTTTGTGCATACAGTTCTATAGTTTCTGACATTCGAATGTAATACAAATAATTTCCACAGATCTATCTTATACAAATTACTATCTAATACAAATAATTTCACACAGATGCGACCATAAATGTAAAACATATAAGATGTAGAAAATGTAAAAGTTAGGCAGCGTCAAAACGCAAGACTCAGTTGCAGGTTTACAATCGTCAGGTAAGCAGGTACTCTCCACATTATATATATATATATATATATATATATATATATATATATAAACAAACTTTTTTAAATATTTTTTTAGAAGCATTGGTGAATAAGTATTTATATTTTTGCATGAAGGCAATTACAATGCATTATATCGCATAAAATTCGATAATTATAGAAGATACATGTTTTTTATCTTCTATAATTATCGAATTTTATGCGATATAATGC
Source organism: Doryteuthis pealeii (assembly GCA_023376005.1). Taxonomy (NCBI): domain Eukaryota; kingdom Metazoa; phylum Mollusca; class Cephalopoda; order Myopsida; family Loliginidae; genus Doryteuthis; species Doryteuthis pealeii. The sequence goes on along the minus strand of CM042138.1, from coordinate 129,502,968 downwards.
ATTGTAATTGCCTTCAAAAGCAATATATATATATATATATATATATATATATATATATATATATATATATATATATATATATATATGACGTTTTATTTGAGTTCACATGGCGGCCAATACATCTTACTGTCTTCACAAGGTTATACAGCAGTCATTCGGCTTGTTCAGGTATACATTTTAAGAAGCACTAGATCATCTGCATAGTCCGAATCTGTAATAGTTTCTGCAAGTAACGTCTGCTTCTTGGCCTTTTATTTTAGTGTGAAGCCTTTTCCTTTATTATTTATAACGTCATTCGTAGAATGTAGTCTAGCAATTGACAGATTATTAAGCAGTGTTCACTGGAAAGAACTTCAAACTTTGAAAGAGATATTACTTTGTAAGCCATTGCCCAAACTGTGCAATTACTGTTGTCCTTTGATTCATTTCGATCAAATGAGTGATTTCCATTCTGAGTGAAAAGTTGAATGTGTAAAGTGATAAACAGATTGATGGAAAATTATATTAAAAAGTTTTGCCCATTGAGAGAAGTGTAGCTATGCAAATAAGTTGGGAATAAAAATATGGAAGTGTACAAAACAATGTTAATAATTATTATGACTTGAGAGAAAAAAATTGCATCAGCCCCTAAAAAATATTTAATAGTATTTTTTAAAAGAAATCATTGTTAAAAAACGAACTAGAAAAAGATCTTTATTATACACAAAGGAATGCTTTGTTAAAGTTTCTTTCAGGCTTGTATGGTAACTTTAATCAAAGGACAAATATTAACATAAAAGCCATTTGTGGCGCGTCAGAAGAATTTGATGAGTTGTTTCATTTCTGTTCGTGATAAAACAAACTATCATAAATGGCCAGGCAGAAATTGAATATTTTGAAGAATTAGAACAATTAGACTCGATGTTGCGCTTAATCTGAAATTTTCATGAATTTTTGTAAAATAGTTAATTTTGCGCAAGAGTGTCTGTGTAATTTAAAAGTCTACTAGTGCAATGTATAACTCAGAATAAGGGTTGGTTGGTTGGTTGGTTGGTTTGGTTTGTTTGTTTGTTTGTTTGTTAGTTTAATGGCATATCAAATCGTTTGTATTGATAAATTACTAGGAATATTTTTTATTAATTTTATGTATATTAATAAACATGATTGGTTGATCCTCATCTGCCACTTTCTAGGACCTATATGCAGAGATGCATGGAGGCGAGTGGTCTAATGGTTAGAGTCGTAGGAAATGGACTCGTCAACCCGAGTTCAATTCCTGGACAAAGCTGTTTACATTTCACATAGCGCTAATACCCTTGGGAAAGGTATTAATCCAATTCTCCCTCCAGCTATGAGCAAATCGCAGGGCAGACAGGGCTCTTTAACCATGGCTAGGTAACCAGTCTAGGAGATGGAAAACTCTGAATTCAAACCTGTTAAACTCCGCTTAAGAAATTGACCTTGTGTCACATCCTTCTCGTGCGGAGGGGTTGGTAAATATATATATGCAGAGATGCTAATAGGTACGCGTCTTGCATAACTGACGCATAAAGATTTAAAAGACGCATAAAAATCGTATACATGCGTCCCAGTGTTTTTCTTCTTCCCCCACCATTTCCAGCTAACTGTAAATACATTTCAATATTTTCTTGGAAACAAATTACACTGTATGGGGTACAAGGTAGGTGTTAGTTGTTCATAGATAAAAACTTTACAATTTATTAAGACACTTTAGTTGGGATCCATAAAATTTCCAGGGACTCAAATCAAATCCATGCGTCCCAGAATGCACTAAATAAAAAGTTATCAGAATCACCGTATATGATAAAAAGTGTTTGGTGTTTGCCAAAAGAGCAAATCGAAGAATACAATCGGGATAATCATGTAGTTCTAAGGGTTTGATATGTCCAATCGATTGATCAGTTAATGTTTTTTTCCGACAACCCATCAAGCCAAAGTAAGGGCCAAAGTGGAGTATTGCATGTCACGGAACTATTTACTACCCAAGTCACAGACTGCTCAGTCACCACAATCCTGACAGTATCTGTGCATCACTTGTAGTGAAAACAATATCAAGCTAATAGAAAAAAAACTGTCTTTTACGAACTTGAGGTAATCTGTGTACTTGTTGGTAGTAATTACTCTTTTGGTATCAGTTTGGTTTTGTTTTGTTTTACGGCATATCAACCTCAGTGGGTCATTTAATACCAATAAAGTTTTGAAATAAATCAATTCTTAATGGATAATAAACTTTTTTTATAAATACATTTTTCTATTTAACCTATAGATGGAACCCTAACAGGTACTACCACTCCAGATCAGAGTGGACCAGGGAGCAATGGTGATGAAGGGGTGCTCCACATTCCCCAAACCTCTAAAACTGGAACCTCAACATCAGATAGAGTTTAACGTCATTCACAGGACATGTAGACCCTCAGTCACTGCCTTCTAGCACCCATATGATAAAAAGTGTTGGGGCTTGCTATAAGAGCAATAGGGTTGGGGCAATCTTATAGGTGCTAGGGCTTGACGTGACCAGCTGATTGATTGGAGGGGCCTCTCCGACCGCCCGTCTATCCTAAGTAAGGTTCTAAGTGGAGTGTTGCAGGTCATGTACTGCTCATCCACCAAGACTCCATACTTAAGCATCACGGGTTCCCACCCACGGCCAACAGATGGCCCCATTTGGGGGAATCTTACCCCTCGCCAACTCAGCGTATGAGTAGCACAGGGATCTGTGCGGTAAAGTAAGGAGCTGATGATAGGTGTGGCGCTTCACCTCAGATGCTAAAAACAATCTCCTTGGTCTAGCGCTATTGAAAAGAGGATAGACTTCCTCGCTGACTGGCTGATACCGACTTTAGGCCGCCCTGTCGACTTTACTTACTTATAGATTTTAGTAATGAATTGTGCCGTTTGTGTTTTTTTAGTAATAAATTGTACCATTTAAGTTTTTTAGTAATAAATTGTGCCGTTTATAGTTTTTAGTAATAAATTGTGGTTTATAGTTTTTTAGTAATAAATTTTGCTGTTTATCGTTTTTAGTAATAAATTGTGGCGTTTATGGTTTTTTATTAATAAATTGTGCCGTTTATAGTTTTTAGTAATAAATTGTGGTGTTTATGGTTTTTAGTAATGATTTGTGCCGTTTATAGTTTTTAGTAATAAATTGTGGCGTTTATGATTTTTTAGTAATAAATTTTGCCGTATATAGTTTTTAGTAATACATTGTGGTGTTTATGGTTTTTAGTAATAAATTTTGCCGTTTATAGTTTTTAGTAATAAATTGTGGTGTTTATGGTTTTTTAGTAATAAATTTTGCCGTTTATGGTTTTTTAGTAATAAATTGTGCCGTTTATAGTTTTTAATAATAAATTGTAATTGAAACAATTAAACATCGTGACTGTCATTGCAATACTTACCGACTTTCTCACAAGGTCTATTCTTTTCTGAATACGGTCAAATCACACTGAAAGCACTGGTTCCCGAAAGATCACCGATGTTAAGCAGCGATTAGCCTGTTCAATACTTAACTTAAGTTAACAGCAGGCACTGTAAGTGACATGAGTCTTTTGATTATCAAAATTTGCTTAGTCATTAAATGACCTGAAAAGGGTTGATATGTCTTAAAACAAACCAATCAACCGAGATATCATTTTCTTGTTACTTATCGGATTATAGTTTATAAACGATCCATGAAGCCATTGTGGTCGTTGTTGTTGAAAGAAGAATCCCAATTAATCCAAGTCTGTAGTAATCCTCTAAGCCGTCTCTCTAGGTATTGATAATCCAGTGTGTTCAAGCCAGTAAAACGATCTAATATGTCTTTTTTCTTTAAAGCCCATTAGCTACATTCTATCAGAAGTTGCTGCTACTGTTTCTCCCACTTTTGTTAAAGATCTGTAAATAGAAGAGACGATTTTGCTTACAGAACGTAGGCTAGAAACATAGGCAACAGAAAACTGAAAATCTGAAAAATTTTATTAGTCACCAAATCAAAGCAGTACTAAAAGGAGTCTTTAGACCACTACTGCCGAACTTCAGGGAGAGGCTTGAAGATTTCACTGGCTATACTAGCCAGTGAAATCAATATAATATTTAAGATAAAGTAATGACAATAATAAGACGACGAATATTTCTCTTTCTTATACTAAATTAAGAATTTGAATTTTGAACTCAGAGATTTAGAATCGCCGAGTCCATTTCCTACGACATTAATCACAACACTAATCGCCTCCATAATAGCTAAATATATCTGAAAAACTATCAGCTAAGTGCGTTAAACTGGGAGATGAATACTTTTTGAACACATACTGTACATTGTATAACATCTTCACAGTTATATAGAATTATAGGAATACGCTTTATCATAATCTAAAGAACACTTTAATCGCTTTTAGAGATTAAATATTCCTTGCAACATTGATTATACACATTTTCTAAAGACTTGTATCAAAATTGGTACGTGGTATCATTATGCTTTGTGTTTAATATCAGTAGATTCAGTGGATTGTAATAAAATGCCACATTATTTACTAAGACTATTACATATAATCACCGAAGCAAATAAAATGCATTTATAAATGATTACGCAGGAAATTATCTCTGAAATCGTGTAAGGAAAATCACATGCATTTTATTCTTATGGGGTTATTAAAGTCATTACTTTGAATGCGATCTGGCTTTATATTTAATAGGTTATATATATATATATATATATATATATATATATATATATATATATATGCACGTGTGTGTACATGTGCGTGTGTATGGGTGTGTGTGCGTGCATATATATATATATGCACACACACACACACACACACAAATATATTATATTATATATATATATATATATATATATTGAGATGAGGCAGAACCATTCTGTTAGAATAGGAAGTTATCTTGAAAACGACATTAGGACATGCATATTCATCCCTCAGTTTAAAACACGAGATCAGAACTGCTGCCTTGGACACAATAGCCTCTATATTTCAATCTGGTAATACTGAGTATGTGAACAAAAATAAATCCTCAATGTTCTTGATTTTAATATTCAAAATTTAGATTAAGATATGTTTACAACTGAGAAATTTCTATAACAAAGTGAATGTGGCTAGTCTTTGACTAGTTTGTAAAACCAAGCCAAAAAATATTTACCGACAAATCATGACCTAAATCATATATACAAGAAAAAGTAATTTGGCATTAAATAGCAAAAACGGTTTGATATGCCTTAAAACAAAATAACCGAACAAGCAATTCGTAATGATACAAAGAAGACTCGTTTGAGTTTTGATTGATAAAAAGAAAATAAATTCTTCACTTGTGAACTGTTTTTCCAGTAGATCACAGATTAAAAGGTATAGGAAGCTAGGTATATATATATATATATATATTATATATATATATATATATATATATATATAAAGATAATCTACTGAGTCAGATTTTAGCCCTGAAGAGCTTTATGCGAAACTAATAGTAGGTTCGTCTGACTCAGTAGATTATCTTTATTACTTGGCTCTACTTAGGTATCGAGCACTTTTTACAGATTAGCTTCTCCTAGCGGTTATATGAATATATATATATATCTTATATACATATATATACATATAAATTGTTTTTTCTTTTGGCCAAATACTGTACCAATAGATTATTTTTTGTTGGTACGAATATCTTGGTCTTTTCTTTTTTTCAAAAATTTTTTTCTTCCTGGTTGATGTTTGGTAGTATATTTTTACAATCAAACTCTCTGCTGGGTTTTTTCTCTCCGCAAGGATCTACCAACACGCTTGGTATATTATATATATATATATATATATATATATATATATATATATATATATATATATATATATTTACCAACCCCACCGCACGAGCAGGATGTGACACAAGGTAAATTTCTTAAGCGGAGATTAACAGGTTTAAATTCAGAGTTTTCCTTCTCTTAAACCGGTTGCCTAACCAAGGTTAAAGAGCCCAGTCTACCCTACTATTTATCCATAGCTGGAGGGAGAGTAGGATTCATACCTGTCCTAAGGGTATTAGCACTAAGTGAAATGCAATTACCACATCCAGAATTTGAATTCAGGATGACGAGTCCATTTCCCATGACTTTAACCATTACATCACGCGCTTCCAGCTGGGTATATAGCTGGGATTTTCCAGAAAGCGGAAAATGTTATGGAACGTTAAGGTAAGGCTGATGTTAATCATAGATCGACATATCAAGAGAGCTAAAAATGTTATAGAACATTAAGGTAACAGTGATATTAATCATAGCTGGGCATTTACAGAGAGATGAAAATGTTATGGAACATGATGGTACGGTGATATTAATAATAGCTGGGCATTTTCAAAGAACTGAAAATGTTATTGAATATAAAGAGAATGGGAAAACCGAAGAAGAAATGAAAAAAAAAAAAACAACATAAAAAAAATTGCTAAGATTAGCTAGAATAATGAGAAAAAACTTAGAGATCTGAAAAGACATTCTATCACTCGAACTTTACATTAGGTGACCAGTTAGTACTGATGTGAAAAACTCACCAGGAGTTATATATATATATTAAAAACGAGACACGAAACATACCATCGTTTCCTACCTGATCATGGCAAACTGTATTGCCGGAAGCGCTCGTATACAAACCTTTGGTGGACTGTTACACCGGTTCCACCATGACACAAAAAGGATGGCCCGAAAATTAGAAAGGATCAACCAAAAACTCGTCCGACAAGAATTGTCTGTACAGTTCAACAAAACATGTATAAAAGAAAAAAATGCTGCCAAAATACACTTATATATATATATATATATATATATATATTATATATATATATATAATTGTTATTTTTATAACACCGCTGGCGGGAAACGAGTAGAGTCAGATACTATATACCTAAGTTTCTCTAAAAAGATCTTCAGGATAATTTTGACTCTTATCTAGTTTATATATATATATATTTTCGTGTTCATATATATGTATATCTTTGTATATACACACACACACACACACACACACACACACACATATATATATATATATATATATATATATATATATATATCGATTTTTGATCGGCTTGTCTATCGTTGTTCACTTTTGTCTAGGGATGTAAGTCAGTACGTCCCTTGCGAAAACAAAGCATTTATTTTATACAAATAATTTTTATTTGTCTGTCAACAAACCCCGGTTGATTTTAACACTGGTAAAGTCTTGTACTTGAGAGGATATCATTAAATAAACTTCATACCCAACAATTAACAGAACATTGACACACACACACACATACGCACACACACACGAAAAGAAAACCCAGAAGAAAAACAAAACAAGGAAAAACAAAATCATATAAACACACGCAAAACCACGCATGCATATAGAAGCAGGCAAGCAAAGATATCTTGTTAGAATATATATATATAGATATGTGCGTGGGTGTGTCTGTGTGTGTGTGGGTGTCTGTGTGTCTGTGGGGGGTGCATGTTCGTACGTGTGTGTTTGACTATTGAATCTGTGTATATTGTGAGTGATTATTGGATATATATATATCTTTGCTGTTAATGATTGTATTATCAAAACATTCAGTTTGATTTTAAGTTTGCCGTCACTAGCCTTTTATGTAGATCTCGTAGAAAAATACGGGCGGTATTAATTTTTTATCGAACACCTGTAGCTCTGTTATTAACTATATTTCAAATTAATCTGATTTTTTTTACATCTAGCTCATTTTTCCGCGTTTAGAATGAATAACTAATAGATTGAACAACCAAAGATGGAACTGTATTTGATTTCTGTCAACTGACAGAAACAGGAAAACATGAAAGGAAAGAGAAATTGTATAAGACATTTACTGTCCATGGCCCATAAGTGGTTCCATTTGGATTGGATGGGAAGGATTTTCGTTCTTTACTCACTTAACGGTAGAGTTAAAGATTTTCCCAAAAAATAAATCTGTGATGAACGTGTTGTGTGCGTTCACCAAAAAGAGGAACTCATTTTTGTGTTAGAGAGGCTAACTATTTTCTATTGAATTCGGCTTCATTAAAGGTCACTCTCACGACAAGTAGAGCAAATTGATGGAATTGGTCTGTTGCCAGGAACTAACAGAATAATTTCCTCTCAGAAATTACATACATCGTTTTCAACGTTAAGTTTCCATGAAGTTGGGAAGAATCTATAGTTATGCAGAAGAGCAATTGTATAACTGCATGAAAAAACGAAAACAAGTTAGCTCAGTCGGTAGAGCGTTCGGCTAGAAACCACAAGGTTCCTAGTTCGATACCCGCCCTCTCCAACTCAGCGTACGAGTAGCACAGGGATCTGTGCGGTAAAGTAAGGAGCTGGTGGTAGGTGTGGCGCTCCAACTCAGACGCTAAAATAATCTTCTTGGTCTAGCGCTAGCAAAAAGGGGATAGACTCCCTCGCTGCATGGCTAATAGTGACATTAGGCCGCTCCGACGACTTTTTACTATATATATATATATATATATATATATATATATATATATTTGTGTGTGTGTGTGTGTGTGTGTGTGTGTGTAGGTACGTGGTGTAATGGTTAGACTCGTCAACACGTGGACGTGACTGTTTGCATTTTCCATAGCGCTAATACCCTTGGGAAAGCTATGAATCAATATATTCTCCCTCCTGCTATGGGTAAATAGTAGAGCATATTGGGATCTTGAACCTTGGATAGGTAACCAGTCTGGGAGAAGGAAAACTATGAATTAAAACATGTTAAACTCCGCTTAAGAAACTGACCAGGTGTCGCATCCTGCTCGTGTGGAGGGGATGATATATATATATATATATTGTCAATTCCCGGTGTAGATTACAATACAACCACAGAAAGTTGTAAATTCAAAGTATTGGCGGATATATGGGGCTTTAAAACACCCATGAGTTAGTGCTATTCATACTACGTACGTTTGTCATAAATGTATCTTGATTTTATGTTCTTTGCTGTACAAACATATATCACATTGTCACCAAAGAAAGTGATAAATTGAAAGCTGTTGCCAGAAGGAAAAGTCTTGTTTCAAGGCAAAATCATAATTATCACTAACTCAGAGCGCCTCAGCAGAATCTTTATAATGCTACAAGAAAAGAAAAAAAAATGTTTGTGTGTGTGTGTGTGTACGTGTGACTGTTTGTCTGTCTGTGTGTGCGTGTGTTCATGTGTGTACGTGTGTGTGTGTGTTTAATCCAGGAATCAGATAAATATAAGCTAACAAAATAATTGAATTACTCGTGTTTATTACAAGAACCGAAACCGAAAGTCTATTCATTTCCAAAGATTTTATACGTTGCATTCAGAAGTTTTTTATGCGATCGAAAAGGATCTTTTTCTAATTTCTGGTTAAGCCAATAAACAGTGACAAGAAGAATATAATCAAACTGTTTCTACAACGGTGAGTTATATCTAAATAGGTTTTCATTTATATAACTGATTGGATTACTTAAGTTTCTATTATAATATAAAACAAAACAAAACCCTCAAAACAATAGCGATTGAGAAAAGAAAACATTTACTTTTTTTAATTTGTTTATTTGTTTTTAACTCATTAGTAATCCGATCTGTGAAATCACGTATTATATTATCTTAAGCTGATCTTGAAAAGTAAGGAAATAAAATCTTTACAAAATTAGAAGAAAACAGTAATTAGTAAAAAATCTAAATAACGGAAGATATTATTTCTCGTCAAACTTTTTATATAGAAAAACAGAAATATATCAAAATAAAATATCTGATGTAATGCTTAAATTATAGTAAATCACTTAATTGTAAATCTGAGGTCCGTTTGCTCCACCACCCTGTCGGCTGGGGTGTTAGAATGCACCGACTGCACCTCTGCAGAGGGGTAATACTCCCCCAATGAGGCCACCTGTTGGCCGTGGGTGGCGATCCGTGATGTTTAAGGATAGAGCCCAGGTGAATGAGCAATTCATGACATGCAATACTCCACTTTGTTCCTATCTTGGGCTAGACGGGCGGTCGGAGAGGCCCCCTCCAATCAATCGGCTGGTCACGTCAAGCCCTAGCACCTATATGATTTTCCCAGCCCTATTGCCCTTATGGCAAGCCCCAACCCCTTTTTATCATATGGGTGCTAGAAAGCGGTGGGTGCGGGTCTACATGTCCTGGGAATGACGTTAAACTCTATCTGATGGTGAGGTTCCAGTTTTGGAGGTTTGGGGAATGTGGTGATGAATTCATCACCATTGCTCGCTGGTCCACTCTGACCCGGAGTGGTAGTACCTGTTAGGGTCCCATCTATGGGTTAAATAGAAAAATGTATTTATATAAAATTGTATTATCCAATGGGAATTGATTTATTTCAAAACTTTATCGGCATTAAATAACCCACTGAGGTTGATATGCCGTAAAACAAAACAAACCAAACCAAACCAAACCAAACCGTTTGCTCCATATATTAATTGATTTGTACGGCATATCAACCTGTCTAGTAAGGAGGCACCCGTCATATAATGGCTATCGTCGTTGAAAATGGACACGGCAAGACGTGTTTAGATCCTGGACGCGACCGGTTGCCTTTCACATAACGCTAATTGCATTTGGAAAGGCACGAATCAAACAATTCTCCCCCAGTTACGAGTGAATAGTATGGCAGACTAGACTCTTTTACATTGGTATGGCAACCGGTGCAGTTGGGGAAAACTCTGAATTCAAACTATAGGGTCTCTCTTCTTGTATGTCAAAACTACTCTGAGGTCCTTCTCCTCTCTCTTCTTCTACATAAACATAATGTTATTTTATGCTTAGAAGTTAGGGAATAGCGTTTATCGTACGTTGATATTTACATTTTTATGTAGCTGTTCAAGGAGAGTTTTTTTTCTCACATGTTTCTATCGAATATGAATAATTTAAAAGATATCTATTTGATCCTTAGATGAGATCGAAACAGGTACTACCACTCCGGGTAAAAACCAAGGAGTAATGACAATAAACTCGCAGTTCCAATACTACTCAATAGTGAGCTCAATCCTTAATCGATGCCTCAAAGATGTGACCTTTTGTATCACATTCTACCCGTTTAAAATGGGCAGCGTAAATACCTATCTCCATTCACAATATTAAAAGAAACAAACAAAACAAACAAAAAATTAGTATTATCTGTGTTATTCGGACTATTGTCCCCATCTTCATTGTTATTTGTACAACGTTTCGGCCGATATGCCCTCCGGCCTTCTTTAGGTATTTCTTGTCGGACTCGGCAACCTTCTCGGAACCAATTGGACACATGGCCTAGTGGATAAGGTAGTTAGGATAAGACAGTTCTAAGTGACAGTTATCTCTGGATCCTGAGTTCAATCCTGAGTGAAGGCAGTTAGAAAAATAATTAACACAACTCCTACCCCAGCTATGGTTAGCGGAATGAGAACAGGTTACCCCCGTGGACTAAATAAAGGGTTAGGTTCAAAGTTCCGTGATGGTTCCCGATTACGACAAGAAAGTTCCCGAGTTCGATAAGAAGGTTCCCGAGTCCGAGAAGGTTACCGAATCCGACAAGAAATACCTGAAGAAGGCCGGAGGGTATATCGGCCGAAACGTTGTACAAATAACAATGAAGATGGGGACAATAGTCCGAATAACACAGATAATACTAATCATCAAGCCTCATCTCAAACATTCAGAGAAATAATAAACAAAAAATATAATGCAATCTTTTATTAAAAGAAAGGCTGAAAATAACACTGGTTTAAAAAGCTTTTGCCATTCAGGTGAAAACGTATATTTTAGACTCATTTAGTCTAAATGCTGCATCCAAATTCATAATTTAGATTTTGCCTGCACGTCAGTTATACATAGTAACCGATTTTACAAGGTTTACCAGTGCTAACAGAAAACAGATGAAGTCATATTTTTAGGTATGACTATGAATATTGGTACGACAATACCTCTTTTATTTTAAGTTTTCTAAAAGAAATTAAAGTCCTAAATTGTAATTTATTTTCCTTAAAAACAGAGCCTTAACTCAAATATAATTTTCAATGAATTTCTTAATTATAACAATGAAAGAGATCCCGTTTAAAAGAGCACATCTTCAAGGGAGAAATTAAAACGGCAAAAATGCACCATTTTGTCAGATAAAGTTTTAATCATCTCCCGTCTTAAAGTCGTTAAGATAGACAACTTTTATGCGTTTCTTATACTTCCTCTTCATAATACAGCAAAGAATTCAGTTTCATTCATTTTTTTCCGAGTTTTGTTGAATTTTAATTCGTGGTGGGTTTAAAAAAACACGTGAAATCTTGGCCACAACTACATAAGGTAGTATGTAAAAAAATCAGGTGCATCTAATTTGATGTATAATTCAATAATTTTAATCGACATTGAATGAAACAATATTGTGGTGAATATTCTTTAATTTCAACTTACTATTTGTTCGAGCATATGAAGAACTTTGTAAAGGCAATGTATATTAATGGAAATGGTTTCTAATATCTCAAATTGAGGTTTGACGCCGATAAAATCGGTACTCATTAGACCTCTGATCTCAGAATGGATATGCTATACTGAGTTGAAAACTAAATTCAAACCAATTGAGACTGCATCGTATTAGGCATTTGCATGGTTTGTCAAGAACTTCACTGAGATCCGTAGAGATGAAAATTATTTTGAATCAGTGCACAAATATCTATGAGGAAATGGATTGTAGAATATCTCTAAAATTCATTTATTGTATACATACGTTGCATAAAATGGTTGCATGTATCGACACACACAATAAACAGCTATTTTTCTTATTACAAAAACGTAAAAAAAAATAGGGTGATTTTTTTGGCGATGGGGGCTGGAATGGATTAATGACATTACGACTGAATTCAATAGGAAAATTGATTTGATATACGAGGAAATTAAATTACAAGCAGAACGAATTCAACTCGTAAGACAATATATAGCTGTTTCCCAGCCATTTCGTTCACTCGAGTCAAAACTCATAATTTGAAGAAAATTAATTTGTCTAGAATGTCTGATTCCAAAAGAGGAATAATGATATAAATGTTAATGACACTGTTAATCTTACGATAGTCAAATATGAAAAAAAAACCTAAAATTATTTGGTAAAAACCTAAATTGCTTGCTTGCAATTCATTTTAACAAGGAATAGATTGAGCTTGAATAAAATATAGGTAAGGAGATGATTGTACAGATGGTCCAAACGTCTTATCGACCCTACATACTGTCTTACCTTTTTGTTTTACTAAAATGATATATAGATAAAGTCTGTGCAGTGATCTATTGTCGGTATCAACCGAACAGCAAAGGAGTCTATCACGTTTTTACTAAACAAGGGAAATTTCTTCCTATTGAGGTGGAGCACCACAACTTTCGTTAGTTCCCAAATTCTTTATCACACAGATCCCATTCCCCAAGCTGTGCTACCCTGGCTCTGATGTAGTGAAGGCCAGTAACGAACCCAAAATCTTGCAAATGTTTTGGTAGATGTTTTACCGAATGAGTTAAAGCGGTCCAGCCCTATATAATATCTAAGTTCTGTAATTATTTCACCCCTAAAAAATCTTCAAAAATTATTTTCTAGAATTTCGAGTTGTATCATATAATTATCGTTCATCGAAAAAATCTTTTAAAAATAAATTATTTTCTAGAATTTCGGGTTGTATTATGTAATAATATTATCTCTTAGTCGTAAGATACATCTTTTGAATGTGTACAGGATGGATGTCAGTGATCATCGCCGATTACGGGTTCTTGTGCATCATATCGGCTTTGATAGCAACCTCAACTTGAATCCGGCATTTTCAAGTCGCCACCTTGCAAGCTTCGTGCTGCTAGCCTTGACATTTTGCTACGAATAAAACTACAAAAACCCGACCTCTTTGAATCGAGAAACCACAGTCGGTGTGAGCCCATCCATTAGAAATCTTTAAAAATTAGATTACTTTCTAGAATTTTGGGTAGTATTATGCAATTATTTTACCACTAAAAATAAACATGTTGGGAGTTACAAGACTTTCGGAGCACTCTGTACATATCCAGACACGCACTTCTAATATTTGCTCTCGGTAAGTTGGTGGACAGAACAGATAATCAGATGCAGTGAATGGCCAGACCTTGCTTCAATCTAAACCGTCTCACGCAGGGGCTGTGCTAGATGACCGTTGACCCTACAAGAGGGTTCAACCACACTTTGACAGGTCCTATTGTTCATCCTACCATACCACGCACTCATGTCAGAAATAATTCTAAGTTACATGGTAACAGAAGCATTCTTCGATTGACCTGGCTTTAAGAAGCCCGCAGCAATAAGGCATTCAAAGAGGATTATATACACTACTCTAGCAATAGCTCATCAACCATGAGTATATGGTAAATGTAGATATTTCCTGGTTAAGTTTGATGAAGATTATAAAAATGAATATAGATATTCAGTGAATAATATACGAATTTTCGGAGTCGAAAGAATGACAAACTGCATTTTTTTGCCCTTTCTCTTGGAGCACAATGGCAGTGTGTAGATCGGAGACCTGTTGATTGGGCGACAGCTCATCCTTCATATTAACCCGCCTAGGCTATGCGGTTTCCATTACTTTTGACACTACGCCATCGTCTATAGTAGACAAAAGAATGTCAACAATATGAAAAAAAACAACAACCTGGGAGTAATGACAATAAAGGAATACTCTACACACAGAACCGGGGCCTCACCGTTAGATACAGTTAAGTGTTCTAACCAGGACACTCTTTTGGTGGTGATCTTACCGCTCTGCAGAGGATACAGTCAGAGTATTCCTGACAGGGCGGTGAGAGATACGAGTAAATTATCTTTTTAACACTTATCTTTACCTTGTATTCACAATAAAAGTGTCCCATCGTGGTTTAATGGTTTGATAGCTAGTCTTGCAAGTCAGTTACTACTCAATAGCGAGTTCGATCCTTGCTGGATGCCTCTTACTTGCTAACTTGTGTCACAATCTACAAATAATTTACACATGTATGGCATCCAGTATCCCTGTCGAATCAAAATAATTCTAAACATATCTGTTTTACCCACATAATAGGACCTTAACAGCTACTACCTCTCCGGATCAGAGTGGGATTGGGAGTAATGGTACTGAAAGTGTACTCAACACTTTTCATATCCCCTCACCATCAAATTAGACAAAGAGACCAAACAAAAAAAACAAAGATGAATTGTACTCAAGAAATACGAAGAGAAATAAAAAAAGGCCTTGTAGAATATTGTGATGGTAGAGTTTACTGGTAAGCTATGGCAGAGACACGTAAGATCACGATTGATATAGATTAAAACCGGTAAGTCCTTTGTCCAGCAATGGAATTAAAGTAACCGTTGCTTATGATGAGGCTAATGGACTGACGTCAGTGATGGGCTTAATGCATCCCGATCCAGATTCAATATTCATCCACTTTTAACTTGACCAAATGTTTCCAATTCACGACGCTGGAACTTGCGGATCCATTCATAACCTGCTATATATCTATTGTCCCTTCTGTTAACGAATGCTTCATTCAGCACATACATTCGACTCAATAAGAAACCCCTTTAGAATCAGACACACCAGAGAGATAAATTTTCTTCATATATACGAATATTTTGAAGCAAGTGAAAGAGATAGCAGTAAACGAAGATGGATACTCTAAGTATATACTAATCCTGTAAAAAATATGTAAATAGCGTCGAGCGCCACACCTACTATCAGCTCCTCGATTTACCGCACAGATCCTTGTGATACTCATATACTGAGTTGGCAAGGGCCGATATCGAACCAGGAACCAATCAAGTACTCTACCGACTGAACTAAACCGGCCCTATTAAATTGCATACTTAGAGGATCCTCACTTACGTTTTTTTTAACTTAATTAAACTAATAACAGATAAGACGCAAAACAGTTTTATTTTATAACTGAACATGCTGGCTTCCTAAAATATTTCTTTAAATAAATTAGACGCCTAGTGTAAAGGTTATCGTCGTTGAGAATGGACTCGTCAACACCGGTTCAAATCTTGGATAAGGCTGTTTATATTTGCCATAGTACTAATGTGCTTGGTGAAAGTATGCATTCAACTATTCTCTTTCCAGCCAATGGTAAATAGTATGGCAAACTGCGTTTTTAAACCTTGGATAAGGCAACTAGTCTAGAAGAAATAAAATTCTGAACCCACACCTGTTTACTTCCACTCATGAAATTCACTTTGTGTCACATCCAACTCGGACAGAGGGGTTGGTTAATCTTCTATCTATACATATATAAAGGGCAGTTGTGTGAATCTGTATGCCCGGAAGAAACTTCGAAAATAAAACAATTAACGACAAAGTAAATATATATACACATTAAATATCACCAGGGCTTGGTTTTTGAGTATAAATAATGATGATTTAAATTATTTTCGAATACATTTAAAACTTAAAAATTAGATAGCATTATACGCTAAAATCATTCTCTGCCATTTTTCGGCGTTTCTCGCTAAAAATTAAACATGAATAACGGAAGCTCGATCAATTTTTTGTTTTCATTTTTTTCCTATTAAATCTACATTTCTACTGATTCAAAGTTGTTGTAAATATTTAATTGTACAGGATAAACAATCGCTTATTTGATATTTTTTCTTTTTTTAATTATACAATTTATATGGACAGTTTAAGAATTAATCACTTTGTTATTTTTTGACATCATGATTATTACGGTGAAATAAAAAAAACCCATCTTTCTAAGATTAGTATAGATTCTTAGATTTTTTTTTGCATTTAATATTCTAAATAGTGTTGGATTATTTTGTAATATAATTCATAGACTGGGCGAGGTCACATGGTTTATTCCTCCGGCCAATCAACTGCCATAATGCGTGGCTGATCCACTACTTAAACACTGATACTTCCCATAGTTTATTTGCAATCATTGAGGAGGAACTAACAATACTGAGGATTCTTTACCAGAGGATTACCAAGGATTTCCGCTGGACAAGCGTTCTTGCTTAAAGATTAAAGGATGACCCATAAGATCGATTATATAATTACGTCTGTCATTCGTCAATGTAAACAAACATGTTTACTAAGCAAACCATTTTTTAAATTTTTTATGTCAGCCATTGTTTATAAAAATAATTGTGTTAATTTATTTATTTTGATATTAGAAATACAAATAAAATCATGATACTAACGCAGAATAGCGCGCAAGAGATAATACCATTGTGTTACGTATAAAATGCATTACATTTTACGGAAATACCTGAAAAATTTGAGACATTTGAGTAAGTGGGTTAGAATTAGGCTATACTTAGTATTGTTGAGAAAAAAGAAAGAAAACATTATGAAAGGTGTTTGCCAACGATTCTGGAGCGGTGATATTAACCCACTTGTCGGATATATATATTTTTTATGTTTGTTAGTCATGCTTATGTAAATTTACTCTTCATTTTGACTGGTTGATACCTTTATATTAACCCTTCTCTTTGCTGGTGTTCGCAGTTATTTTTTCAACTCTTGTTGTCAGTAGGCAGACAAAACTACCTTTACCAAAACTACGGAATTTTTAGTCGCAATGAGACATTATTGCAGCCTTTTACTACCTTCTGAATCAGGGAAGTTGCCCTTTCCTTATTTTCCCCACTATCGCAGGTAATAGCACTTTTCGTGGGTCGCCCACTCCCCAAGTGGCAATTTGCCCTATTATTTTGCCTTTTTTTCCGCAGTATAATATATTATTTTCATTAAATTATAATAGTATAATTTGATATCCGATCGGCTACACTTTGAATTAATGATATTATTTTTTTAAAAGATTATTGATAGTTTTACATTAATTTGATTACTTTATTTTTTTTTTCTTTGAAATATTAACTTGAAATTTAGCAAATCGCGTCATTTATATTTTATCAAAAAATATAGTTAATCATTGAATTAAAATTTCTCACTATATCATTATGTGATGTCATTCCCTCTACTCTGACGAAAAAAAATTCCCTGACTTCCCACTAGGCCGGATTAAAATAAGATCTTTTTTACGTGGTGATTTTTATGAGTCATCCTGCGAAGAACAAACTCGCTATTCAGTAGTAATAGAATTGCAAACGATTATTAAAACATGTTTTTTTCTCCTATCCGGGCTTTGCCGGGTAGCCGCTACTCGTATATGTATTATAACACCAGAGCGGTGTCAAGGAGTGACTGGCGATGTCTGACTGGATACTTAAAAATAACAATTGAGTCTAGAATCGTACAAGCGACTTAGATTAGAGTACAAGTCAGTGGTGTGGTAAAGTCAACACTAGATAAAATTAATTACTCTAACACAAAGAAATTCTAATGGCTAAAAGTCGGTTGATGGTTGATATAACACAAATGATTTTTTGTTTATACAAATGTTTTCATATAAATATATATTATCATTCTTGTAGCGTCGAAACAAAGTGATAAATAATTTTGAACAAAACCAATCCTAATGGCAGAAATAGGTTGATGTAAAGCAAAATTCTGTTTTATCATATTATCATTTACATGGAGACTCCAAAAGATAGGAACCAATTTATCCAGGCTAAAAGTGGTTGTAATAAAAACGAATGTCTGATTTTTATGACTGCTGACATCCATATCTATTATTGTTCTTGTGGGGACTGTGTAAGATAAGGACATTTATTTAACAAAAACAGTTTAAAGATAAAATCTTTAAAATGTTGATAATCTCAATTTGCCCGGGTGGTCTTAGGCCAATTTCTGGTAATTATCATAGCAACTGACAAGACCATTTATACAATAATAAAAATATTATCAGGTGCCTCACCAATCAGGAAACTGGGGCAGAGACTTGTTACCCACCTCCGAGATATGTAACCCAATGCCATGATTTTGATTGGCCGTCCAATCAAATGCGACCGCGTGGGTAGGGTTTCGTACACCTCCTGATGTTTACACTGTAGGGCCATTGGTCCGGCGTTTCTATTGGCTGGCCAATGAGAGCCCTGGATTCGGGGGTTTGGAACCCATAAAAGAGGACCCAAAAGGGTCCCAGGCAGATTGGAGAGCTGGTACTTGACCAGAGTGGAGAGCTGGTCCTTGACCAGATCGGACAGCTGGTTCTTGACCAGATTGGACAACTGCTTCCCTAGCAGATTGATAGCTCCGTCTCATGGCCCTTGTCACCGTCTTTGCTTTGTCATCTTGTTACTCAAAGTCCTGAATTTGAATCAGAACCCAGCATATATCGCCAGTCAGTCCACAAAATACCGACTCAACTTCAACTCGATACCCCTTTGTGGTTGTACATGATTTTTAATCACTGTATGATTAATAAAGGTCTTTTATTGTTAAAAACGCGTTCGTGTTAATTGTGGAAC
Organism: Doryteuthis pealeii; assembly: GCA_023376005.1. NCBI lineage: Eukaryota > Metazoa > Mollusca > Cephalopoda > Myopsida > Loliginidae > Doryteuthis > Doryteuthis pealeii. The sequence continues at coordinate 129,483,644 of CM042138.1, read as the reverse complement.
AACCTTGGTGAATTTGGTCATTTTCAGGTACAGCCCAGAACAAGCACTTCAACTTTCCTGTGGGCCAAAGAACACCCATCGCGTTAGATTCGACGCCGCGACAGCAGAGTATTACATTTGGTCCCGTGACCAGATCATAGTATTACATTTGGCACCCCGACCAGCATAGTATTACATTTGTTGCCGCGACCACCATAGTATTACATTTGGTCCCGTGACCAGATCATAGTATTACATTTGGCACCCCGACCAACATCGTATTACATTTGGTGCCACGTGACCAGCAAGGATATTATTACAGTATAAAGTAAAGTAAATTATTTAAAAAGATTAATGATACGATTTTCGAAAGTTATGCAGAGGAAAATATTATGAAATAATTTAACATTGATGAAAAATATGGAATTCATTGAAAAAAGGAAAAGAGGATTGATAAAAAATATTGAATTAATTATTTGCCCTTGTGGCCAATGCTGATTTATGAATGAATATCCATCGAACAACATGACAACTCTAGCTCAAATGTTACATTTTGATTGAGTGATTGCTTGATTATCCAGATGCATTATGCTTTATTTTTTAACCATCCTATTTTTTAAGATGTTGTTATCAAATCCATCATCATCTTGGCCAATGCAAATACTTGATTTATCACTGAATGTCACTGTCATCAAAATCCGTTTTGCATATCAAGGCTTCCGCTGGTATTTGTTTCTGGAATGCAAATTTCAAGATCATTCCATAATGCCTTCCTCAATACTGCGTTATTTCATAAGAAAGTGGTACCTTGATTTCAAGTGCCCCAACTTACGTGTTTTACGAATTACAAACTGTAGCTAGGTCGATTTTTTGCTTTGATTTGAGAGATAAAATTTGAGGAACCAGTGAGTTTTAGACACGCTTAGGATATTGAATTATTGAAAACATTTAAGTATCCAAATTTATTACGCCAGCGAAAATATGTCATTATAAAATGATATACATTAAAAATATTACAGCACACATATCATTGCATTCAATTTTATTTTGTTTTATACAATGTAGTGCTTATTAGAAAACGTAAAAAAACACTTAGGTTTTTTTAAGGATAGTTTGGGCTTTAAACAACCCAGGATGTTTTATATGCTTTCATACAAAGGAATCAAACTATATATCTATCACAGTCAATACAGATCTATCTTTCTATTAGACATGGTAAATTCTTTGAATACTTATATTTTTATTTTCTCTCCAATATATTAAATACTAAAATCTATAAAATGAAAATTAGATTGTAATTCTTAAAGATATTAAAAATTCAACTACAACAACAAGAACAACATGAAAAGTAGCAAAAACTACTACTACTACAACTACTACTACTACTTCACCTTGTCGGCTGGGGTCATAGAATACACTGACTGTACACCTGCAGAGGGGTAATACCCAATAATGGATCCAACTGTTGCCAAACCTGGATGCATAAGCATGAAATCCTGGTGCCTGAGCAGTCAATGACATGCAACACCCACTTACTGAGGGTAGACCGGCGATCTGAGTGGTCACTCCGATCAATTGGCTAGTCATTTCAAGCCCTGGCCCCTATATGAGTGTAGAGTCCCTCTTCATTACTATTACTCCCAGGTCCACTTGGAGTGGTGTTGTATACTGGCTTCGAATTCACGACGCTAAATTCGTGTATGTTAGTAGCGGATATCGTCACTAACCCAAAAGCGATGTATGGTAGTAGTCAGCTACTGAACTTCAATAACAACAGATACGCGTATACAAAAGAGAACACTTCTTTATTTTCTTCGGTGTGTGGTAGGTGAGGGGCGCAGAGCTTACAATGAGAATGCCGGTGGCTAGCCAAGAGCGCAGTGTTCACAATGAGTGCCCGAGGGATGTTTTGTTGACGGAGGTTGAAGTTAGCGTCTGCCAAATCTCAACTGCCGAACTCCACCGTCTAACCGTCACTTTTTCAATTTTTACCCAGCATGCTCTAGTCTATTCAAATTACACCGAAACTGTACTGCGTGACCTGCAATTTGTCACCAGTCAATAGGAAGTCCTTTGTCATCCTGCTATTGTTGTTTTTCCGGACAGTTCGTTTGACCCGGTCAGCAGTAAGCTTCCGATCTTACTCACTCTTCCTCTTTATTCGATCCAGACTTCTGTCTGGAACATCCTTTGTTTCCAAATTCCCTTGTCTTTCTTTTAACTTCTTTTTGCGCCAAAAGATTTGAAACAATAGTTAATCTGCAACAGTGGTAGTACATTTTAGGGTCCCATCTATGTGTTAAATAGAAAAAAAGTGCTATTTAATAGATAAATGTGTTTAAAATGAGTTTGAAATTGAATACCTAATAGGAATGAATAAAAGGTCTTCGATATAAAATAACCCAAGGATTGACATGCTGTAAAATCCACCAACCAGCCAAGAATTAGTTAAAATCTATCTATCTATCTATCTATCTCTCAAGAAACCAAATTATTTAACTGTTTATATTTTTATTTTCACTAACACCGAAGTGAAAATAATAATATTCATTAAAAGATTTTGCAATTTTTGTACTGAAATGTACAAAATGAAAATTAGAGGGTAATTCATAAAAACTCATCACATATTCAACTACTACTACTACTACTACTAATAATAATAATAATAAAAATAATAGGAATGACACTGTTATATGAAAAACCTAATGCCTTTTCGAATTCCGGATACATATTTTTGAGTAATGAAACGAATCTGGTTTATTAACATAGCACGGTGACCTTTCGACAAACAAGGGTTTTTCAGTAAACTCTCTCTTTCTCTCTCTTTCTCTCCCATTCTCTCTTTCTGTCTGTCTGTCTCTGTCTCTGTCTCTGTCTGTCTGACTCTCTCTCCCTCTCTCTCTCTCTCTCTCTCTCTCTCTCTATATATATATATATATATATATATATAGAGAGAGAGAGAGAGAGAGACAGAGAGACAGAGAGACAGAGAGAGAGAGAGAGAAATAGAACATTAATTGAATATATATGTAAATATTCAATTAATTTTACATAATTCCATACATATATATATAGTGTGATAGATAAATGGATAGATAAGAAGGAGTAGAGAGAAGACGTGTCAGGTAAGTCTCTACCTTTATCAGAATAAATGTGTCTGAGCACATGACACATTTAAACTATCATACATAAATATACATTTAGTCCACAACAGAAAATAGATTAATTTTCACATGACTTGTTTAGGAGGAGTGTGTGTTGCTTTTGTCAAACCTAGTTCATAAATAACATACCTTTACATACTCATATATATATATATATATATGAAAGTAAACAGTCTGTTTGAGATGGCGATAGCCGACAATCTTTGGGAGAATATGTGCTTAATTAAAGTCATACCTAATTTGAAAATTAATTAGTTGATAATTAATGAATTAGGCTAGCATATCTGTTCAAATGTAAGGCATAAATAAATCGAGAAAAAGTCGATCTCTGTATATACATTTCGGCATATTATATAAAAAATGCGGGTACGTTTTAGAATGCATGGATCAGTACCTGATAAGTCTAGCAATCCTTGGCAAGAAACATTGGCAGTCAATATTCTTTATAACCCCGAAGGTGTAAAAGTCGACCGTATGTGGATATATACTGGCACCAACGTCATAAAAAGTCTACTAGAACGAGATTGAAGACAACTTCAGACTACTTCTGGAATTCTCGCTTCGGATTTCTTTCCGACTTTACCACTGAAGACCTTTCCATGTGCGGATAAGATGGCAGGGCAGAGAAGGTTGAAATTTAGAATTGTTTTTCTCTTTGACAACTTTTCAGTGAAGATTATTTATCTCACCATTATCTTAAAAAATAAGTAAAACAGTCCGTTTTTTACGATACGGTCAGTTTCTTTATTGATATTTTTTTAGCAGAATTCTGTATTCATGTTTTTTTTAAATAAAAAACTCTGGCATTGAAAATTATAAAAATTTTCTGATACAATTATTAAGACTCTTATGTTTACAGAAAAAAGGAAAAATCATTTTTTGGCAGTTCATTTTTTCATATTTGATAAAATAAAATAGGGGAGGGGTAGACCTCATGAAAAACACTATTTCAGGCATTTTCATCAAAAGGTAAGCAATTTTGGAAATTTCCGTGAAGATCGGATAATTAATTTATTTTTCATAGAACTTCTAAAAAAAGGCTCTAGTCATAACTTGTTTTTTGGCTACGTTAAATTTCAATTGATTTAACGGTGCAAAAATGTAAACATTGTTTTTCATTTATAATTTTCATTATTTCTGTGAGCTGAAATTAAAAAAAAAATCCTCAGGATGATTTTTAATGTTTCTTCTTTCGAATGGACAAAAATTCTTCAGAGTAATATAAACCTTTATGCAAGTTTCATTGTGTTAAATATATGGAGGGTAAATTTCACAGGAAAAATTGGTGGTACCTAATGTACAAACATAATGTGAATTCTAGTAATATATAGGTAACCTGAAAGACTAGCTTAACCATTGCTCTGATATTCAAAGTACAGATTGCAGAAGAAGGTATGTCCTACATAACATAACATAACTTTATTATTGTCACTCTACGTTCGACACACATGTGCTTATAGTTATCACCATTCCAGTCATGTAACCAAAGTGTGGGCCTGATCGCGTTATTTTGCTTCCTGCCTTTATAGTGTAAACATGGCCGATCCACTAGCAGAATGCATGAAATAAGTGACCCAATTTCTCTGTGAGAGTGTCAGGGGCTACCGCGTTGACATGAGTATGAGGGTATTTAGAAATTTAAAAGTGATCGGAAAAGCGTGATTCACGAAAAGGCAGCAGGACGCCTGTCAACCCCAACCAGCGATGAGAAGATTCAGCAAACTCGAGAGATGGTATTGACGAGTTACCATCGATGAGGTAACTAGTTC
>CM042138.1:129421232-129473732 GCA_023376005.1 Doryteuthis pealeii | reverse complement strand
TCGAGCAAGATCAATCTTTTTAATATATGTGTAGGTGAGTGTGCTTGTGTGTGAGTGTGGGGGTATATATTTATTTTTCAATTAAATAGTTATTGACTGTGTTTTCAATTCTTCTCGAAATTTTGCTTAGTCTTGCTCATTGTTTCGAATGCTTTTGATATTTCTTTTTATTGTAAATCGATAATGTAATTTGTTTCTGGGATGGATTAACAAAGTTCCAAATTTCTTTCATAATTTAGTCCATTTAATCGATCGTTGTCTGATAGGTGTGTTTTAATCGGTATATCGTTAGTTACGTAATTTTAATACTTTAACTGTAGTTATGGGATTTTTTATGGGGTTGAGTGCAGATGAATCTAAAGATATAGCGTGTGAAGATCAAATTTTTAAACAATAAACAAGTTCTAATTGTTTTTCTTTCTTTTTTTTTTCGTCATAGCGTTTCGTGATGATAGTAGTTTAGCGATTACATTAAGTTCCTTAAAAAAAGGTGTATGAGAGTTTTTATTTTCTTTTAGCAATTTTTAACGAATCCATTCGGAAATTTGTTTACACCATTGTACTTTAATGTGTATGAAAAACGTTTTAGTTATTGTTACATTTTGATTGGGAATAAGTAGTCAAAATTCGTTACGTTAAAAACGCGGGAGGAAAAACGTAAAGTTCTAATTTTTATATGTTATATTATTTCATTAGTAGATATAACATTTCTTAATTTGAACACCCAAAATATAGCAGGTAGCTTAATCTTAGTATAATGGAGATTGTGTCTTTTACTGTCTGTAGCAAGACTATATTACAATTCAAGTCACAATTCCCTTAGTTATTAGAGTAATTAGTTATTAATCACATTCTCCATGATTTTTATTCTTATTTAAACCTCAATTATTAATATTTTTTACATTATTAATAGTGGTTTACAGCGTTAACGGGAAGGCTAATTTGCATATTGATATTAAAAATTGGATTTTAATAAATATGTGCTTAATATGATTGATTTCTAATTTTTTGGTTTTATTTTAATGAATATGAGAAAAATCTCGGGGATGAATCTTAAAAGAAATTCATTAACAAGAAGAAATAACTGTAATTTTATTCTTTACTTCCTATTTTAACTAAATAATTAAATTATGAAAATTAGCAATGAAAGTCGGGAGTGATGGAAAAGATGTTCTATGTTTCGATTATACCCCACCCTCTGTTTCAAATCTTTTTATCTGCATTCTTATTTAGTTTCCTTAGCCTTTCTAATACAATAATTTATTACATTAAAACTTAAATACTTGAACCCGGAGGGTGCATATATTTGCTAGTGATTATAATTTTAAAAAATACAACCAATTTGTACTTGACAAACATTCGTAGTTTTCTTATTTCTTGTTTTTTCAGCAATATAACGTTGACCCGACGTAAGTTTAGAATTGTAAGCGTTCTTGATCTAAACTGAAAATATAGCTGATTATATGATCATAGTTTAAACGATACAACTCGTCTAATTTGAATATCGTTTCTTAAATAATTCCGGTTTAATTTTATCTGATTTTTTTTCTTTTCGTCGTAGACAAACCTAAACAAACATAACTGTTACATTGCAATCCAAAAAAAATTATACAACCGAGTAACTATTTATAGATAGCAAGTAGGAAAAAGGAGGGGGATTAAAAATGAACGTATATATATAAGATTTGTTTATGTTTGTTTATTTTAGAAGCATTGTTGAATAAAGTAGATATTATTATTTATATTTTTGCTTGAAGGCAATTACAATGCGTATATCGCATAAATGCGCATATCACATAATATATATATATATATATATATATATATATGTATATGTTGTTTGTTTAATGCCAAAGCCACTGTTGTCTATATACCTTTCTCCAGGCTGTTAGTCTAAATGTGAACGTAACAGCGGTAAGTGTGGTGCTCCACCTCAGCAAAATAGGCCACTCCGCCAACTTTATATATAAATATATGTATATATATATTGGTGTTTATTCAATGCCAACGCTACTGTTGTCTGAGAACATTAGGGTACTATTTAACTCCTAGCTGAGGAGACGAGTAAGTCAATACCTTTCTTGAGGCTGTTAGACTAAATTTAAACGTAACAGCCCGACTAGAGTTCAAAATTGCTTGTGACATGTTGCACACCAGTTCGTTAATTACTATGCTACTCCAGGTAGGTAAATAGATAGATAGATAGATCTGTATGTATGTACATCGAACTTAGGATAGACAAATAAATAAGATTAGAAAAACAGGAAAGTTGTCGAAGTCCATATTCAAAGATAGATAGATATGAAAAAAGCAAAGACAGACAGACAGGCACACACACACACACACACACACACACACACACACACACACACATATATATATATATATATATATATATATATATATATATATATACTAGGGAAAGTGAAGTGTTTGTAATATTGTATTACGTGCATGTTTTCGATGCGTTTATCACATGAACAAAGCAGTTCAAATTCATGGGAGGTACTCCCTGTGATTGATTGTATCTTGTTAGTTAGCGCGTTGAAATGCTGTGCTTTGCTTCATTCCGTGTGTGATTTGAAATACGCACAGCTTAACTTGCTTCGCTCAAATTCACTGTTTTCCTTCTCCCAGCCTGGTGGCTTAAGCGAGCTTAAGAAACCAGTCTGCTCTACCTTTTACCAAATAGAGAATAGTTGGATCCATACCTTTCCCAAGAGTATTAGCGCTAAGTGAAATGCAAAGAGCCTCGTTCAGTATTTGAACTCGTCTCACCGTGTCATTTACACATTGCACTAATACCCGTGGGAAAGGTAAGCATTCATCTTTCTCCCTCTAGCTATGGCTATGTAGTAGGAGAGACTTGTCTCTTTAACATTTGTATAGGAGAAGGAAAACTCTGAATTCAACCCCGTTAAACATTGACCTTGTGTCCCATACGATTACCCATAGTTGAGGGGGGATATATTCATACCTTTCCCAAGGGTTTTAGAAAGTGAACATAATAGCACTACTAGAGTTTGACGTATTTTTTAGCCGCTACCCCAAAAAAATGGTAAGATATTGAACTTTCGGACCAAGAATTTAGTATTCAAATCTGTCCTTGTTTTAATGAATTACGTTTAATCCATTTCCCGTCAATAGAAACGCATTATTACATACCAGTAGGGCCTGTGGATATACTACAGTATGATAATTTAATTATTACAACGTTTGATACGTTTACTTAAGAGCTATTTCCAAATAGTTCAATGCGTAAGAAGTATAATCATCCTGATTTAACTATCTATCTTTTTTTTTCTTTTTCCATCTTTCCATCATTTCATTATGTTTGATTGAAACATATTAGCGTTATCGCTACCACGTTCTCATCAGCTCCTTCTATATTTCTCCTGCTCTCTTTTCTTTCTTTCTTCTTATTTTTTTTCTGTCTAGCATGTCCTTTTTCTCACCTTTTTCTTTATAATAAAAACGAATTTAGGTGAGATGACATCACTCACAAGGAATAATAATCCGGCAGAGAAGCATCATCAGATTATCAGAATTTACATTTTTGCATTTAATCTTGGACGACTTGGACAGTCTCATTTTTAACCAGAGGGTGTTGCAAGATGATAACGGTCGGAAAATTAAGGAACAAGCGTATTAATATATAGATTGAGTGAGAGGGATTTCACATCTAGTTGAGCCGAAAACCTTGAGTGTTACTGATTGTAATCGAATGATAAGCCACTGCATGCTATCTGACAGAGAACCGATAAAACATGCCAGCAAACATCACTACTAGATAGGGATCCCAACGATGAGACTGTGGAGTCACCATTTGAATTTATGAGATGAAGTCTTCTTACCTTTATACAATGATTCGTTCGTATTTTTATCATTTCCAGCATCCTTTTGGTCGTGTATTCTCCGACCTTCCTCAAATATTTGTCCTCTTAAGTAACCTCCCCGAACTTCGAACATAACCTTTTCTTTGATTGGCGGAATATGTTGTTCTCCTTTCTTTACTTAGCATATTCGGTGTCGTCCGCAGAGAATTACGAAACTCGTAACTGTCAATTCTTCATTATGATTCCGGGTTGCCTCTCTGTTTATATTTCTGCACTTCCTGACACATGAATTGCACTTTCTGAATGTTCCGCCGCAAAGTCCAAATAGATAAAACCCCATGTAAGGATTATGTGGTCCCTTGAGCAGAACAGAACGATATAATGTGTGTTCAAAAATAAAGCGAACATTTGCGAAAACTGTCAGAATTTATTTTTGCTAGCAGGACCTGTAGATATACTATGGTATGATAATCTAATTATTACAACGTTTGATATGTTTACTTAAGAGCGAAAGAGTTCAAAATGCAAAAGAATAATAATCTTAATTTAACTCTCACTCTTTTTTCTTTCCTTTTTTCATCTTTTCATTATGTTCAATTGAAACAGGTTAGCGTTATCGCTTCGACGCCTTCACTCCATCTCTATATATTTCCCCTACTCTTTTTCTTTCTTTCTTTCTTATTATATTTTTTGGTGTAGCATGTTTTTTATTCCCTTTCCTTTTTTATAATAAACACGGAATATTCTATTGTTTAGCTGAAGTCATGACACTCATGATAAAAAAGAAATCGGCGGAGACGCAACACCAGATAATCAGGGCTAACATTTTTGCATTTAATCTTGAACGATTTGGGCGGTCTAATTTTTAATCACAGGGTGTTGCAAGAGGATAACGGTCGTAAATTAAGGAACACGTTTATTGATATATAGAAGACGTAAATAAAAGGTAGGTGGACTGGCCTATTGTCGGTATCAGTCGGACATCGGGAAAGTCTATCCCATTTTCACTAGAGCTAGACAAGGGAGATTTATTAATTCACGGTGACTGAAACTTCATTTATAAAGACAAACTTACTTTCTGAATTTCTTAATGAAGCATTATCAATAATTATGAAGTTTTCGGCCGAGCGACTGAGAATTGAAATTGTTTTAATTGCGTAACTCATATCTTCATTTTATGTTCATTAGTTTGTAACACTGATGATAAATAATAAGTTTTCCATACGGTACGAACTTTGATGATGCAGTTATCTAAATCTAACTTTTTTCTCGACCGCCAGATATTTCTCAAAGGTTTATATACAGTGGTATTATTAGTTAAAATACTTTTTCTATATACAGGCATATTATAGGCATATTTTTTAGGTCAGTTTCTTCTTTCGTATCTCTTATCTCAAACTGACGGCCTCGCTTTATTTTTTAAAGCGAGTAACAATACTTTGAATACTACTTACAACTATAGAGTTATAAAAAAAAACTGTATCCTCTGAGCGATTCCAATATTGTTACGTTGAAGCATCCTCCAATATTTCTTGATAATAATCACTTTAAAATTTCTTGTAGTCTCTTTATGCGTGATCAAATCTAATTTACTATTCTCCAAGTTTACAAACTATTCCCGTCTCTTTCTACTCCCAACCATACCGTCTAAATTGGCTTAATCAATCATCATCTTTGCTCATCTGCTGTCTCGTGCAACCTAAAAAGGGAAAACATGCAGTGTAACTTTTTCTTTCTTTTTATATACAAAGAATAAATATACACTCAATACAAAATACGCTAAAGTGCTTTTAAACAGTATATTCAACTATAAGTTTTTGAAAAGAAGTCACAGGTAACTTTTGCTTAAAATTGATATATGATATGTATTTATATGTATTAAGTCGGCAATTCGTCTCAATGTTGTGCTTAATCTGAATTTTATGTAAAATACACAGTTTAGCACAAGAATGTTTCCGTAAATTTACAGCCTTGTAGTGTAATGTGCAAATAATCCCTCACTTATAAAAGTATATGTCAGAATTATCTCTTTACAGTAAAACATAGATAATGTGTGTGTGTGTGTGTGTGTGTGTGTGTGTGAGAGAGAGAAGAGAGAGAGAGAAGAGAGAGAGAGAGAGAGAGAGAGAGAGAGAGAGAGAGAGAGAACAGTCTGATCCGAACATAATTACTAATTACCAACCCCTCCACAAGAGCAATATACGACACAAAATCAATTTCCCAGCAGAGTTTAACCGGTTTGGATTCAGAGTTTTCCTTTGTTCACCAGTTAAATAGCCCAGTCTGATATAAAGCTGAAAGTAGAATATATGAATTCATACCTTTCCCAAATGTATTATCCCTATGGGCAATGCCAACCTCCTTGAGGATTTGAACTCTTGTCGCCGTGTATGTTTTATATAGAAATTTAACCATTTCTCCACCTAAAACACATTTTCGTAAGCCAACATTCGAAAAATGGGAAAACTCTACCTGGATTCTGTCTGGCGTCGATAAAATCCGTAGTTATTCGGAGGCCGATAAATTCACCTAACAATTGTTAAAAATCAATGAAATCTAGACTCTCCTTATTTCGACAATGAGAGGCTCAATGTAAAACTGTTGTGTCATTTTCGATGCAAAATAGACTTGGCTCGAACATCAAAATAGACACATCAAAGAATCAAGTTCTCTTTGTCTATGTTGAGAATATTGATTCCGTTTCAACAGAAGCACAAACCAAACAGAACGACCATTAAGTGATTCGTACATATAACATTATAGAAATTGCTAGTCAATGGATTGCATCTCGAAAGCGATTTATATTTTTCTAGCTGAAGTATCCGTCTACGCCAGATTGCATGTGGTTATTAGGACAGTAAAAACAATTCCTTAGAGCTGATCAAATGTTTATTCAGAAGATGTTATGCAAAATATTGAAAATTTATATTCCTGAAAAGTTTTAGAGTTTTTCTTTAAACTCATTGTGACGTTAAACAACATCGAATGGTGAAATTCCAATTTTGAAGCTCTGGGAATTCGGCGTACATCTTCATCGCCATTACTTGCAGGTTCACCCTGACCCGGAATTGTGGTACCTGTTAGGGACAAATCTATGGGTTAAATAGAAGAAAATGTGTGAACAAATGTGTTTAAGAATGAGTTTAACAAAAAACAGAATTTTCCTTTTCCATCAAGAATGAATAGAACAAAACGTCTTCGGCATGAAATAACCTAAGAAGGATTGACATGCTGTAAAAAAAAATTAAAATTTAAAAAAGAAAAAATAACGAAACAGAATTGATATAATGGCATCTTTATTCAAAAATATTTCGTTAAGATATTTCAGTTGTATTTAATATAAAAAATAGTCATCCTTCCAGAATGAGAATCTGTAAAAATAAAATTTTCTAATGAGATATCACATAGTAGAGAGTTAGAATTGAATTTAAGGGAAATTTCGTTTCACTTCAGGGCTTTAATTTTCCTTGATCGTTGCTCTACCAAGTTTAAATAGCCCAGACTGTCCATCTATTTAACCATAGCTGGATGTATGATACTTGGATTCATATCTTTCCCTAGGGTATTAGCATATGTAAAATGGAAACGGTCTCTTTCAGGATTTGAATACGAGTAGCCGAGTCCACTATATACGGTCATAACCATTAAGCAACGAGCCCCCTCAATGTTGATTAGTGTCTTAGAAAGTGGCTTAGAAATACAGGTTTAGTTTGGTTTTGTTTGGTTCCTCTATTTAATGAGTTATTAAATGCCAAAGCCACCCTTGTTGAAGAACAGTATTGTTCCTATTTAACTCATTTCTGAGGTGGGGGGAATAAATGGGTTCATTCCTTTCTCAAAGGTATTCGACCGAAAGTTAATGTAAGAGCGTCACTGGAGTTCGAACTCGCTTAATACGATATCACAGTCAAGCACGGTAGCCATTACGCCACGAAGAACCCCCTCCAGAAATAAATAACGACAAGATAATATTTCCTCATGTAACATCTTTGTATAATCTTTATTGCTGGACCAGCGTATGAATAATTAGATCTGTGTGAAATGATAGAAGATGAATAATTTTCACACGAATGTGCTCACTTGTGTCTTCTTTTGATATGACTATGTGTAGATCAAATATACACACGTAGGCATACGTGTGAAATCACATATTAAGTATTTGTTAACTCCGGCAAAAAAAAAACTTTTCTTTTTTGTATTAATCATCTTGTCAGCGTTAAAAGAGGCGCTCTGGCAGTAAGATATAATATTCATCTCATATCTTTGAGTGGAGATAAATGTGATTATATTTTATTTTCCTTCTATTTTTTGTCAACCGATATATATATATAATATATATATATATAATATATATATATATATTCATCTATATGTATATATATATATATATATATATATATATATATATTCATCTATATGCATACATATATGCATATATATTCATCTATATGTATACATATATGTACATATATTCATCTATATATATCATATATTCATTATATATGTACATATATTCACATATATATACACACACATATATATGTACATATATATATATATATGCATATATTCATGTATATATGCACACACACTTATATATGCACACACACACACACATATATATATATATATATATAGATATATTCATGTATATATTTATATATGTGTGTACATACATTCATCTCTCTCTATATATATGTACATATATTCATCTATGTATTGATATATATATATATATATATATATATATATATATATATATATATAGAGAGAGAGAGAGAGAGAGAGAAATATATATATATATATATATATATATATATATATATATATATATATATATATATATGAGAACAAAAACAAACCCATTATGAAGTCGACTGATGAAGTACCTCAGAGTTCAAATTCCCAAAGCAAGGTGCGATTCCTAAAGTAAATACGACATCCACCGTCTGGGAAATTAATTAAACAAGATGAAAAGTACAATATGCACTTAAATCAAATGAAACAATGACACATTTCTTTGTCTGCGACGTACACATTCTATAAAGCAAAATTGTCCACATAGAAAAAAGAAAATTATCACACGTAGTTATAAACCCATATGCACATATAAATGACTTGCACTTTTTTTTATATAACTCTTTTATTATAGATGGCCTTCTGTGTCTTAGGTATATCTTTACTAATCTGGATTTAAAATACGAGTGTCGTTCAAAATATACTAACCCTCGCCCGGGCAAGTTTATGACTGCTTGGGCTGCAGTTTTCTTTTTCATTTTTAGATTTGTCGTACACATCTCACCTTTGTATTTGTTGTATACCCTTTTCATTACTTTACTTCTATTTCTATTCTTCTTCTGACATCTCTTCTATCGTCTTGGTGGTCGGTCGCACTTAACTCATTTCTTCTCTTAAATCAGTCTTGTTACCAAGACATTAATTAATCACAAGACCGTGTTATTTTTCTTAACTTTTATTTACTTAACTAAACAATTCATGTAACTATTTATCTGACTAACATAACGCGCGTATGCAGAGTGAGTTACTTTAAGGCAGGACATCTCACTGCCTGACGTCCAACTGAAAACTGAGGACCCAAGCAGGTCCCACGTGACTTCACGTATTTCGCGGGCTTTCTGTACTATTCCATGGAAAGTCCCGCCCCTGATATGAAAAGGTCCATCCCTTTAGAAATACAGGGGATTGACAATAATCTTATGCAACCGCATAGATTATGTAACATATTGACCCTTTATGCACATAAATTAAGACAGACATATGACTTAGTTATTTTTAGTTTTATAAAAAGTGGCTTTTCTTAGAACTTTTGAACAACTCTGTTATACATAGTACTAGGGTTAATCCGAAGTTTTGTAATATTTTTGTACATGCTAGATAACGGCGCATATATCACTGACTAATGCAGTTCAAAGTCATTGTAGGTTCTCTCTGTGAATGGTAGTATTGTGATAGTTCATGTGCTGACGGTGTGTATTGCTTCACTCAGTGTGTGATTTGAGAGCCGCACAGATGGACGTGCAACGTAGTTTAATTCTAGAACTTACGCTTTACAAGTTCCAACGTGGCAACATTGCTGTAGGAGAAAGTGAAGTTGTGATTCATTACAGTACAGTAACCAGATGGTTCAAGAAATTTTACATGATTATGAAGCTTGGATAATTAAGGGCTGCAGAAGAACGGGTTTTAGTGCTATTGGTGTATTGTAAAGCCCCAGCCAGAATGGAGGATGCAGAGGATGTTTTTCATCCTGTATGCTTCAAGCTCTAAGAATACATTTGACACCTAAACAGCTAGCAGGTAAACATGAAATTTTAAATAACGTTAGATTTTCCTCAAACCAGCCCATGTGTTATTTGTGCGTTTAAAACCTTGCAACATGTGTTATATATCACTAAGAAATAATGGTTTACATAATCTTATTATATTATAGATTCCGTGTCTGTCTGTCTGTAACTGAAACTACATCACTGCTTACGTCTCCATACCTTTGGAAATTGCGTAAGTTTATTAATGAGTATTTAAATTATGTGTGAAAAAGAAAGAAATAAATATCTTGGAAAAATATTTTCATAGAAAGAAGCTGGCTGAAATGCATTTTTGAATTGCTGTTTGAATTTCAAACCAGAAAAAATGCCGATGTTAAATATTTTCGGGGGAAATAAACACATTTTGAAAAGAAGAATCTGGCTAGGTTGATATTGAATTGTTTGATTAAAATTCCAATGTACATATATTATACAATATAACAATTTATAATGGAATGAAAATATGTAGAAATTAGTGGGGAATGACGAAAGAAAAATAATCAGCCGATTAACGGTAATTATAAATGCGGGGTTGAGTATTCGAAGTGAGGAGTAAAGACAAGAAAGGGTCTGTAGACACAACACAGCGCCGACCGTAGATTAGCCGAACAACAGCCCGACTTTCTTTCTTCGAATTTTGACAATTGGTTTACCGGCAGAAGTGATAAGTTTACTTGCTCTAATTATGCTGATTCTCTTATTATAAACATCTATCTATCACCGACGACTACTACAGAGGAATGGAGGGCATAATAAATTTGTTGACAAAACACAAACAAACAAATAAACAAACCCGCCCGTGAGTTCTTTTTTTAAATGCCAGCACAGAGTTACCCTGGATCTTAATTGAAGAGTCGATTTCACACACGAAGAAACGAGCCTATTTATAAGAAATTAAGACCCTGTACGTAAATTTCAGTTGGGTTGCAAGAATCTCGACAGTCAAGAATGGGTGTAGCGTAATTATTATGGTCTACGGAGAATTTGGGGATTGAAAAAAAAACGGTAATAGGATTTCTGGTGAAAGAGAAGAAAATGAAATAAGAACAAAAAGAGGTTAAAGTTTAGAATTGTAAACACTTAACAGGTGCCAGTTATTGACCGACAAATGGCCCCGGAACTAGATTAAAATATAAAAACGGAAGTCCTAGGTTCTGTGAAGGGCGGAAGCGGATGTGTCCCTCCAACTCCCGGCACGACAGACGGAAGAAGAGGAAAATCGGTCTTTTTGGTTTGGGCCTTGGTCGGAGGCAGACGTGTGTCTCTGTGGGTCACACGGTGACATGTCTAGGCTAGCAACGAACAGCGTGCATTAATATGATTTACGATAGAACGGAAATGAGCTGCCGAATTATGCCACGCATTACCTAAATATTTCAAGACTCACCCCAGTAACTTTTCATAAAAATACATAAAATGACAATAAAAATATGTTATAAATGAATTTTATATTGGATGTAGTCGAAAAATACTTACTGGCGTACTAGAAATAACGCGAAGCTAGAATGGAGGTAGAAGTAGCTTCTTATAGGGAAACACAATGCATTGTGGGTGAGTGTTTGTGGATCAAAGCAACCGCTTACGGGAAGAGGGGAGAACTGGTCACTTAGTGAACAGGCATCAGCGAGAAAAGAAAGGAGTAGAGAGAAGAGAAAGGAAAAGGGAGAAAAAGAAAACAGAGGGAGGAAAAAAAGAAAAGTGGAGTGGAATTAGGAGAAAGGAAGGAAATACAGCACTTTATGATATTACCAAGGAACTTGTTTTCACTTATCAAAACAAATTTGTTAAAAAGCGTCGACCAAGTTTTCATGCTAAAACAGATGAGCGACATCCAAGAAAAAGACCTTGGAAATCAAAATGTATTTATCCAATCCCTCCGCACGAACAGGCTGTAACAATAGCTCATTTTTAAGTTTAACAGGTTTGAATTCAGAGTTTTCTATCTCTTAGACTGGTTGCAATACAATGGCTCCGGCCACTGGACCCTTATTGAAATTAACGGCGTGATTTCAGGGTTCCTTCTCCTAGGCAACACCTGCCCCCTTGATTTAAAGGGGCTTGGCTTATTGCCCAATGCCTGAGGCAACCCTCCTGAGGTGGAATGACGAGTGGATCCACGTATTATTTGTGCCCGCCATCCCCTGAGCTTCGTTTCGTCGGTGGTCCCATAGTAATAGGGCCTTGTGCCTGATCCGCATACGTTGGATGCGTAGTAAATACTATACCTATATTTAAAGAAACGACCAGCTCTACTATTTACCCATAACTGAAGGGAAAACAATTGAATATATACCTTTTGCAATAGTATTAGCGCTATGTGAAATGCATACATCCACGTCCAGGATTTCAGTGTGTCCATTTCTTTCGACAATGACGATTACACGATAGAAGCATCTACTTTGTATTGTATTGTAGTGTATATTAAGCTCTAGGCAAATAAGTATTGTCTGTAATTGTTGGAATAATTGTATTGTCTTTGTGCCATGAAGAGTTCGGACTAATAACCGAATTGTTATACGTGTTTTCTGGCATTCCTCTGCTGGATATCGCATTTGATTATCTTCAAAGAATATTTGAATAGAAATTATATTCTAATTCAAAACTATCTTGCGAAATTTAGATGCTCTACTCCATCAACGATTCAATACCATCTTAAAAAGAAAAGAATTTTAAAGATGTCAACGAACCAGCGAGACGCCTAAATCTTTGCATATATATATATATATATATATATATATATATATATATATATATATATGTAGTCATCCATATACAGTCCTGTTGCGACATATTACATCTTGTCAATGCAGCTAGACTTTGTGAGCTAATTTGAATTAAACACACACACACACACACACACACACACACACACACACACACGAGCGCGACCGTGTATGTGTGTTTAATTAATATTAAACGCTAAAAACGTTCTAAGTCAATAAAATACAGTGCTCTAAGTAGAAAAAGGCAGAGCAATATCAATATTTCAATTATTTAATAGAATAAAACAAGGCAAAAATTCATGTATGAGTTTCAGGTGCCCGACGTTCAGGTGAGCCAATATCGACCCTCAGGCGAGAAATTATATATATATATATATATATATATATATATATATATATATATATGTGTGTGTGTGTGTGTGTGTATATTTATATATATATATATATATATATATATATATATATATATTGGTGCATAAAAATTAAGCTGCTGACTATATATTAAATTCATATTATATTGTTCCCTAATATTTAGATTGTTGTGTGGATGTTATATATATATATATATATATATATATATATATATATATATATATATATAAGATTGTTGTCTAAATATTATATTGTTCAATTATCAGATTGTGTCCATATATTAGATACATCTGTTATACAATTCTTGTCTAAATATTAGAAAGCTGTCTAAATATTCGATTGTTGAGTACATAATGGATAAAGATTGAATTGTTGTCTTCCAGTCAATAACTGCCATACATAGAAAATCTCCGAGATGCTGGAGCTTTTGTATGAGGCATCTACGTAGATATTTTCCCTGACTCTCGGAAACCTAATTATATTTGTTAGGCATGTCTTCTGGGAATTCACTAAGGTTTGCAAGATATTCTGCAATGTATCCTATGCATACTTAATGGGAATAGATCTAGAGAACTCGGAGGCCAATAGAATTCCTGTCACACGAGTGCACCTAGAACACATTTCATGTCACCGGTGAACAAAGGTTGATTGAATTATCTTACCGGAACAAACCATAATCACCGGAGGAAATAAAGAACTTTTAAGATATTAAATTCTCTCTGTGTCCGATGGATGCCACAGCTAAAATGTCACAGCTCCACGACCAGTATCGTCACACATACATTTTGATTTCGTTTTGATAATTGTTTTTTTTTTTACAAAACGAGATGATACATTTCATTGCTATCGCTAACGTATTGAAACTTAAATTTATCTATCAGTTTATTTACAAATCACTGTGATGATGGTAGTTTAATAAGAAATCTGTTAACTATTATTAATAGATATCAAATAATCCTTTCTTATTATCTGCGTTATTCGGACTATTGTCCCCATCTTCATTGTTATCTGTACAACGTTTCAGGTTAGGTTCAAAGTTCCGTGCTGGCTCCCGATTACTACAAAAAGGTTCCCGAATACGACAAGAAGGTTCCCGAGTCCGAAGAGAAGGTTCCTGAGTCCGACAATAAATACCTGAAGAAGGAGGGTATATCGACCGAAACGATGGATGCCACAGCTAAAATGTCACAGCTCCTCTACCTGTATCGTCACACATACATTTTGATTACGGATTGACAATTTTTTTTACAAAACGAGATGATCCATTTCATTGCTATTGCTAACGTTTAATAAGAAATCTGTTAACTATAATTAATAGATATCAAATAATCCTTTCTTTTTATCTGCGTTATTCGGACTATTTTTCTCATCTTCATTGTTATCTGTACAACGTTTCGGCTGATATACTCTCCGGCCTTCTTCAGGTATTTCTTGTCGGACTCGGGAATCTTTTTGTACTCGGGGGCCACGGAACTTTGAACCTAACCCTTTATTCAGTCCACGGGGGTATCCTGTTCTTATTCCACTAACCATAGCTGGGGTACAGGTGTTAAGCTGTGTTAATTATTATTCTATGTTACTGCTGCCCCTAATCGGGAACCTTCTTGTCGTAATCGGGAGCCATCACGGAACTTTGAACCTAACCCGAAACGTTGTACAGATAAAAATGAAGATGAGGACAATAGTCCGAATAACGCAGATAATAGTAATCATCAAGCCTAATCTCAAACATTCAGAGAAATAATCCTTTCCTGTTTTGTCAACTGGGCTTAGAATACGCTAACTGTATACCCTAAAGAGGGGTAACCCCACCTATGTCCACCCTGGGTGGGAGTGGCACTAACTGTTAGGTTCTCATTTTATATACCATCACCGGACTCGACAAAGAACATGGAAAACGTATATATAAAAATATATGGTTATATTTTTATTCTTCGATTGTGTGTAGACTGAGAGTCGTCGGTAGAAAATGCATATACGTAGGAGCTTTCGGGGGTTCTGACGGCGAGAGATCTCGACTTCGATCTGCCCAACCGAGAGTTTTAATTTTTAAAAATAATTCTTTAACTCAACATGGCTACGTCTCGTTGTTCGTGATACCTACGCAGTTTTCCTGTATATATACCTCCTCGCCCACGCAACTTGTTTTTATTGCTTATGGGCTACACCTACATATTTTCTGTTCCTACGCATTATCAATTTACACCTGCCGTGCTGGGTGTCGAAGGTCGCTTCAATACGTTTAAGGCAATATCCTGTTTTTGTTTTCAGGCCCATGTTTGATGCCCACGCAATTCCAGTGCCTACGCACGAGTCATCTGCGCCTGTATCCCTGGCTGCGAACTTGTCGACCAGGCGATATATTATACCTATATATGGGTTTAAATATATCTATTTGTTATGCGATAGAATTTGTAAAAATCTCTAAAGAAACAGTTACACAAAGAATGTAAATATGCACATTTATGAAGGTGATTCCCTAACCGCTAGGAATAAATTACACTAGATAGGTTGACATACCATTAAAATCCATCAATTGATAATTTTTTCTTTGTATGGTGATATACTTTCCTTGTGTGGCAAGTTCGTGTAGATAATTACACAAACTGTTCACCACAGGTATGATCCATCGAGAATCGAACTCGCTTTCCAGTAGTAATGGATTTGCGATACTAGCTTACTAATCATTACACCAAAATAGGATTCCTCGCGTCAAGACCGAGAAATATTTAATTTGTTTCTATTGAGCAGCAGCTGCAGCATACGAACCCCCCCCAAAAAAAAACAACAACAAAAAGCAACTAGAAAAACAAAACATAAATGAGGAAGAAAACAATTATATGGATAGTTCAAACGACAAATAGGGGAAGTAGCACATGAAAAGACCTGGAAATAGTTAATAAGAGGAAACCCCATGAGAGAAACCGAGTCACTAATAATTGCTGCACAAAACAATGACATAAGAACAAAGTAAATAAAAACAAAAGTTGACAAGACAAAAAGAACAGCAAATGTAGGGTGGTTGGTGACAGAGAAGAGACAATAAACCATGTATTAAGCGAATGCAAAAAAATTAGTACAACGAGAATACGAGGCTAGGCACGACTGAGTTGGAAAGGTGATCCACTGGGAATTATGCAAAAAGCTAAACTTTGGCAATACATTAAAATTGTATATGCATAAACCAGAATCTGTTCTTGAGAATGAAACGCATAACATTCTCCGGGGCTTTGATATAAAGACGGATCGCCTTATCCCAGCCTGAAGACCAGACCTAGTAGTGATTAACAAGAAAAAGAGAAATTGTCAACTGTTAGATTTTCCAGGTCCAGCAGATCACAGGGTGAAGATGAAAGAATACAAAAACATAAACAAATACCTGGACCTTTCTAGAAAATTGAAAAAGCTGTGGTATATGAGGATGAAAGTGCTACCAATTGTAATTGTCGCACTTATAACGATTCCTAAAAGCTTAGCAAAAAAAGACTAGAGGAAGTGTAAGTCAGCAGAAAAATTGAGACCATCCAGGCAACAACATTGTCGAAATCGGCTAGAATACTCAAAAGAGTCCTAGAGATCCAAGAAGACCTGTTGTCATGTCACTCAGACTCCATTGAAAGACCATCAACTAACGCTGGTGGGGAAAATACACAAGGAGTGACATGATAATAATGGACAAAGGAGGATCTCCGACAGATTAATTAAAGAACAAATAAATTGATGACAGTGCACGAGGTACTTCACCCGATATGGCCTATTGTCGTTATCAGTCGAACAGCGATGGAGTCTATCCCCTTTAGACTAGCGCTACACATGGGAAATTGTTTTTGTGTAGAGGTTGAACGCCACACCTATCATCATAGACAGACTATATAGGCCAATAAAAAAAGAAAGAAGAGGTCTCACCACTATTGGTGATTGTGTAGATGCAACTGGTTGAAGAATATAATAAAAATATCGAGGAAAGATTAATTACTGCAGCACGTAATAACAATTTGAGACAAAGGGACAAAGAGAAAACAACAAGAACAGAAAATATGTAAAGATATCTGTGTATATTTCGTCTATCTATCTATCTATCTATCTATCTCTATCTATCTATCTTAATCTGATACTATCTATGTATGTATATATCTAACTATCCATCCATCTCTCTCTGCCTCTCTCTTTCTCTCTCTATCTTCATTTCTCAGTCTGTTCCTATCTATTTATCTGTCTGTTCATATCTCTCTCTCTCTCTCTCTCTCTCTCTCTCTCTCTCTCTCTATATATATATATATATTATATATATATATATATATATATATATAAAATATAAGCCTGTTCCTATCTATCAATCTATTCATCTATCTATCTATTATTTAGGAAAGAAAATAATAATGGCTGTCTCAGTCTGTTCTATCTATCTATCTATCTATCTGTCTATCTATCTTAGCCTGTTCCTATATATATACATCTATATATCTATCCATCTCAATCTGTTCCTACCTATCTATTTATTTATCTATATCTATCTATCTATTATTTAGGAAAAAAATAATAATGGCTGTCTCAGTCTGTTCCTTTCTATCTATCTATCTATCTATCTATCTATCTCAACCTGTTCCTATCTATCTATCTATCTATCTATCTATCTATTATTTACAAGGGAAAATAATAATAGCTGTCTCATTCTGAAAACAATCAACATTTTTTTTGTTGTTCTGTTATCTTAACAGAAACATCTTTTTTGTTTTATATTCAAGAAAGAAATAAAAAAAAAGCACACCTTGGCATTAAACAAAAAATCAAAAACAAAAGAAAGAGGCGACATGCTTTAAGCATCGGAAATAGATCGATATTTGCTCACCGCACAACTATTGATCTTTCCTCGGGTGTCTAGAACTGTTGAAGAAACGAAAATTGCCTGGCAGCAAAGCAGTTCTTGTTCCACATTAACACTTTAGAATTCTCTTCCTCGCAGACTTGGCTAACAAGTTTTTGACAGCACAAGAAGCTCACAATAGATATTTCTTCTGAGATTTCAGACGACATACGTTTGGATTTTACGTGAGAGGATTGATGTTATGGATGGATGTTTTGCAGTTAATGTCAAGATCATTTTTCATCGGATCTTTACTAATTGGTTTAGAAAAGAACAGCGCTTTCAACACGGTAGGCAAGGCACGCAAGGAAATAATCAGTATCGTATGTTGTTCCATTTGGCCATGGACAGTCAGTTCCTGTGACATTTTGAGGTTATCGTATTGACGTAAAGATGAGGCAGTTCGTATTTTCAAAGGCAAATCGATAAAAGAAAATAACAGACATCAAGATAATTCTCTCTTTTTCTAACGTGTTTTAAGATTTGAAGACCCTTAATTCTCTACATATTTCTCTTTTATTCTGCTTCTCAACTTATTTCAATTTCTGTGCCTCCTATCCACAATTCCTTCTTTACGTACTATATATTATATATATATATATATATATATATATATATAGCGGCTAGAAGCGGTTACCCGGCGACGCTGAGGTAGAGGAGGAACCCATGTATATTGGTTTGTTTACTTTTGAGATTTACAAATACTGGACATTTCTAAATAGAATTTCAAAGCTATTTCTATGTATATCTTAAATTTTAAATGTCCTCGAATATAAATCAAATATTCATAATTTTTGCACAAAAAGCAAGAAAAATTGATGTTTAATGTGTATATATATTTACTTCGTCGTTAATTGTTTTATTTTCGTAGTTTCACCCGGACATAAATACATACATACATACGCACAAACAGACAAACTAACTGCCCATTATATATGTATACATGTATGATTGATTATTTTGGTTGTTTTGTTTTACGGTATATCAACCTTTTTCATGTCATTTAATGTCAAATGAGATTATTTTTCATTTAAAATGGACGCAGGTTTCTTACTTATCGTCGACCTAATAACCTCGGGAAAATTATAAGAAGCAAAAATATGCTAGATAATAAAGTAATCCATCAGAAACTTCCAATTAAATCCACTAAATTTTTCGACCCTGTAATATTAAGAACAACCTAGGCTGCATCCCCCATATCAACCCCACTCATTCACTAGCTCCACGACAAAATGACCTTTACAATTTACCACGAAATCATGGTATCATAGCAAATTAATACCCATAGAACAACATTTCCGGTCAAACGATCACGATTTTAACAGAGATGCGAAATTGACAATCATTGAAAGAATTGAAAAAGACATCAACATTAAATCGTTAATCGAAAATCATCAATACAGATGGTTTAAAAAATATAAATAAAGTTTTTATCCATCTGGACTTAACATAAAACTTAACATAAAACTAGCCAATCCTAGTAATAAAAAGTGAGAGTCACCAACACCTACAAAAACAAACACACTTACCACCCAATTTCAAACGAAAAACATAATTGAAAACTTATTAACCTCACCAGAACCCCACACACACAACACCCCCCACACACAAACACCCCCCATATAATATATATATATATATATATTATATATATAGTCACCCACAGACACGTTTTTCGACTTATCAAGTCTCTTCAGTATGGCTAGACATTTTGTGAGCTACCTACAGCCGGGATAGAACTCCGATAGGCCGGGTTAGCTCAGTCGTAGAGCGTTCAGCTAGAAATCACAAGGTTCCTAGTTCGATACCGGTCCTCGCCAACTCAGTGTATGAGTAGCACAGGGATCTGTGCGGTAAAGTAAGGAGCTGATGTATAGATGCCAACAATCTTTGGTCTATAGTGAAAAGGGATAGACTCCCTCGCTGATTGGCTGATACCGACTTTAGGCCGCCCGACGACTTTACTTTATTTTTTATATATATATATATGTGTGTGTGTGTGTGTGTGTGTGTGCGTGTGTGCGTGTGTAACTTTAAAAATGTCCTTATATATAAAAACAATTCAAACGAATTCAACCAGAAGATGCTTTTCCCTGAATATATGGACTCAGCACTTATAATACATTTTTCCAGAACTTTTGTGGCGTGTCATGTTACAGCTACAACGAAAAAATGTTTCATTATAAGGGATTATGGGCAAGTCCCGTTAAAAGCTGTGGCTCCCGCGATATCACCAAAGTTAAGGCGGTGATGTGACTGTTCACTGATTAGATGGGTGACATTTTAAACAACAGTACTTACTCTAAGAAACCGAATATTAAAATGACTTGATTCGGCATTGAATGATCCGAAAAGGTTGATATGCCGTAAAACAAAACAACCAATCTTAACCGTGTATCAATATAATGAACGTGTGTAGATAATTCTGCCATGACTTATCTAAGTGAATGTTGCATTTTTCGAACCTAATTTACAATGATTAGCAAGAATATGCGCCTTCCAGGCGTAAGAATTTAAGTTTTTATGTAATAAAATAAAATAAAATATAAAGACTAACGAAATTAAATAGGAAGGCATATAAAAAGATTACTTATTTTAGTTATATTTTAATTGGCTTCTATATAAAATCCTACATTGGATTGATTTTATTATGTTTGAGAATAAAACAATTATATTAGAGATCAATAACATCAAGTAATTATTTATTAAACCCGGTTTTATTAAAACCAGTATGCAAATTAACCACACCATGTATTATGCAAACCTTTATTTCTTAGTGATATATAAGACACATTCCAGGATTGTAAACGCACGAATAACATGGGTTGTTTTGATGTTAATATAACTCAGATTTTCATAGACATACTTGATGAATAAGATTTATTTTATGTATTGATAATTTTAACTATAAAGAAAAATTCTCACTGATTAACTTACACAATTCCTGAGGGTATTGGGACGTAATCAGAGTCGTCGTTTCGGTTACAGGCAGACACCAAATCTTATTATAAGATGATCCCACATGGACACACAATCACACGTACACGCGTATGCGTAAACAAATTTCCAGATTGACTGCAACCGTACTGAAGTTCAACGGTATTTATTTATCTAAATGTCAGACAGAAGTCGATGACATTTAAATATGTCAAGCGTTAAGTATTGTTTTCTATTGTATTCTCCGCCTTGCAACAGAAATGGCCCCTTTAATTAGGTGACATAAAACTGGCCCACGGTTTATGGATCGATCCTAACAGCTGATTTAGTAACCACCACGTGAATGCTGCTAGTACTGCGTGGCGTCTCCGCGTGCAGTTGGCTGTGTAAATTGAGATGTAAAACTGACATCACTTTTTTTGCGGGGAACTTTATTGCCAAAAGTAATAATGGTTAAACCAAAAGTTTTGAAGGGTAATAAACATAAGTGTGTAAGACAAATAGGGTCGACACCTTTTGAAGAAAGGAAAACATAACAACTGATTGTTAATACAATAAATAGACTGTACAAAAGGAGGAGAAATATATGAAAGTGAGAATTTATTTACGTGAGGGAGCGAGAGAATTTATTTATGTGGAGCGAGAGAATTTATTTATGTGGGAGCTCAAAGCGAGTGCGAACGTGTATGGCGTGCAAAAGGAGGAGATCAGGGGTGAGAATTTCGGTTTGGTTTAGTTTGGTTGGTTTGTTTTGTTTTACGGCATTTCAACCCCAATGGGTCATTTAATGCCGACAAAGTTTTGAAATCAATTCATTCTAAATGGATACTCAATTTAAAAAAAATAAACGTGCTTTTCTATTCAACCCATAGATAGGACCCTAATAGGGACCACCACTCGATATCAGAGTGGAACAGGGAGCAATGGTGACAAAGGAGCACTCCACATTCCCCAAACCTCCAAACCTGGAACCTCACCATCAGATAGAGTTTAACGTCATTCCTAGGACATGAAGACCCTCAGCCACCGCTTTTCAGCACCCATGTGTTTAAAAGGGTTTGGACTTACCATAAGGGCAATCGGATTCATGCAATCATAAAGGTGCTAGGGATTGATATGACCAGCTGATTGATCGAAGGGAGCCTCACCGACCGCCCATCTAGTCCAAGTAAGAGCCAAAGTGGAGTGTTACATGTAATGGACTGCTCAGCCACCTTGGTTCCATCTTTAAGCCTTCACGTGTCCCCACCCACGGACAACAGGTGTCCTCATTGGGGAGGGGGGTCGTACGCCTCTGCAGAGGTGCAGTTGGTGTATTCTAACGCTCCAGTCGACAGGGCGGGGAGAATTTTGGTTTAGTTAAACGATTGAAGTCAATTTCTTAAGACATGTCTCCCAAATTTTGGTATCTGAAAATCCTGATTTTGTCTGAAAACATAACATGAGAAAATGTATATAGATAAGAATCATCATCAGGTCATGCTGACAATACATATACCCATGACTCTCGCTTTCCAACCATGCCTATCAGCTGTCACCCCTGGTAGGTCCTCTGTCAAGATTGTAGGGTCTTGCTAGTCAGCCTAACCTAGTGTGTCCATGTGTAGTTGTTCACAAGAGAACATCACTGACAGCATAGATATGCATGACTCTCTCTTTCTCCAACCGTCTATATTGGTCATTGCCCCTGAGAGGTCCTCCATGCGGCCTTCAGAATCCACAAAGAGCTGATTAAAATAGTTTTTTGCTGGTTGACCTACACTGATTAGTCTATGTGTAGGCGTCTAAAGAATAACACCACTAATGAGTTCATTCCTACTTCTCCAGCGGTTTCCAATATAGTGCCTGGTGTTCTATTTTCGTCACACGTCTGGGTCACCAATTTATAGTGACTAGATGTATGATTGTTTGATATATATATATATATTGTGAGGTCACCAGTTTAAAGTTGAACTTGATGAAATATTATTCAAAACATTGAAAGACACCATAAGAACATTCAATAACGTAGGCACATGGCATAAAGAACAGAACTCAATTTTAAAACAAACAAATTGTATTGAGAAAAGGTTTACAAAAAGGTAATGCAGAATACCGAGCAAAGTTCTTTCATCAGTTTTTTGTATAAAAATTACATTTTTGTAAAGTTCATTATAACATGTAAGAAAAAGATGTTATAAGTTTTGAAGTGAGAAAGAAAGGGTAAGATGTAATAAGTCACTAAACAGTCAGGCGTAAATAAATTGCTGATTATAGAAATAGAGAGAGATATATATGTTCATACCTTCTTATAAGTGAATGGATTTTATCTTACGCTGGAATGATATGGAGTCGTTTAGACAAATAAATTCTTTCTGGTTGGGATCCGAAATCTCCGTTATTTATGAGAAAAAGTATGATCCAAATTGGGTCTTTTTGATAAATTTCTTTTTGGGTGCGAACGTCTCTGATTGGTCGAAAATGTACAAATATTTATTTCAATTTTCTTTTTTACCAGGCTGAGCAATCTCTTGCGATGACTATTAATTTTTGTCACTTGACTTTTGTTCGTCGTAGTAAGAACTTCCCGTTACACTACACCAGCATATCTTGTTTATCTTGTGTTTGTGTTTGTGTGATAGGGGGAAAATGGCTGTGCAGTTATTTTCTTGTGGGATGTCACTTCCAAGATTTATTCAGACAGCATGCAGTATACTTGTGTTGCTTTTTCTCAGAGAACTTCATTAGTCCAATTGGTGCGGTCATACAGTAGCACTGGCACAGCTACAGCATGAATTAATTTCTGCTTTATTTTATCAGTGAGATCAGATATTTATATCATATAACTCTCAGTGAACAATGATTATAGGCATATAAAAAGTTGTTCATGATGTCTCCAAAAGTCTTGGCCGAATTTAGGTCAGGTCAATTTACTAGCAATCTACTAAATCCATCATTTGGAAAGAGGCTTTCGTTTTCAATCAGAACGTAGCTCCTAACACGACAAATGCTCACCATTTCGACCATCAAACTCCACAAACAACAAGCATGAAAACTCAGGTAATTTGATAAAAATAAAAAGATAAAAATCCCACCACCAAACTAAAACTAAAACTAAAAACAAAAACAGAGCGCACGATTTTCAATACCATTAGATTCTAGTATAATTAGTATAAACGTCTTTCCAAGTAAAATATCGAACTAGAAAAAAAAAGGAAGAAGAAAGTAGGTTTTATTACTATGCACCCTTTATTGGATGTTACTAAGTGGTTTCGAAAAGAACGGAGCTTTTAACAAGATCAAGAAAGCACGCAAGTAAATAATCATTACAGTCTGTTGTTCTATTTGGTCACGGAGAGACTGTTTACTTAGATCCTTGATGTGGACGTATCAATGTAGATCGGCGGCTTTCAGAACCTCAGAAGCCACACACAGTGAAAGGAAATAACTATTATTAGGATAATTTTGACTGCTACTTACATCTTGCTTTCAGATTTTAAAGCCCTGATTTCTTTACATTCTTCTTTTGTTCTTTTGTTATATATTTATTTCTATAGAGGTGACGCTTGTGTGTAATAGTTATAATCGTAGAAAATGGACTTGGTGAACTGAGTTCAAATTCTGGATGAGACTGGCTGCATTTCACATAGCTGCATTTCACATAGCGCTAATACCCTTGGAAAATGTATGAATCACCCATTCTCCCTCCATCTATCGTTGAATTGTAGCGCTGACTGAGCTCATTACTATTGATATGGCAACCAGTCTAGGAAATGAAAATCTCTTAATTCTTACCTGTTAAACTCACAAATTGACCGTGGTGGAAGGATTAGGTAAATATGTTTTTCTTCTTCTTACATTCACACACACACACACACACACACACACACACATATATATATATGCATGTAACTTTTTATATATGAAATTATTTTATAGTTTTATACACACACACACATATATATAAGTTTTGTTTTCTTGAGTTGAAATACCAAGTAGTATTTCTAATTTTTACTAGAACATTATACAATAAAAATATATTTTTAGGTTTTTAAATAAAATTAAGAATTACCGGAGTATACTTATTCATAAGCAGCACTCTCATCCCCCATCTTCCCCCCTCTCTCACTCTCTCTCTCTCTCTCTCTCTCTGCCTTTGTCTCTGTCTCAATATCCTGTCGGTAGGGCATATAAGAGTGTCTACTCAACTGAGGCTGATATTCATTCAAGTGTTTGCAATCTGTCATTCAGCCTGACGTTAATTATTATTAATTTTTCAATTCGATTTTATAATAGTGTGCTGTGTATAACATCAAACTGCATCTAGTGGTGAAGTTCCAATTCTGGAGCTCTGGGGGTATGGATTACCTCTTCATCGCCATTAATCCTAGGTCCTCTCGGATCCGGAGTGACAGTACCTGTTAGAGTCCAAACTATGGGTAAAACAGATATAAATGAGTTTGAAAAATGTATTTAAAATTTGATTATCCAACAAGAAAGAATAAAACAAAGACGTCTTTGGCATAAAATAAGCCAAGGGTTGATATACCGTAAAATCCAACCATCCAACGTAAATCTAAAAAAAAAAAATTGACACGAACTGGTTAAATGAACACACTCATGCACAAACACGCACACCCATCTACACCCATGCACAAACACGCACACCCATCTACACACATGCACAAACAAACAAACACACAAAGGAAGGAACAAACGAACATAACTTAAAAAACGACGGTTAAATCCTACTTAACGGACATAAATTCCACCATCGTATGTCACCCTGCCGAAAGGAAAAAGAATCAAGGAATTAACAGAATTTAATGAAATTTTCAGTGCTGATATATTAATGAATAAATAATATAATGCACCAGTTATATTATTTGAAAACCCTTATTTTTTTTCAGGTCAGTTAATTTTGAACCACATATCTTTGAGGCGTAACACAGATTCCAAAACATACGTGGTTCAAATTAACTGACCTGAAAAAATGTAAAAGTTTTAAAATATAATAATTGGTGCATTATATTGTTTATTCATTAATGTATCAACACCGAAAATGTCATTAAATTTGGTTAATTCCTTGATTCTTAATATTTTCTTTTTTTCAGCGGGGTGACATACGATGGTGCATTTCATGTCCGTTAAGTAGGATTTAACCTAAATGACAGCGAAAGCGTTAACTCTTTGCCTACTGTAAAACACTCACAGCGGCCTTCCCACCTCATGGAACCTACCGTAATCCGCTGGTAATGTCTCTCGCATGTGTCACTTGTTTACACAGAAAAATCACTACGTGAACATCTCTGCCATTTATTGTTTTGTCTGTGAACGAACCCTGAGATTGGTAGTTGATCCTTTTACAATCGGAAACCAGGATCAAGAAAATTTGGTTTAACCGAGGGAGAAATTTGATTGGCAAAAAAATTAAATGAAGATATTTTTTATTTTTTTATTTTATTGTGTTCCATCCCCAATCGTTTTTCCTCGGACCGCTTGTCTTAACGACCGTAGAATGACGGTCTTAGTATTACGATAATGTCCACTGGAATTAAGATGAATGAAAATTGAATCGAAAAATTAATAATAATAAACGTCAGGCTGGATGGCCTTTAGAACAGATTGCAACCACTTGAGCGAAAATCGTCAAAAATCGAAAGAATGATTTTATGGAAAAGCAAGACATTTCTATTCATTCGTCTAACAAGTTAGACATGAAAACAAATGTCTCCCGTTGTAATGCCTGTTCTTTTATTAATTCGCTCTGACAAAGTTTAATTAAAAAAGAGACAAAAAAAATTATAAATGCATTTTCCTTAAAAATAAATACATAAATAAAATTACAAAAAAAAATCGATTAATTTTTGTGTATAATGACCGTTGAATATAACGATTTCTTTCTCCTTTGTTTTTTACGAATCAAGAAATAAAAATTCTTTAATTATAATTAGCAATAAATCTTTATTTCGTGGAGGTGCGGGTTGTTATGATCATCGTCATAGTAAAATGGATCTAAGGAACCCGGGTTCAAATCCTAGACGAGGCCATTTGCAATTCAGGTAGTGCTAATAACCTTAGAAAGGTATGGATACACATTTTCACCCTACATATAAGAGTAAATAGTATGACCCGACAATCGGGAGTCACAAAATGAAACCTGGTAAGGATAGAGAATTCTTTCAAAATCCAATACATTAAAACAACCCTTACAAATAAAAACAAGACAAAAAAACAAAAACAAACAAACAAACAAATGACAACTTATCTCTTACTCTATGAGACATGAACACTCGGAGGGTCAACAAAGTTTTGAAAGGATAAGAGCAGGATTTAGAATATATAGTTAAAAGTTGAAAAAAAAAAGAAATTTCTAAGAATTCCTAATCATGTTTCTCTTTTATCTAAGCATAGCAAAAATTGTCCTAATCTCTGCAAAGGTAGTAGCAGAATGAGGAGGAGTATCGGTATTTTTCTTATGGCTAAGATTCCGTTGAGTTGTCGGAAGGCATTTATAATTAATTCGTTATCTTGTTGTCCGTGATATATTCACAGTTCCAGGCGTTATGATATTAATCGCGTATTAACATATGTATGCTTCAATTTTAGATGACAATAAGGGGTTAAATATACGATAATCGATTTTTATTTCAGTGATGGTTAAGATGCTTGTTCTTATGGCACTCAAATACCCTGTAAAGAAATCTAGATTTGAATGTAAGAAATGCATTTTAAGAAACACTCGGCATTGCATTTTTTGATTAGATGTTAGCATGTGGTTTATTGAATCAGCATAGGGCTCATCTGTTTCGAATGAAGTTTGTACTGAATGGGATTTAACTCTGAACTTTCTATCAGGCACTGATTTTTTTCTGGTCTCAGAGATAATGAAAATATCGGCTTTCAGTATTTTTTCTATCAGTTTCCTCTGCATCAAATTTTACTTTTAAATTATGGAATCCACGGCCATCTTATATGATTACTTATGCGATATTCTTTATGAGGCCGTGTTTCATGTGAATGGGCCGAGGGAGGTGCATTTGTGGATCGATGAGTTATGTAAGCTTACATTTTTCCAAATTCTGACCAAATTGGAATAATTCTTAGCGTGGATTGGGAATTAGCATATCCAATTTAGTAAAAAACAAACAAAGCTAAAACGATAGTTTCTTGCTCAGTCGTAGAACATATATTGCCCAGTGTATTCTACTTTACTGAATCAATATCTATTATATCTATCTATCTATCTATCTATCTATCTATCTATCTGTCTCTGGCTCACTGTCTTTCTGTCTCACTGTCTCTCTGTCTCTGTCTCTGTCTCTCTGTTCACTGTCTCTGTCTCTCTGTCTGTCTGTCTCTCTACACACACACACACACACACACACACACACACACACACATATATATATTATATATATATAATATATATATATATATTATATATATATATATATTCTGAAAAGGTGAATTATCTACTTATGTATCAATGAATCAACGCACGAGGACAAATTCAATATAAAAGTAATGGTTTGCAATAGTAACTTGTTAACCACGGTACCACAGCGCAGCGTCATCTATTTCAATATCCCCCCTCTCTCTCTCTCTCTCTCTCTCTCTCTCTCTCTCTCTCTCTCTCTATATATATATATATATAATATATATATATATAATATAGTAGCGTCCTATATCAGAGTATGAATGCTTAGAAAAAATAATATTCTGATCTAATGATTAAATCGTAATAAGAATTGCAATAGATAATCTTTAAATTTCATCTCCGCTCTGCCAAATTTGCATAAAAAGTAAAGACCAAAGAAGTTATAGAGAAAAAAAACTGTTTATCACAGTTATCATATGTATTATATATAAAATGTCTATTATATTAATAAATATGATGGGTGTTCGAAAAAAAATTCATATAATTTCGTAATCTAATAACTTGACTAATTTCCATTCAATTGATCCCACATTTTAACAGCACGTCTAGAAACAACGCATAATTCTATGCTTAATGTGTTGTTCATTTTTCTTTAGCTCAGATATACAAATTCTTTTCATTGAAAAAGAAAACACGTTTAAATATTAAGCAGACTTCTAAGTTGTTTCTACACATGCTGTTTGAATTTGAAATCGTTTGAACGAGAATTAATCAAGTTATTAGAAGACGAAATTATATTAATTTTTCTCAAACACTCTCAACATCTGAAATGATATAAGATATTTTGAAAGGCCCTGTATAATTATATATTATAAAAAAAAACAAGATTATTACGTAAAAGTGTAACGTCTGTAATTGATAACAAAATTGCAAATGCACAGGTAAATTAAATCAACAAGATTTGATAGAGAATATTAATAAGGTGTGCATATAGATCTAATTAAATTAGTTCATTGCTGTCTTTAATTACTTCTGTGCATCTACGACAACTCCACTAATTTGTTACACTGTTTTGGTGTGATATTCCATCTTCCATTTACTGTCGGTAGTTTCCTTGTCCTCTTCCGAAGAATTGTTCTGAGAACTGAACTATGGGAAGGTCCTGCCATGAATATGAAGTTTTTAACATTTTCCATTTTGGCATTTTAACAAGGAGCATTATTCCAA
Source organism: Doryteuthis pealeii (assembly GCA_023376005.1). Taxonomy (NCBI): domain Eukaryota; kingdom Metazoa; phylum Mollusca; class Cephalopoda; order Myopsida; family Loliginidae; genus Doryteuthis; species Doryteuthis pealeii. The sequence goes on along the minus strand of CM042138.1, from coordinate 129,444,087 downwards.
GAAAAAAAAAACATGGGTTGAGATGCTGGACCTAATGCTAGTCAATATCCTTACAATAGGCGCGTGGTGTAATGCTTATTATCATAGGAAAAAAGAATCGACGATCAGAGATCAAATCCTCTACGAGGCTGATTGCATTTCGCATAGCGTTGACACCCTTGGGAATGGTATGCATTCAACTATTCTCCTTCCGGCTATGGGTAAATAGTTGGGCAGAATAGGCTCTTTAATCTTAGATAGCCAGTCTATGAAAAAAAAACCCGCACATCCTACGAGTGCTGGGGTTATATATATATATATATATATATATATATATATATATATATATATATATATATATATATATATATATATATATATATATATATATATATATATATATATATATATATATATATATATATATATATATATATATATATATATATATATATATATATATATATATATATATATATATATATATATGCACATATATAATATACATAACTGACTTTGTAACCGAATGAGGGGGTTAATACCATTGTCAAGGAACTCCCCAATATGCTATCACCTCTGAATTTAACTGACGTTTTTAGATTGAGACGTGGGGGTCAGAATTATCTATTAATGCAGAAATATGAGAAGACAACAAGAGGCATTGGACTTTTTGTAAACTCCTATAAACGGATTTCATGTGTTTAAAAACATGGAGACCCTGGATTGTAAGCTTATCAAATCAGTATAGCAGTTCATCTAACTAGGGAGTAATATCTCATCTACAGAAATAGATGTCAAAATACGTATAGAAAAGGCGTGGGCTGCTATAGACAGATATTTAATCATATAGAAAACTGATCTCTCTGATAAGTTAAAGTGAGAATTCTTCCAAGCTGTAGCTAGTGTATGGCTGCACCACTTAAATAAAAAGCTAGATGTAAACTACATGAGGATGCTGTGTGTTGTCTTGAATAAATCTTGGAAGCAGCACCTCACAAAAAGTAGATGTACTGGTACGTGACACCAATCAAACTCCAAGACGAACAAGATATGCTGGACACACAAAGATCAACTCATGTGAGGTTCTCAAGTGGACACACACACACACACACACACACACACACACAACACGCCCACAATAACACACACACACACAACACGCTCACAATAATACACACACGCATACGCACATGCACACAAGCAAAAATTGAAGAGCAACATGACCACATACACACACACCAATTTGTCTAACTATACACCTTTGTATGGAAACAATTACATCCTCATACACATTAATTACACTTAATACACAAGGAAATCTATATGTATACAGGTATACACAATTATACATAATTATATATGTGTGTACACAGATACAAACCAGTTATCAAGAAATATTTTCAAACACATATCCACCGGATCGTCTTGCTCACACGCACGCACAAACGCAGAGAATACATACATATATGAAGAAAACAACATAGAAGCACATACATGGAATTAACCAGCATGATTTAATACCCTCACTTTTCCCTAAAATGATTAAAACATCCAAAACACGTGCCGAGGCTACTGCAAAATTAATAATAATAATAATAATAATAATAATAATAATAATAATAAATATATATATTGCTGTAGATCCAATATATAAAATTCAAACCACCTGCGGAACCTTTCATTGTGAAATATTTACCTGTCTTCATTGGATCTACAGCAATATATATATATATATATATATATATATATATATATATATATAGTTTTTTTCGTAGTTAGGGTCTTTCCATGTGTGGTTTAACCAAGCTGATGCAGGTAGACCATAAGGAGAGCTCAATGTACCTAATACCAGTGAGTAGAAGGACAGAGCAAGATATTTAGTAAATGAAGAAAAACTCTAAACTTGCTTCATTACAATAATTTATTTCAACCGTATTAATACGGCATCTTCAATGTCTGTGTGTGTAAAATAATAGATTAAGAAAATAATATATTAAGAAAATCGGACAAAATGTCTTCTCCATTCTGAAGAAGTCTGCCATAATGACTTCATTCTGAAGGAAACTCTGAACTAAGAGAGACGAAATATATATTGAATGTTTCAATTTCCACACGGATATTATACGTCCTCAACGCTGACGTCATACTTGATCTTGTCACTTTCATCATCTTGTAGCAGTAGTTTCCAGATCAAACTGTTTGATCCTAGCAGTTGATCTATGACGTTCAACTGCCACCATCTTGTGAATCACGCCGTTGACACATTTAGGGCTTGTTCCTCTTGCTTTGCATCCTCCATGCTGCTACCCATGGTTTCTGGTTCTATACGCTTATATTGCATGTAAAATGAGCGAATAGCGGTAAAAAACATCAGTCTTTAAGAATTTCTAAGATTCAACATAGTATAAGTCAACAGGTCTTTTCTTAAGCAACTAGATTTGAATTTACTCACATGTGCGCTGTCATAGACAATACTCAGAGGGATGGACCGAATTATTGAATGAAACACACACACACACACACACGCACACACACCACACATACACACACACACACACACCATATATATATATATATATAATATTAATTCGAATGGGTCTTTTCTTTTTTAAAATTTTTTCCCAGGAAATATTTTGTAGTATATTTTTTACTAACAACTTTTTTGCAGGTTTTCCCTTATCTCAAGGGTTTACTAATTGGAGTATAGTATAGTATAGTATATATATATATATATATATATATATATAATATATATATATATATATACCGCCAAAAGTGTTTTAAATCGGTAAAATACAGTGCTCTATGAACAAATAAGCAGAGTAATATCACGAATATATTTTAACTATTGTATAAAAAACGTATCGATACAGGCTCACCTGAGGATCGGCAACGTGAATAATGAGTTTTACCCTTTTTTAAAAATGTAAAATCTCTCTCTCTCTCTCTCTCTCTCTCTCTCTATATATATATAATATATATATATATATATATATATATATATATATATTCTTTGTGGGGTACCAAGTTTCTTGGTACAGGTAATTCTAGGCTGGGCCTAGTCTCTAACAGTAGTTTGTTGTAAAGTTTCGGTTCCGTATGAGAGCTCAATGTTTAATTTTTATCAACAGAGCAAAATATATATATATATATTATATATTATATAATATATATATATATATATATATATGATAGGTTTTGGATTGATTGATTATGTATTTAATATTCAGCAAAGATCGTGGCTATAATAGGCAATCTCTTCATGTGGAATCTCACGCAGTAAGTGAAATAATTAAAATGTACGCCTCACATACAGGCAATATTAATTATAAACTGGACGTGACTAATTGGCAATGAAAGCATAGTGTTCCGGTGATAAAATCAAAGCAAAAGATTTGTTTTGTTTTCGTATGCAGAGCGAGATATTTATCAAAAAATTGAAATACTTTAGTCCACACAGAGATAAGCAGACGTCGAATGTTTCGGCATCTAAAAGAAGAACGTCTATTCAATTAAATAAGGCTGTGATAGCAAAGTGAGACAACTGTAAGTTCAGATGTTTTTATTGCAATGCCCATTGATTTCCAACACCACTTCTGGCCTCTTTCTCTTGATAAACTCGAGCATACATCTTAACTTTATGTGTTTCCATATTTTGAATTTATATGAATTTTACGGATAACCCGTATATACAAGCCCCCCTTTCTTTTGTCCCCCCCCACACAATATATATATATATATTATTATTATTATTATTTATATTTTTGCTTGAAGGCAATTATAATGCGTATATCGCATAAAATTCGATAATTATAGAAGATAATAATGACAAGTGAATTTCGGTAAATAATTATTCGGTAAATAATTATTCGGTAAAGAATAATGCTTGTAAAAAAAACAAACATCCCAACATCTTATTTCCTTCGCCGAAGAGCATAAGGCCCGGGTTTGTTATTATTCACTCAACGTCTCCTTACCTCATATGGTAGAGACGTATCAGAATCATTGACAGGTTAATTTCGCAAGGATTGTCCCGTGCTGTATTGTGGCCGAGGCAGTATGCTGAAGTCCCGGTTTCGATTTCTGTCGGAGGGAAATCGTTAGTATACATCGCTGATGAGACTTACTAAAGTTGAAACAGTCTGTACGATGTTCTACACACCGAATAATTCTTACCGAAATTCACTTGTCATTATTATCTTCTATAATTATCGAATTTCATGCGATATACGCACTGTAATTGCCTTCAAGCAAAAATATAAATAATAATATATACTTTATTCAACAATGCTTAAAAAAACCAAAAAAACAAACATCCAAAAATCTTATATATATATATATATATATATATATATATATATATATAAGGTGTGTCAAAAAGTACCGATATTTTTTGTATTTTTTGACACAGTTGTATTCTGAAAAAGAAATTAACGTTCCATTCATTCTTCATTTCTATCTTGGTAAATACGGCTTCAAACCTGTTAGTTTTTGACACACCTTGTATTCAGAAAAATTAATGAATGGAACGTTATTTTTCAGAATACAAGGTGTGTCAAAACATACAAAAATCTCGACACTTTTTTGACACCCCTTATATATATATATATATATATATATATATATGTACAGAGAGAGAGAGAGAGAGAGAGAGAGAGAGAGAGAGAGAGAGAGAGAGAGAAGATATGAAAATACACAATAAAAGTGAAAACATTTTATATCATATTCATAGCTAATTTTGAACAATATTTCGATTTATAAAAATCATCTACAGAGCTTTATAATATATATATATATATATATATATATATATAATGAGCAAAAAATTGATTAAAAAAACAAAAAAATGTTTATGATATTTATTTTTGAATTGTACACAAGTAGCTTCGACCTTTGGTCAGGAGATAATTTCTAAGGAAAGAAATTCTTCTTAAAAGTTTTGAAAAAAATTCAAACTGTTTGACAAGCCACAAAAATAGGACGGAAAGAATTTATGGTAAAAGTCACAAGTCCAAGTAGGTGGAGTGGCATATTGTCGGTATCAGGCGGTATCTTTTAACAAGAGTTACATCAGAGTGGTTTTGGTGTCTGATGTGAAGCGACACACTTACCATCAGCTTCTCACTTTACTGCACAGATCTGAGAGAGAGAGAGAGAGAGAGAGAGAGAGAGAGAGAGAGAGAGAGAGAGAGAGAGAGAGAGGAGAGAGAGAGAGAGAGAGAGAGAGGGAGCGGTGTTTGACAATCTTACTATAACAATGTTCAACAATTTCGATCATAAACATCTATAGGCAAATATTTGTGGGATCACTGTAGAATTTTAGGCAATTCATCCTCAAGAGTGACACAAGGTCAATGTTTTAAGCAGAATAACTGGTTTGAATTCCGAGTTTTCCTTCTAGACATGCTATTCCAAGATTAAAGATCCCAATCTATTCTAGCGTTTACCCATAGCAGGAATTAGAATGGTTGGATTCAAACCATTGTTGCATAGCGCGTCGTCACTGTACTAAATTGCAATAGTTTTATCTTCGTTGTAAGGGATGACAATAACACCAAAGTTATCCTCCAGAAGTTTATTGAAATAAATTCAAGCTTCTTAACTACGAGAGAGAGGGTCAGTTTAATCAATATATTCAGTCTTTACACTTTCGGTCCTTCAATTAAATTTCTGGGCGACAAGCTTTTTCAGTTGGTAAATATTAACGCTAGCTTTTCCGACACCAACTATACGAGGTCCCGCTCGGTCGACTACTGACTCCGATCCCTCACTCTCTCCTCCCGGGACTCTGACGACTGACCTGTCTGAAGCCCTCTCGGTTCTTTTATCTTCATAGCTACACCCACGTATTTTATCTCTTGATCTGATAACAGGCAGGTGTTAAAAACTTCTTTGTTTAATAAAACCGGGAATTCATATTTCCCTTTGTACAATATATATAACACTCCTCCTTATCTCATTTTTCAAAAATGTTCACGTGGACATTTTTTAACGCCCCACTATCATTCATTTTTCTTTTCTTTTGCTTTTGACTTTTCTAAACTACTATCTGACCTCTCTCTCTCTTTCTACATGTTTACAAAATATGAAATAAAAGTAAAAACAAAACAATACAACACAAAGCAAATGCAGAGTTAAAATCTCATACAGCAAATTAACAATGAGCAAACAATTTTTTTTTTTTTTTTTGTACAAGTTCCCGAACCATTTCTTTCTCGCTCTTTTTATATTCATATATAATCAACTTCTTTTATTCTTCATTACTTTATCGTTCAACTATTTTTCTACTTTCCAACTTGATGGTCATTTCTCTTTAACATAGAAAAAATCTTTACAAATCTCGTCCTTTTGGGCACAAATTATTATTACCAATAATAACAATAAAGGCAATAACAATAAAAAAAAATATGACAGTACCTAGTGAAAATTCTCACTAGCGACAAAGCAGTGTCGACAATTCTTTTGAATCGAATACTGTTCTTTCAAAAGGAAAAAAAAAATTTAAACAAGCTGGGCAAAAATATCACTGATGGCGTCTTTTAATTCCTTTCTTTTCATTTCCCGACATCTATCCTTCTCTTCATTGTCAATTCGAAAATTTTCTTCGGGTTTAACTACTTTTCCTATTTCTCTTAACTTTTTTTCGGCCTGTCTACTAACCTTATCACGCGAACTCACAGATTCTAACATTGCCTCCTCCTGACGCGTATTCCTATTCTTTTCTAATATTTCTTTGTACATAGCTATCTTTCGCGTTCTGAGGGGCACGTAAACATCATCGCTATCAGAGTTACCTGGACTCTCCTCGGTATCATAATTTTCTGAGGGTGCATTTTTAATTACCGGCTTTATTATTTTTGGAGCAACCTCCACTACGGGGTTTAACACCCTCGGCTCTATGCTCAGTGTGTCTATCTTATCGGGCTTTTTTTTAATTTCACTACTATTTTTAACATTGCCAACGCTAGTTTGATTAACCCGTTGGATTGTCTTATCATTCTTTCCATACGTAACATTATTTATAAAACCTCTATTATATGGTTTATCCCTCGTGTTTATACATTCACCTCTAAAATAATTTCGATTACCTATCCTATTCGATGAGTCTATCGCACTGACAGTGTACGTCTGTCTCTTATTCCGTTCGGGGGTCTTTTTATTAACTGGTACTCGCCATTTTGCAGCATTTCTCGGGGGGCAATTCCACCTCAGATGCTTGTTCGACCTGCATATCCAGCATAATCGATCCCTATTCCTATAGTACCTAGGCTGACGTACTGTTCGGTGATTTATCCTATTATCACACCTATCGTGGGATCTTTTATTGTGCCCTACTGCATTGATGTGCACCACGCGTTTTCTAGCGTGGCAAATCTCCATCGGTGCAGGATCAATATTGGGAGGAATCCTAATTCTAGCCCTTAATTTATCCTCTGAGAGTGCTAGTTGATAGGCGCTCTCAACTGTTGGGGATCACTTCTTAGTACGAATACCTTAACTTCGGGATCCGCTAATCCTTCTATAAAACAGCACTTAATCTGCTGTTGCACTATCGCTAAATTTTTGTCAATTTCACCGTATGCATTATTAGCTAAATCCGTTATTTTATTCATATAATCATGCACATTTTCCTGTGTGTCCTGTTTAATGTTAACTAATTGCCTTAAGTAATAATGTGCATGGTGAGTGATCCCAATGTATTCTCTAATGACTTGTTTTAAGCCTAACCACGAGATATCCTTATTACCTTCTATAATTTTATATACAAAAATCTCCTATATTTCCTCTCGTGGTTATAATTGCTACCCTACATTTATCAGCTTCTTTAGCTTCTATTGAGGCAAAATATTTTTCCATACTTTGGACCCACACCTCAAATTTACTTTCATCCTTACTACTTAACGGTGTAATCTGCTGCAAGTAGAAGTCACTCTTTAATATATTTGTTAGTGATTTTGCTGTGTTAATTAACTCGGCTGTGAGTGCCTGAAATAAGTCCTTAATTTGTGATTCCATCATTATATATCAAAACAATACAACATAAAACAAGAGAGCGAAAAGAAAAGAAAATGGCCAAAAAGTATGAGGGAAGTTGTACTTACGTATAGTCGTCTGATAGAAAGTTCAATTTTTCTTCTTTTTTTTTTTTTTAAATGTCCTTTGTTATAATTCTGTCTTCTTTTGTTTAAAATATGTCCGTAATATTTTTTTTTTTTTCGTTTTCAAAGTCTATAGGAAGTTTGTTTTTCAAGTCTATATATAGTGAGTCCTTTTGTTTCTCGTTCTTTCTTTGTTTTTTGTTGTTTTTTTTTTCTTTTCCGGGGAGTCCAAGTTTACGTTGATTTTCGTTGTTTTTTTTTTTTTCTTCTGTTTGGTGTTTTTCCAATTTTACGTTTATTTTCCGCAAAATTCCGGCCGAATTGAGTCGTTCTTCACGTTGTGTTTTTTTTTTGTGGTAACCAGCAGGTTTTTATGGGTCCTTGATGAACCCTCGTGGTTCACGTGCACCAAATCGATATATGTTGCATAGCGCGTCGTCACTGTACTAAATTGCAATAGTTTTATCTTCGTTGTAAGGGATGACAATAACACCAAAGTTATCCTCCAGAAGTTTATTGAAATAAATTCAAGCTTCTTAACTACGAGAGAGAGGGTCAGTTTAATCAATATATTCAGTCTTTACACTTTCGGTCCTTCAATTAAATTTCTGGGCGACAAGCTTTTTCAGTTGGTAAATATTAACGCTAGCTTTTCCGACACCAACTATACGAGGTCCCGCTCGGTCGACTACTGACTCCGATCCCTCACTCTCTCCTCCCGGGACTCTGACGACTGACCTGTCTGAAGCCCTCTCGGTTCTTTTATCTTCATAGCTACACCCACGTATTTTTATCTCTTGATCTGATAACAGGCAGGTGTTAAAAACTTCTTTGTTTAATAAAACCGGGAATTCATATTTCCCTTTGTACAATATATAACACCATTATCAAGGGTATAAGCGCTGCGTGAAAAGACTCGGCCAGATTTGAACTCGTATAACTGTATTCCTGCCAAATTCATTTCTTATAATAACGTTTTTGCCTTTCACATATGTTTGTCCCATTAGAGAATGTTGAACGAATAATTATTTGGGAACCACTGGTCAATTATAACATTATTTTGAGTTATCCTTTTCCTAGACCGGTTGCTATACACAGGTTAAAGAGCCATGTCTACCCTTCTCTTTGCCAATAGCTGGAGGGAGAATAATTCGATTCATACTTATCTCTAGAATGTTAGCACCAGTATTTGAACCCGAGTAGCTGTGTCCATTTCATACAAAAACAGTCATTACAAAACAAACTCTTCCTACGGATAATCCGTATATGGAATATATTCATGTCAGTACTATTGTATGGTTGCATCAGCTAAATATTCTCGAAGCCTTAGTTGAAAAAGCCGGGATTCGGTGATCCATTTGTATCTCAAAATCCCGGACAATTTATTATTATTATTATTATTATTATTATTATTATTATTATTATTGGCTCTAGTCAGCATGGACCTGTAATTTCCAGATGATTGTAACACAGAGGGTTCCCGATTTCGACAAAAAACATCAGAAGAAGGCCGGAGGGCACATTAGCCGAAACTCTATATACAACAACGAAGATGGGGACAACAGTCCGAAAATCCAAATAATGCAATGATAATAAATAGAAATGGGGTCGAGAATGTTTTTCGAACATTGGACTTCACAGTCACAGCAGGCGCTGTAACTTCAGGGGCACAAGAACTTTATAGTCTTCCGAGACTGCAATGCCAATGAATGATGATTATCATTAATATTATTTCACTCCATATGAGGTTTTCACTCCAGCCTTAGTTTCTAGTTTACTGGATGATGAGTGACAGAAAGACTTCTTAGGTCTCCAGGACTCTTCTGAGTATTCTTGCTGTTGTTTGCATAGTCACGATTCTTCTTCTTCTTCTTCTTCTTCTTCTTCTTATTATTATTATTATTATTATTATTATTATTATTATTATTATTATTATTATTATTTGCTCCTTTTGAGTTTTCACATCAGCATTAGCTGATGGTCTTTCACTGGAGTCTGAGTGACAACAATTCTCCTCAGGTCTCCAGGGCTCTTCTGAGTATTCTGGCAGATTGCAGCAGTGCAGTGTTCTGGATGGTATCAATTCTTCCTCTGATTTTCAGTCTTTCCAAACCCTTTATTATTATATTATTATTATTATTATTATTATTATTATTATTATTATTATATATTGATCGTTGTTACAACAGATGTTTCTTATTCATCTATCATTATTTTTAGTAATAGTTTCACGAGGTCTGACATGTTTCAATTTTGACATGCACTGGAAGATCACCGAGTTTGTTGCAATTTGTTTCGCATCACTTAAAAAGAAGAAGAAAATATATTATCATCTATAAATAAGAAGGAATATCAGATGATAGTCGTTGAAAGGGTTTCGAAACCAATTAAAAGCTTTCTGTATTCAGCGATCGATAATAAATTTTATGTTCTAAATTTATTAAATGCTATTTTACAATATGGGTAGTTCTTTTAAAGATGTTTGTGTGCATACATTTCCACAGTGCACATGTAGCAATCACCAGGGGACCATGGCCAATAGTTAAGAAAGCCTCGTTCAGATATAACTGGAGTAGATATTTACCTAACCCGTTAGCTACAAGTAGGATGTGACGCAATGTCGCAAGAATGGAGCATCCAGCGAGGATTGAAATCGCTATTCAGTAGTGGGTCTACAAGATCAGCTGGCTAGCCATTACACCACGATGTGACACCTTGCGACTCAACTCGTTAATCGTGTATAGGATGTGACACAATGTCGCAAGTATTGGTAATTCAGCGAGGATTGAACTCTCTATTCGATTCAGTAATGGATCTGTGAGAATAGCCAGTCAACAATTACACCACGCTGGAAACATCCAAGCGACTACTGGAGTATTGGAGATTCTTGCTATTAGACCATGTGTAATACGAGCCATCGGATATTACGTATGCGAAAACACACCGAGTATAAAATTATTATAATAATAAATATAGAGAAGCAAAAGAGAATAATAGTTAAAAAAACTGGAGGACATTCTCAGTGCAATATATTATCATATATGGTAAAAGCTTTTGTAAATGAAGAGGGTTCTGCCGCATTAAATTACGTCAAAGATAATTTTAGGGCGCATTTGACAGATAAATGTAATTTCTTTGTATCTATAATATGTATGAGTCCAATGCGTGCGTTTTGTCAATATCTAAATAAAATTAACGGCCTGCGCGATGAAAAGAAGCGGAAATACAGAAAGAATGCAGTGCGGAAAGATGAATGTAAAAAAATGACCAAGAAATGATTATGCGATATGGGCAGGAAAGAAAGCAAGCTATCGGAAGAAGCATGGACGAAAGAAAAGAAATAAATTTAGAAGGCTCCAGGAAAATATTGAAAGATAATGAAAGAAAAGGGGGGAAGAAAGAAACGAACAAAAAAGAAAGATAAAAGGAAAATGAAGATAAAGAACGATAGAGAGAGAGTAGAAGAAAATTAATATAACGATAAAGTAAGGGAAAGGAATATTTAGAGAAAAAAGAAAAATTGTAAGGGAGGACTCAGGAAAAAGAGAAAGGAAGATAAATGAAAAAGTAAATAAATGAATAAATAAAAGATAAAGGAATATATAGGGATAGAAAAAAAATAAAGACATGCAAAAAAAAGTAAGAAAAGTAGTTGCCGAGAAAGAGAGAAAGAAAGAAAGAATGAAGTAAAAAGTCCATCGAGAAAAACAAATACTGAATGAAAATGCTGAGAAAGAAAGAAGAAAGAAAGAAAAAACATCGAGAAAAAAATGAAGAGAAAGAAAAATGTCAAGAAAGAAAAAGAAAAAAGAAAAAAGAAAAGAAAAAAAGAAAAAAGAAAAAAAATGCAAAAAAGAAAAAGAAAAGAAAATGCAAAAAAATAAAACAATAAAGAAAGTTAAGATAAGGAAAAGCATCGGAAAAGGAAACAATAAAGAAAAAGAAAGATGCTGAGAAAGAAAGAAAAATAAAGATAAAGAAAGGAAAGAAAAAATAAGTAGAAAAGAAGATGAAAAGAAAGAACGAAAGAAAAGATAAGCAAAATGTCCATAAAAGAAAAAAGTAAAGAGAAACAAAAGATGCCAAGAAAGATATCAATAAAAGAAAAAAAGATAGAAAGAAAGAAAGAGAGAAAGATATAGAAAGGCACAGAGAAAAAGAAATAGATGAATAAGATATGAAAATGAAAGAAAGCGAGGTGAATTTAACCATCGAGAAGGGAAATTTAAGGAGAAAGGAAGATACAGAAAAATAAATAGATAGATAAATAAATAAATAAATAAATAAATAAAGCCTTCGAGAAAAAATATAAAGAAAGAAAGAATATTTCAAGAAATTAAAAAAGATAAAAGACGCCGATACGTAAATAGATACCGAAATAAAGAAATTAAATAAAATGAAGGAGGTTTTCAATAGAGAAAGAAAATAGATGCATAAGAAAAGAAAAATAAGTAAAAAAGAATGTGAAACGAGATGATGAGTAAATAAACAAACAAAATGAACGAAAGTTTAAAAAATGGATAAAGAACGGAAGTTTGAAAGATGATTAAAAAGCAAAGAAAGAAAACGAATACCGACCCCCTCTCTAAAAAAACAAAAAACAACAACAAAAAAAAAAACAAATAGAGAAAAATAAAGTATGAAAGAAGAGCGAAGAGAAAGAGATAAAGCACATAAAACGACGTATTCAAAAGCAAAAAATGGGAAAAAAGATAACGAATAAACAAATCGAACGAATCTATAACGTGAATTAAAATCAGAAATAAAGAAAATAAAGAAAATTTATCATGGAAAACTAAAGTAAAAAATGAATGGAAAAAAGCGAAAGAAATTAAAATATAAAGAATAAAAAAGAAAAAGAAAAAAGAAAAAAAACAAGACAAATCAAAAAATATACAAAATATACAAAGCGAAAGGATGAAACAAATTGAACGAGAACATGGATGAAATATTTATAGCATTAAACCGAACATAGAAATCAATAGGACAAAAATGTGCAAAAATAAGGAAATAATAACAATAAATCTGAAAATTAAATAACAAAAATAGAGCGGAAAATTGAGAAGCAAAAAATATTAAAGAATAAAATAAATAAAACTAACAACACAAAAAGAATAACAAAATAACAACACAAAAAACACCAATAAAAAAAAAAAACTCATGACATGAACAAATACTAGAAAATGACCTTCAGTTTTGATCAATTGCCGAAGTAACCGCAGCAGCAGATTACGATCTTGACTTTTTAGAAATTGTCCAACCTTTAAAATGGCAGCTGCTTTAAAATTCACAAGATGCTAAAAAAATTCGGCGAATGATTTGATGTCGACATTTCAAATATTGTTTAACAAAAACAAAAAAGAAAAAAAACAAAAAACAAACCAAAAAACAAACAAATAATAAGCAACACAATATTTTTTTTCTTTTTTTTTTTTTAATATGGCTAAACGATTTTTTTTTGTTATGCACTTCAGAAATTAAAATGAATAATTTTGTTTTTTACAATGTATTATCGCTTCTTTCCCGGTTAACTGAAAAATCCAACTATTGTCGAATTCTTTTACGTAAAACTGGCTAAATAATTAAAAAAAAAATGTGAATTAATTTTCCCTTAACACGTCCTTTATTCTAATTACCTTTTTCTGTTCTATACGATTTTAAAATTCTAATTACGGCTTATATAAAAGTCATTATATAGACATGAAAAGTTTATATACTTTTTCTGTTTTATACGATTTTAAAATTCTAATTACGGCTGTGTACTTAGTTTGTTTACTTCACACTGTGACGTTAGGGCCCAATGTCACTCTGTAGAATACTAAACGTAAACATATCACTGCTGACGAGACATAGGTCAGGAAAAGTCATTATATAGACATGAAAATATTTAAATGCAGCTACCAATGTAAAATACCAGTAGTGGTAATATATAACCTATAGCTGGGTTGATGAGGGGGTAAATATCTTAGCCGAGATTATTAGACCGGAAGTAAACGTAATAGCACGACTGGGATTAGAATTGGCTTGATAAGATGTTGCAGTCAAGCACATTATCTAATACGCCACGTAGATCTCTCATACAGATGTTTATTTCGTACGTTTACTTCATACTGTAATGTAAAGGCACAAAGTCACTCCGTGGTTGAGTAAACGTAAAATATCTCTCATGACAAGATAAATGCCAAGAAAAGTTATCACCATATCGACCTTCGTTGGATGTTTAATGCCAACACCATTCTTGCAGAACAATAATAGTCGTACTATTAAATCCACAGTTTAAGGGATACATTTCCCAAGGGTATTAGTTCGAAAGTAAACTTAATAGTGCGTCTTGAATTCGAACTTGGTTACTACGATCTTGCACTTCAATACGTTAGCCACTACGCCACGGTGACTTTTGAAGCCATCTCAACACCTTTTTGTAAACAATTAACCTGGGAAAAATTCATGAAATCATCATCTACAGGTCACGCTGACAATGCGGATTCCCATGATCCTCTCTCGCCACGCATCGCTATCGGTCATTGCTCCTAACAGGTCTTCCACGCATCATCCAGTATCTGCACAGAGCTGATCAATGTATATTTTTGCTAGTCTGCCTACACTGGTATGTTCATGAGTAGGTATCCACCAAAGAACATCACTTATCAATTCAACCTTGTTTCTCCCATAGTGTCCAGCATGTCTTGTTGGTTTTACTTGGATGGTTTGCGTGATAAGTGGTAAGTAGCCGTGCAGCTGCTTTCTTGGGGTTTGTTGCACCCAGGATTCGTTCAAAACAGCATGCAGCATCCTTGTTAGTATAGCTTTTCCTCCAAGCATTCTGTTAGAATCCAAGTGGTGTAGTCATTCCTAGCACTCATGTGGTTTCAGCTTGGAAGGATTTTTGCTTTATCTAATCAGAATTATCAGATTTCCAAATAATCAATAATCTGCCTATAACAATAAATGTCTATCCTATGCGTATATTAACATCGATTTCTGTAGATGAGATATTACTAACATGGGATGTGAACTGGAATTCTTGTGTAGTATATTAAAATCTATTTTAAGATAGTTTAAAAGCTGTTTTATATTATATATTTTTACCAGATTTTTTTGCGTTCAAGCACAAAAAGGTTTTTAGATATTAATCAAATTAAGAAAAAAGAAGTTATGCCAAACGAAAATTTGGATAATGGAGGGAAATAATTGAATACATATAGAATGCTTAGCTTTTTTTTGAATTCTTCATAGATATTTGACAGGCTTGCACAAACTCTTCTCCAGTGAACTGATCTGTCGATGAGAGTAAAAAAGCAATATTCATTTATATATTTATAAGTTTGACCAGTTCAGATAACTCTTTTTTATTACAGATGTTGCGATTACTGTTACATAATCTATGCATAGATTATTGTCAAACCCCTGTATTTCTGAAGGGATGGCCCCTTTTCATATCACGGGCGGGACTTTCCATGGAATATTACAGAAAGCCCGCGAAATACGTGAAGTCACGTAGGACCTGGTTGGGTCTTCAGTTTTAGCTTGGACGTCAGGCAGATAAGGCCTTTGATGGAGCTCACTGCACAGGTGCGTTATGTTAGTTAGAGAAATGTTTAGTTAAGTAAATAAAGGTTTAAATAAATAATATGGTTTTGTGATTGATGAATGTCTGGCAACAAGACTGACCTAGAAGAAGAAATGAATCAAGAACGACCAACCAGCAAGTCCAGACGCTAAAAGAACGTAAGATACCAAAGATAAGCAGAAGAAGAATAGAAGTAAGGAAAGAAAGGGTATACAACATTACATCTCTCGACTAATAGGGAATACGAGAAGTAATTTCCTCGCGTATCTACCAGTTGGTCACTTGGTTGTGTACAGAGCAGATTACAAGGATGAAAACGGAAAAGCCAAAACTTCTTTTACCTTCTACCTCGAAAGAAGAACACGCACCAGTTGCGTCTTCCATTTACAGAACCCCCTTTCGCGTCCCTCACAGTATTTCGTGTCACATGGCACTCGAATACATGCTCAACATATAAGTTTTTATACTTTACTATTGTAACAGTAGCCTCAATACTTTATCTATTAAAAGACTATTTTCCTATTAGGAGATTTCTCTTGTACAACTATGTATAGACTGTTCCTTGTATCTTCTGTCATGTCTGTATTCTCTTCTATTAAGTTTGCCCCGGCAATAAAATATCCTTATTATCCCTTTATCGACAATTGATCTTACATTTATTCCGTACAAATATACTCAACCACTAAACGTTTTTTTAACGCAGATATGTCGTGGTGTAAATTCTCATCATGCTCATCACTCAGCCGTTTGACAAAAAATTGAATGGGAATGCAAGAAATGAAGAAAAAAAAACTCAACCTATATGATGTTAGTTCGTTTTTTTAAAAAAATAAAGAAACATAGATTCTAACTTTGTAAACAATTATTACCTTCATAATGAGACATTTTAAACATGAATAGGAATGCAAAAAATGAAAAAACAAAAATCAAAACAATCTATATGATGTTTTTTTTTAAATAAAGAAACATGGATTCTAACTTTGTAAAAAAAGGTACGTGATGTAAACCTTGTGGGCGAAGGAAATGGAGTCGATGACCGTGTTGAAATCCTGAACAAGGCTGTCTGCATTTCATAAAGCGCTAATACCATTTAGAAAGGTATGAATCCAACCATTCCCCCACTAGTTATGGGTAAATTGTAGGGCGGATTGAGCTCTTTAATCATGGTTAGGCAACCAATCTAGGAGAAGTAAAACTCTGAATTCGCACCTGTTAAACCCCGCTTAAGAAATTGACCATGTTTTGCATCCTGTTCGTGCGGAGGGTTGGTAAATACGTATGTAATTGTTCTGTACAATTAACACGTATAAACCCTATGCTTCATGTTCATGTGGATTCTTTTGTTTAAACTCTGAAATTGCCATCAAACAAATTTTATGATCTTTGATCATGTGAAATTCCCTGCTTTCCAATTTATGTAATTTTCTCTGCACCGAATCATCTGATATCGACATAAAAAGTAAGGAAACTGATTTTCTTTGTTTTTCGGGTTGGCAAATATTTAACCTTAAATGCGTGCAAAAACATTCAATTAATAATGTTTACCACACAGAATTAAAACTTCCAGAAAATTCAATAAAATATTTATTACTAGCATAAAAACCACCCAGTTGGGTAGCAGTTAAGCTAGCTCCTACGGAGGACTCTTAGTAAGCCTTTACACCAACGATTTCACTTCATGCATTTAGTACATACTCATTTTTATTAGACTTGAACAATATTTTTCAAACAATTTTTTTCATCAAAACAATGATATAATTTGTATTTAAAACTTGGGAATTCAAAATTTCTAGATTGTGGATCCGGATTCGGTCTGGAATGTTTTGAATTTGCTTATAGAATCGACCTGGTTCCAAAATGGTATGATATGTTGGGCTACGACCTCTAGGAGTAAAGTTGAATAAATGTGACACACTTATACACTGGCATTAGTGAGGCGTGTGGTGTAATGGCTAGAGTCGTAGGAAATAGACTCGTCGACCGAGTTCAAATCCTAGACGAGGCTGACTACATTTCACATAGCGCTAATATCCTTGGGAAAGTTATGCATCTACATGATCCCCCCCCAAGAATGCGTAAATATCAGGTCAGACTGAGTTCTTTAACTTGTTAGACGGTCGACTAGGAGGGGGACAGACTGAATTCAATCCTGATAAACTCCGCCTAAAAGTTGACCTTGTGTTACACCCTGCTCGGTTGGAGGGTTTGGTAAATATGTATACCCTGATATGTATGAAATATGTATACAATTTATTATTATAAAAGAAGTGAACACAACCTTTTGGAGAAAAAACACTGTCCCAAGCACATGTTTTTGAGTTGCACAAACCATCTTTTGATGGCAGAGAGACTATAGAGATGGAACTCTGATCAGATCGACCGTTCCTTTCAGGAAATGTGGAAAATGTGACAGAATTGAGGACTATCATCAAATCGTATTGATATTTGAGGGTGAGAAAGATAGAAGAATTAACACTGATCAATCGATATCAATCACGGTTCACTTAGGTATCAACCTTTACACGGAAGACCAGTTAAAGATCTCACGAGAAGTAATACGAAAATGACATTATAAAAAACCTACAGATTGAATGCTTTATTTATTAATTTTACGACGTTAGGAAATCACGTACATTTTTATTCATATTTACCTTTTTTGTACAGTCATATGATATCAAGTATTCTCATCTAACACAGTTAATTTGCTTACAGTTGTATAGTTTTGAGCATTCCAATCTAATACTAATAACTATGTGGTTAAAAGTAATTATTTCTATTTGATAATAGTCATTTATAAGTACACAGTTATATGGTTTCAACTAACTAATAACTCTTAACCAATCATAGCTTCCAATAACTACTATTGATACAAATAATTTACTCACAGATATATGGTATCAAGTATTCGCATGTAATCAAAATAATATTCAGACATATCTATTTGATCCATAGAATATTAGTATAAGTATCTTATCCAAGGGCTACATGAAATGCAAACAGAGTAATAAAAGTAATGGCAACGAAAGGGTACGCCATACTTCTCGAGCTGGACGGGAGTGTCTCTCACTGGGTCCATCTTGCTCTGCTACGTTCAGGAACAATACAGAGACATTTTAATATGTATAACTATTTCCCCGATACATTCGAATCACACCCTCGTGAGACAGAAAAGCACGTCTGCCGAAATAGGCCGCTAGCCTCAACTCAACCCCTTCATCAATCGAGACGCGATCCTCTCTATATATATTCACCTAAGTAATAAAAAAAAATGTCAGAAAAATTAACTCTGGTTAATTCTAGAACATTCTACACATGAACGTTTTTTTTTAAATTTTAAACTTTTGATCTAAAATCCTTAGGTTTGATTTAAGCTAACCGTCCTCATCAACTTCAAAGGAAAACTATATGTGTGAGATCCATCGACCTATCTATTTGTCGACCAGCATTTAAGATTCTCAGCTGACCATGACATCCTCTTTTTTATTTATTTATTATCGTAATGTAACTCTAGTTGTCAGCCTAAAAAATAAAAGCCAATTAAATTATTTTATAGTTACTAAATGAATCCCATCGATATCTACACATATTCATTGTTATAATGATCGCCATTTTGAAACTTCCGGGTGCATGAAACAGGTAGTGACACACCATCTAAAGAGAGTATCAGTTAAAAACTGTAAAATTTGTACAGAAGTGAGAATAGAGTCTTTATCGCGTGTGTCTTCCAAAGGGAACGATTTTGAAAATAAATAAATTTTAATACAAATATATCTATCTGACCAAAAATATATTTCTTGTACTTTGTAATATATTAAATTACTGCATGGTGGGGGTGCAGGAATACAGGAGAAAATAAAGTTTTCTTAATGAATACCATTAATATTTATTAACTAGATTTATAAGAAATAATGGGGAATCCCAGTGGCGTATTAACTAACGTAGTGGACTGCAGTATCCTAGTAAACAAGTTTGAAATCAAGTCACGCTATTACGTTCACCTATTGCCCTTGCGAAACGTATGAAACCCCTCATTCCTCCAGCTATATTTTAAATAGTAACACTACCGTTTTTCTACAATAATGGATTTGGCATTAAATAACCCAGAATGGTTGATATGCCATTAAACAAAGAAATCAGACCTATAAGAAATAACATGGGATAAGTATAAAATGTAAAAATTTTAAGTAAAAAGAGCATTAGGTCTATAGGTTGGACATATGGCGAAATGGATATAAAGGTTGGATTATTACGGTTCTAAGCGACAATCTTGTTTAAAATTAATCACTCAATGAGTAAATCAACAAAGCAATTTAAACATTATTGTTAGCAATGGTATAGAATATTTGCTGTTCATTGTCCGAGACAGAATCATTAAAAGTCTATATACTTAGGATGATAAAAGTATACGTCAAAATCCAATAAATCTAATATCAACTAAGAGGCCTGCTTCTACAGATGATAACTGGACAAGAAAAGTCCAGATCAACTCTCTCCTGATATTTCGCTTCGAACTAGTGATCGACAATTTAGTTTTCCAGACCATGACATCTGCGGGCCTAAACTTTGACCTCATGGTAATTTTCAAATTTAATAGATGTTTATTAAGTGCCTGGTTTCGAGTAATGTTTAACAAATAAATAAGTGATAGATAGTATAGTAAGTAATGGTATGCTGGTACTCTAAAATATTGACCATGTACCGTACTAGATACCTGCTTATATAAAAACTACACTAAAAGCACGGCTTCTCGACTGATAACCGATGGTTAACACCTTCATTACTATGCCCGACTATAGTCATTTTCTTAAAGACGTGCTGGATGCGAGTGTAGACAAAATCCTAATGCCGTGCCATTTGCAACCATACTTGGTTGGCTGGCTGGTTGTGTTATTTTTTAAACTCATCCTCTTAAACCATAGATGGAGACCTTAACAGGTACTACCAATCCGGGTCAGAGTAGACCAGGGCATAATGGTGATGAAGTGGTACTGCACATTCATTAGTGCTCCAGAATTGGAACCTCAGTATTAGATGCGGTTTAGCTTTATGCTCAGGACACTAAGATCATCAGCCACAGCCTTCTAACACGTCTATGATAAAAAGGGTGGGGGTTTGCCATAAGAGAAATGCGGTTGGAACAATTATATAGGTGCTAGGGCTTGACGTGACCAGCTGAATGATTGGAGGAAGCCTCTACGATCATCCGTCTAGCCCAAGTAAGGACCAAAGGGGAGTGTTGCTTGTCTTTGACTGCTCAGCCACTAAGATTCCATCATTAAGCATCACGGGTCGCCACCCACGGCCAACAGATGGCCCCATTGATGGTGGTCTTACCCTTCTGCAGAGGTGCAATCGGCGAATCCCACAGCCCCAGCCGACAGAGTGCAAATATATTTACATTCCTGGTGACTCTCGTAGTCTATACGTTATTAAACTAGACCAGGGATTACTAAAATGTTTTCATGGTGTGACGGATAATTGAAAAAACAACGAGCACGGGCCACATTATTATTGAGTTTAATACTTGCTAGCCAGAATGAAAGCACTGAGAAAAAAATGTAAAACAAAATGTATCTTTCCATGTTATATTCATGGATAAGTGTTGTAAGAAGCACAAAAACAAATTTAACCAACATATTAATTTAAGTACGCAATGAATTTTAACTTTAAATCGCAATTATTTCTTTCAAAGCAGATCGCTTCAAATTAAACATTCTGATCAATTGTAATTTTATTAAAATCTTATATATATTGAATAGGTACGAACATTTTTGATCTCGTAACTTTTGACTTATTCATTGCTTCACAGTATCTCTTTGAAAATTACCTGTGTTTTTCAAGCAGTCGTAACAAATGAAAATTCGGGATCGCGTAAGTAACAAGTGAAATTCTCACTCGTACGAAATTTTGTAACCTACCTACAGTAGTCAAGTCCATGAAGATTTAGTAAGCTTAGATATTTAAATTTAAATGGTATCAGAAAGTCTCGCGTTCCGTACGTTTTAATAAACAAATTCAAGTACCATCGGCGGTCCTGATAAAATGCCATCGTGGGCCGGATCCCTGAGCTAAACTAACATATCAGTGGTAGTAATTTTGCTTCCAGTGAATTCTTCATGATTTTAACCTTACTATATTAAGCTAAGACTAGTAAACGACAACTTCGCTGCGCCGTTCCATATGCAAATATCGCATATATTTCATACTACGTCCTGTTGTCTGATCAGTGATATCTAAATACTGAGGAATTTTGAAGAAAGTTTTGTTATTTTGGCACCAATTCTGACTGTTTCACAATATTTTCCCTTTAAATATGCAACGCCAGGTGCTTCTGGAAATTAGTTGGGTTTCTTTGTTTAATGGCATATCAACCTTTTGGGGTTATTCAATACTTAAGCCATCCTTGTAGAAGAACAGTATTCGTACTATTTAACACATAGCTGAGAGGGATAAGAGGGACGTTACATTTCTTAAGGGTATTTCCGAAAGTAAACGTAACAGCGCAACTGGAGTTATGATGATGCAGTTCAGCCTCATACCCATCACGCCACGGAGACTTCCCACAGATAGATAAATCGATAGATGAAAAGAGATTGTAAAATATAGATAGATAGATAGATGAAAACAGACTTGGATAGATACTTAGAAAGATAGACAGAGAGATGTTTCAGTCCACTGGAGTAGGGAAGCTCTAAATCTCATTTTACAGACAAAAAATAGATTACAAAAAGCCACTAAGCCCCCTGTTAGATAATTCGATTGATGGAAACAGATTGTAAAAATACATAGATAGTTGTGAACCGATTGTGATAGATAGATAGATAGATAGATAGATAGATGTTTTAGTCCAGCATTTTAGTCACTACACTACGGGACTCTCCCTTCGGAAATTGGAAACTGTGACAGAAAAAAGAAAGAAAGAAAAAAAAAAGAAAACAGTGTTGAAACTGATTAATATTTCTGATGGTGTCCATAGTCTACGCAGTGTTGAAACTGATTCATATTTTTGATGGCTGTTCATAGTCTTGTGCCAGACTATGCAGCGTTAGTAAAGATATTGCAGACTCGCTATACTTATAATTGCTTGGCAGCTTGCATGACCATCTAGATACAAATATCCGCTTAAACAAACAATCAATTAAGTAAATATCTAATGTGTCAAACAAACCGAAATCAAAGTTATCCAGTGAAATTAGGAAAAGTAAAC
>CM042138.1:129341232-129413732 GCA_023376005.1 Doryteuthis pealeii | reverse complement strand
AAACACACATTCTCTAACTATGAATATAAATATGTAGCAGGCCAAAAATAAATACACCCTTTATATATATATTTATTTGCCAACCCCTCCACACGAACAGGATGCGACACATGTTCAATTTCTTACAAGGGATATTTCTTCTCCTAAGTTGGTTGCCTAATCGATTTGCCTAGTCGGTCCTAGTATTTATCCATAACTGCAAAGGAATCGTTAGATGCATTTCCTTACATAATAACCATTACACAATGCCCCTTAACACCCGTCATATATTCCTGAAATTGTATAAATTCTTGGTATCATTGGTTTATATTTCACGTATTTATTATTATTTAACAGATAACTACATGTTTATATTATATACCGTGTACAGTCCATTGAATTACGGTCAAGTCACACTGAAATCACCGTTTCCCGCTAAAATCACCAAGGTTAATCAATGTTAAGCCTACTCAATTCTTAATTGGGTTACCAATTACGCAACAGCAGGTACTGTAAGCAATCTTAGTACTTTTCATAATAAAATGACTTGATTACGCATTAAATTGCCTAAAAGGGGTTTAAATGCTATCAAACAAACAAACCATCTATTGACACGTTTTATAGCAAAGACCCTACATCTTTGGGTATTTTACTTAACCAAAAGTTCACCATCATTCAAATATTCAACATTCTGATAAAATGTAAACACTCAACAAATAGTTACGAAATCTTTATCCATATTAAAAGCACAACAAGCATTCTATAATCCTCGAGAAATTCACTTTTCCGTGCTGGAAGCGATCAATTTAATCAACTGTTGTCTTGACATTTTCGGTATTGTATATAGTCTTGTGGTAGTCGGATTAATCAATGGTCTTATCTAGTAGAAATTTATTGATATTCAGCGAGTAGAACTAGTTATAAATTGAAACTATATACCCAACCTCATGTAACCTGAAGTAAGCACTCACTAATAGCAATACGAATAGATTCTGTGTAGGCATTATCTATATTGATTTAAAACTAATTTCAATTTTTCATTTATATTTGATTATAAACACTCTTAACTGTAAACTGTCAACCGTCCTTAATTAAATAAACCCCAAAATATTTTACTTAAAGTTAATTTTCTTTTAATCCAAAGATACTAGAATTCTATTATTTATAGTGGAGAAGAATACAAGTAGAACGGAATTATTTATGACCAAACTCTACGGTATTGAAAATATTTAACCAAAAAATATGTTGACCTTTAAAAATATGTACATCCCTACTATATTTATGTAATTATATTTATGATTGATGAAGTGCTGTAATTCCTCTTTGATTGATTAGTTGGTTTTAACTGTATTTAAACTGATTCGGGTTTATTTTATGCTTAGAGGTCAGGGATTTCTGTTCATTGTACATTCATATTTACATTTATTTGTAATTGGTTCTTAAGAAATTTTTTGAATGAGGTCATATTGAATGCGAATAATTGTTAAATATCTTAAATGTTTAAAAGTTATAATTCTCAAGGGGATAGTAATAGATAATAATTGAATATAGCCCTTAATATTTGAATATTTGGGCTAGAAGAAAATTAAGTCTTTATTTAGGGAAATATATCTATCTATCTATCTATCTATCTATCGTGAGACTGAAACGACAGGCTAGTCGTTCATAACATTATCACGTCTTATTTTACTATCTCGACTTGATTCTTTTTTACTCTAACATCACAACACTATCTATCTATCTATCTATCGATCGATCGATCGATCTGTTTGTTTCTATCTATCTATCTATCTATCTATTTTCTTTTCTGTCTATCTGTTTTATCTATTCATTATTTAAAGTTCCTTGTTATTTCCTCATGAATGTGTTGATACTGCTGTTATCACTTTTTGTTATATAATATCTTACTAGAAATAATAGAATATTTTATATTTGGTCCAGAGAAAATAATGTTTTAAGAAAGTACAAATGGTTGTGTTCATATTCAAGTAGCCTACTGTATCTATCTATATCTATCACTTCTTTCTTTCTTTCTTTCTTTTTTTTTCTATCTATCAATCAATCTATCTAGTCAATCTATCCATATATTGATCAATCTATCTATTTCTTTCCTTTTTTTTCTATCTATCTATCTATCTATCTCCTTCTTTCTTTCTTTCTTTTTCTTTTTTCTATCTATCGATCAATCACTCTATCTATTAATCAATCAATCTATCCATATATTGATCAATCTATTTCTTTCTTTCTTTCTTTTTTCTATCTATCGATATATATATATATATATTTCTTTCTTTCTTTTTTAATCTATTCAGTATTTAAAGTTCATTGTTATTTCCTTCCGATTGTGTTAAACGTTGTTGTTAAGCAGTTTTCAGGTTTCATTCAATCGCTCAAGTCCTAAGCTGTCAGATGCACTGAAGATCACCGGTCGAATCTTCAATATCACAGTCCCATCAAAGGTTAACCTCAACGTTTCAGACTACCATCGGACTACCATACTTGAAATAAATAACTGTACGCATCATTTAAACACTTAGTCGGAAATCAATCTTTATTTTTCAACATAGGTCTTATAAAAATCCATATTCAAATGTCGGCTTCTGTCACTCCAATATACAGTATCACTTATATCATTAATATCCACGTAGTAAAATAAGATGTTTGTATGCATTTACCATCTCCTAGTATGTGACACAAGATCAATTTTAAGCGGAGTTTAACAGGTTTGAATTCATTCATTAAACACAGAAACCAAACCACCATCACCATCACCATCATCATCATCATCATCATCATCATCATCATCATCATCATCAACGACAACGACAACAGCAACAACAACGACAGCAATAATAATAATAATAATAATAGTAATAATAATAATAATATTTACACATATAAAGGACAGTTGTGATCATGCATGCATGCATGTATGTATGTATATATGTATGTATGTATGTCTGGAGGAAACTACGAAAATAAAACAATTAACGACAAACACATTCACTGTCACTAGATCTTGCTTTTTGAGCAAAAATAATGAAGATTTGATTTATATTTTCGAATACATCTAAAAATTAAATAGCATTATAAAATAACGTTAAAATTCTACTCGGCCATTTTTTGGCGTTTCTTGCTAAAAAGTAAACAAATGAATAACGGAAGCTCAATCAATTTTTCTCTTCATTTTTTTCATGTTAAATCTACATTTTTACTGATTCAAAGTTGTAGTAAATATACTAAAAATAACGAGATCCAATTTTCCTCACTATTTACAGCCCTTGTTATTTGTGCATTTAAAATCCTGCAATGTGTCTTATATATCACTAACAAATAAAGGTTTGCATAATATATGGCGTGGTTAATTTGCATACTGGTTTTAACAAAATCGGACTTAATAAATAATCACTGGGTGTTATTGATCTCTAATATTATTGTTTTATTCTCCAACATATTAAAATCAATCCTATGAATGGTTTTATATAGAAACCTATTGAAATATAATTAAGATAAGTGCAATCTTTTTACATGCGTTCTTATTTAATTTCGATTTCGACTCGTGGGGACACTTTTCTCATTTACACCGTAAAAATCCGGTTGATTGTTACGGGTTAGGGTAGGGTAATTGTAGATAGTTGGAAGCATACCTTTCCCAACGGAATTTGCACCATGTGAAATACATTCATCCTTGTCTAGGTTTGTAACTCATGTCACTGAGCAGGCATTTTCATTTGCCACGACGATAACTATTACACGACAGTCGCCTCAAATATATTTGTATGAGTCATATTCAATTCTTGAACTATTACCAGTTACCTAAAATAAAGCACTTCCTCTAAATAAGGTTACAGCTTATAAACCTAAATAAAAAATCTAACATGTTTTTGCCTGAGAAACTATTAAAATAGAAGACACCAAAAGCAAAACAAAACTAAACAAAACAAAAAACAAACAAACAACCAAATAAACAAACAAATAAAACAAAAATGAAAAGGAAAAGGAATCAACTGATACTTGACAACTAACCATTCTACAAAAACCAAAACGATATTGTGTCTTTAGCGCTTGTAATTTTCAAAACAAATGTCTTCGAGCCAAATTAAGCACATATAGTATTTACATCTTTCGTGTAGTTGTATCTGAGGAGATTTTTTGCTTTGCACAATGTTCTATCGAATACAAGTTATCTTATACCAGATCTATGTGACCTATAGATGGAAGCTGTGATAAAACACAAACAAGGTAATTGCTTTACTCAAGCTTAATTCAATATAACTTAACTGATATTCAGTTCAGGTGAACATTCTTTAGTATTTATAGTCAACTGGTCCATGAGGAGACAACTATGTTTGATTGCACCACAAGTTGTTTCAAAATGTCTGCATGGTAAAGTAAATATTTTCTTTGTGTTATCTAAAATAAAAGCCAGTGATGCCCGAAAGTTCAGACGAGTATATGAGTATAAAGTGGTATAGACGAAGATAAAGTCTTTATCAAGAAAACTTGGTTGTGTTCTTATTCATGGGGGCATCTCTATCTACCGACCTATTTAACTTTCTACTAATTATTCTACATTTCGGGTACCAAAACTCTGAGTCAAAGTGGACTGGGAGTAATGGCAATGAAGCGGTATTCGCCACTATTCAAGTGTCCAGAACTGGAGCCTCACCATCAGATGCAGTCAATGACATACTCGGGATAATATTTTTAGGGGGTCTTCTCCCTGTGTATGTATTTGCCAACCACTTCACACGAGCAGAATGTGACACAAGGTCGACTTTTAAGCGGAGTTTAACAGATTTGAATTCAGAGATTTCCTTTGCCTAGACCACTTGCCGTACCAAGGTTAAAGGGCCCAGTCTGTCCTAATATTTACCGATAACTGGAGGGCGAATGTTTTTAAACGGTAAGTTGGATGATTAACTTTGCCAATGATAAATGCAAACAGTCTCGGCCAAGATTTGAACTTGGTTCATCGT
This sequence comes from Doryteuthis pealeii, assembly GCA_023376005.1. Lineage (NCBI taxonomy): Eukaryota > Metazoa > Mollusca > Cephalopoda > Myopsida > Loliginidae > Doryteuthis > Doryteuthis pealeii. The sequence continues at coordinate 129,408,774 of CM042138.1, read as the reverse complement.
GTCCATTTCCTATAGCGCTAACCATTACCCCACGGGCACCCCCCTCTGTAGATGATACAATCATCTTATGCTAAGCCCCACTGAGAGGACGTAAGCACGCCATTGAATAGATCCTTTTAATATTTTCACCATTCTGTATGATGCTCATATCATTTAGCTGTAGATTCACGAGCAAACCAAAGCGAAGTTATTTGCAAAAGTTTATTCAAACACTGCTTAATCGATCTTACATCCGTTTCTTGGTGATTCGAAGCGTATGCAGCTAATTGCCAATCAGATAAGTGCTAGCTTTCGATTCCATTCTCAATTTACTGCCCGTTTGAAATAAGAGCAAATGTATACAAACTTTCGTATTAATGCAAACACTTGTACACGTAATGGTTCTTTCTGCTGCATTGGAAAAACGTCGAACAAATTATCCAATTATAGCTGTTTATCGTGTCGACACCAGGCAGGCACGAGCCAGCTACTTCTCATATCCGAACGACATGCATATCGGGCAGAGGCCGGTGGAGAAACTGTATGCGTATGACTTACGCTTATCAGATAGCGCGTGTGTGTGAGAGAGGGGCAACGGAAGAGAGAAGAGAACGAAGTGGAATTTGTGAGAATTTTCAAATAGAAGTGAACACGTAGATTCACGCGTTTCCGATCAGCCGAGCGCGATATGTAAACAGTGGAGCACAGTGGCTTAAATGGTTCGTAAAAGTAGTTCGTACACACCAATAAACTGTATATAAGCGCCTTTAGATATTTCTCTTGCTATGAATGTACATGAACCCGGAGTTTACAGTACGCTGACGGTATCACCTGCAGGGTATAAGACCTACAAATAAGTGGTGTACTGTGTATGAAACTGATGGTGAAGCTCTCGTTCTGAAGATCTGAGAAGTGAGGAGTAGCTTTTCGTTGCCATTACTCCCAGGTCAACTCCTACTACATTATTTACTACTTTATTATTTGCTCTACTTAGGTATTGAGCACTCTTTACTTATTAGTTTTAGTATATCCTGGCGGTGTTTATACGAATATATATTTCTTATATATATATATACATATAAATTGTTTTATCCTTTGGCCAAGTATTGTATCAATCGATTATTTTTGGTTGGTACGATTATCTTGGTCTTTTCTTTTTTCCAAAATTTTTTTTCTCCCCAGGTGATGTTTGATAGTATATTTTTACAATCAAACTCTTTGTCGGATCTTTTCTTACGCGAGGATTTACCAACAACTTTGGTATATATATATATATATATATATATATATATATATATGTATAGAGGAGAGAGAGAGAGAGAGGAGAGGGAGAGAGAGAGAGAGAGAGAGAGAGAGAGAGAGAGAGAGAGAGAGAGAGAGAGAGTCGATGGAATCTGTGCTGTCAGAATGCATAGATGATGATGAGGATGATAGGAAGAGCCTATTGACTTAACTGAAACCATATAAATACTTATAAAACAGCAACTAAAACAACAACAAAACCCCAAGATAACAACAAAAACCCATAAAAACTGGCTTCAGCGTTAAATAAAACAGTATTGTTTGAAATGCCATGAAACCAATCAACTACCGTACAAAAGAAATAGGTACCAGAATTTAAAAAAAAAATGTAATTCATTTTCTTTGTTTAATGGCATATCAACCTTCGTGGGTTATTTATGCTAATATCATCCTTGTAGAAGAACAGTAGTGGTATTATTCAAATCATAACTAGTATGGATGACACATTTCTTGTGTTTTGAAAAAGTATTAGTCCAAAGGTGAAAGTAATAGCATGATGTCGCAGTCTAGCACGTTATCCGCTACTCCATGGGGACTCCCCCTTAAATTATTGATATCAACGATGCACATTTTTCTAGAGAAATATACGTATATTCATTATTAAGGATTTCGTCAACGCCAGTTGCAATATTGTTACTTAATGCTGAGCAGGCATTTTCTGTGCTTGAGTTAAACATTAACGAATTCTCCTACTGTCCCTCAGTTTTAGAAGATCTTTTGGGAAATCACCGCTGACTAGATAATTTATCCAAGACTGATATAAGAAATGTGAAACAACAACAATCGCAAAAACTCTGTAAATGGTTTAAACTTCTTGGAAATATTCACTATTTGAAATAAATAAAAAGAGCAAACAATTGGAGCATGTTCGTGGTTATTAATTACGTAATCCACATGAATCCCCAAGGATGGCAGGCCAGGAATTACAATTACTACATCAGACATTTTGAACATTTTTCTTAGATGGCTGTGTAACAAAACGTCACTAATTGAGGTGTATGTAGTAAACGAGAGTATGTGACATAGTTATATAAGAAAATATGTTACATTAGGCATACATTTTAGAAATGTATTTGTAACGTTACGGAAACCAGGTCAAAAAAATCATGTAACATAGATATAAGCACACACACACACACACACACACACACACACAGATTTTTCCTTCTCCTATGCTGGTTACCTAGCCATGGTTAATAAATCCAATCTGCCCTGCTGTTCACCCATGGCTGAAGAGAGAACTAGATTCATACCTTTCCCAAGTGTATTAACGCTATGGGAAATGCAAGCAGCTTCGTCAATGGATTGAACTTTGGTCGCCGGGTTTGTTTCCTACAACTCTAACCATTAAACCTCGCGCCTAAAACTCTATAGATTTAAGCACGTATGTTTGTATTGTCATACTTATCCTAAGCTGTTTTATTTATCTTCTTAGCTGTATCTAGTTGGTCGTCTAATGCCTACCTGTGTATGTTGTCTCTCCTATTCTGCTATTCAGCTATCTCTGTAGCTGGACCGTTGTGTATGTAGCTTCTCTTGGTTCTTTGGTTTGGAAATACTTGGGTCCTCTTGGGTTATTTATGCTTAGTATCCGTTGTTAGATTTTAGTAACGAACACAAGACTTGATATTTATTTTCTCAGAGGTTTTTTCTTTTTCTTTCACCTGAGTAAAGACCCTTGGAGGAAAGACTGCATCTTGCGTCTCTCTCTTTCAAACACTCAGCCCAGAATCTTAAAACTTTCTCACTTTTACTGTTCGAGTTGTTGGTTCTGGCTCGACCAATCAGAAATCAAGGGCAGTTACTTTACACGTCTAACTAACACGTCTCCTTATTCTGGTTATTTTCCATTTACACAATCTTTCAATTTCCACACAGGCATCACACGTCATCCACCGCTGACGTCATATATTTACCTCGTCACTCTCATTAACTTACAGTTGAAAATTATTCTTTACAAACTGTAGTTATTGCAAATCTTAGTAACCAGGACAAAACTACCCATCACGATTATTGGTTATAAATTCTCTTACATTATGAACATACATATGGGTATATGGAGCATCTGATTTTAACGATGAGTTCAACGTTTGTTACAGTAATTACCTTAAAATGTTTTTCTACAAAATTCGGTGTGTACGAGTGTAATCCCAAAGGTAAGTTGTCCAAAGCGCTGGGGACGAAGTGAAACTGTTTAGGCGGCTATTGTCAACACTGTTGCGATTGTTTTGCATGCGCCTGGGCCTATCCCTGCATGTCCCTCGTTGTCATATTCAGTCTTAGCTTGTCAGTTGTTTCAGATGAAGCTCCCGAGTTACGCTTCTGCCACGTGTGGAGGTCTTGCAGTTATTCGGTTTTAGAACGCGAACGGCATTAAACCGATTGAAATTCATCGCCAATTAACCGAAATATATGTTGAGTTGTGCATTGAGGGTTGCGGCGTCGACAATGTTCAACACTTCCTCAACGACATGGCAGCGAGCTGGTATGGCATGAGGATACAAAAACTACTAGAGTAATTAGTTAATATATATATATATATATATATATATATATATATATATATATATATTCAAACTTTAAAATGATGTAAGCATCATTGACAATAAACAATAAATGATTTTTAATATTTTGGATACCTTATCATTGCGATTACCTTTGTATTTACCCAAACTCTCTGTAAAGGGCAGAATGTCACTCAAGGACATTTTAAGCAAAATAAAACTGGTTTGAATTCAGAGTTGGACTCTTCCTAGACTGGTAGCGTAACCAAGGCTAAAACATAGTCTTCTCTATTATCTACCTAGATCCGGGACGAGAACACGGACCCATGCTTTTCCCAAGGGTCATAACGCCAAGGGAAATACAAATAACCTCATCTAGGATTTGAACTTGGGCCGTTGATTCCATTTCCTACGACGATAACGTTTATGATAAGTGAAAGAATGTCGTTATTATCAATATATTAAACAGATTTTAATATAAAATAGCTATTTCTTTTATAGACCATCTTCATATCAGTTTGAATCTAAATCAATTTAAACCTCGATATTCACTTAGTTCCGTGATAGGGAAAATAGATCTGAAGAGAAATATTTGAGAACGGTAACAACAATAAAAGGATATGGCGTTGCAGCTTCATACCAAATAAAAAGATAAATTTCAGGCTAGCTTTGACCAATAGAAAACTTACTGGAGTAAGTGTGCTGAATTTCAAGGAAGGTATTTTGAACAATATTAACGTTTCATTCATTATTCATTTCTGTCTGGTACATATGGCCTCAGTCTTTTTTTTAAATACTACATATACTGACAGAAAATAATAATAGAAGCCAGAAATGGAAATAGGAAAACAATGCGCTTGAGGGTTTCTTTTCTGACTAAAGAAAAATTTCAACCTAACTTTTAAGCTTATAGAGTTCTAGTCACCTGACTGAGATAATCTTATCCCAGCCAATTTCTCAAATGATCTCACCACTCTGTCGGTTGGGGCTGTAGAATAAACCGACTGCACCCCTGCAGAGTAGTAAAATCCCGTGGGTGGTGACGGAATCCTGGTAGCTGAGCTGTCCAGACATTCAACACTCTATTTTGGCTCTTACTTAGGCTAGACAGGCGGTCAGAGACACCCCACCGATCAACCGGTTGGTCACGCCAAACCCAATCATCTATATGATTTTCCCAACCCTATTGCCCTTATGGCAACCCCTCAATCCTTTTCATTATATATGTCATAAGAGGCTGTGGCTGAGGGTCTTAGTGTCCTGGCGTGGTGAGGTTCAAATTCTGGTACTCTAGGGTTTGTTGAGTACACCTTGATCGCTCCCAGGTCCACTCTGTCCAAGAATTAGCACATATTATGGTCCCATCTATGGATTAAATAGAGAAATAAGTATAAAACTTATTTTAAACACATTGAGTTTAAATAAAGAAAATGAATACTCATCAATAATGAATAAAACAAAATGTCTTCTTCATAGAATAACCCGACAATGGTTGACATGCCGTAAAATCAACCAACCAACCAACGAACCAATCAACCAACCAACCAATCAATCAAATGATCTCGGGGTCATCACCTGTTAATTACTCTTTTTTTACCCAATGGTTTCCACAACCGTTTTAGATATTTTTAAACTAACTATACTACATGCCAAATAAAAGATTAAGCCAATATATGATGTAACAATGCTGCAACACTCAGAAATACGATTCTGATTTTGATTTGGTTACTTTAAATGTTTGAATATGAAATTAAAATCTTCGACGATTTTATGACGTAGTACACTCATTTAAATGCAACTTTCATAAAAATCTGAAAGAGTACAAGATTGTGCTGACGTGCAGAATATACAGTGTATTTACATCTGGTTTGAATACTTTTGTTTTGGAATCTATGCACGTGTTGATTTATATATGTGAGATCATTTACTTTAATTCAACTGCCGTACATGTAAACTTAATTTTGACCGAATTAAAACATATTCGGTATGTTACATATTAATATTCTGTCAGTGTATTTTTCTTATGATAGGTACGATCTCATGTAATGAAATTTCCGAAATATTATATAAAATCATGAATAAGATTGTCGATCTCTAATTAATTTAATAAATTTGAGTTTTTAATATGAATTAATTTGTTTTAGCAATATTTACAATTTCCAATAATTTCCAATATTTCAGTGACATTTATATTATTTATGCTTCTAACGTTCAATGTATGTATAGGATGACGCAAAAGTTACTTACCATTTAAAAATCATAGCGCTGTGACACTGAAAATAAAGTGCATTTGAGGGGTATTATATTGCAAAATTAGGAGTCGGCTTAGCTCAGTCATCCACAAGGTCCCAGGTTCGATACCAGCCTAGCCAACTCAGCGCATGAGTAGCACATATTGGGTAATCTGATTTGTGCGGTAAAGTGCTGAGCTGACGGTAGTTATGGCGCTTCATCTTAGCAAAAAGAACAATATCCCTAGCGCTAACGAAAAGGGGATAGAATCCCTCGATTTCTGGCTGATACCGACATTAGGCCACTCGGACAACTTTACTTTTACTTTATTTTACTTTACAAAATTCAAATTAATTCAGACTGTATGTCAGCGGTGACTGAAGAATACACCAAAGGCACCTCTGCAGGCGTGATAAGACCCCTTCGAGCCACTGTAATGCTTGTAGAGATTTTAAACTTAGTAAACGACTACTAAGTGAGTGGAGCCTTTAAGCTGAGTAAATGTCTACCGAGTAAGTGGAGCTTTTAACCTTAATAAACGACAGAAAGTGAGTGGGGCTGTGAAGCTCAGTAAACGACTTCTAAGTGTGGAGCTTTTAAGCCTTGTAAACATCTACCAATTGAGTGGAGCTCTTGAGCTTATTAACACGTCTACCAAGTAATAGAGCGTTTAAGCTTAGCAAATAATAGACAAGTGAATGGTACTTTTAAACTTAGTAAACGGATACTAGTTGAGTGGATGGTTTATGCTTAGTAAATATCTACCAAGTGAGTGGTGCTTTTAAGTTTAGTAAAATACTACTGGTTGAGTGATGCGCTTAAGCTTAGTCAACGACAAATTGGCGAGTGAAGCTTTTGATTTTTCTAATCGACAAATAAGTGACCGTAGCATCTAAACTTAGGAAACGACTACTGAGTGATTAGAGGTTTTAAGTTTAGTAAACGACTTTTAAGTGAATAGAGCTTTTAACACTTTGCCTACCAATTTTTGCCCTCGGCTGTTCCAGATTTTCTTGATATTTTTACCTGTATGATGGGATATATTAAAGTTAACTACCTATTCATCCAGGACTTCGATTCAAATAAAGCACGATTATTATTGTTATCTGAGTCATTCTGCTCAATTATATTGAACTAAGCATCAGATTTTGTACTTTACTTGGTTGTGTTATAAGTAGAAACAGTTTTGGTGAAAGAGTCCCTGTGAGCGACATAAAGTAGTAAAAGAGTTAGGTTTAGTTATTGACTACAAAGTGAATGGAACTTTTAAGCCTTGTAAACGTCAACTTAGTCAGTATAACTTTAAGCTTAGTATTGCTAAACATAATTTAATTTTAACATGTTTGAATAATTGATAATTAACAATTATCTGGTATGTTAATTCGCTAACAAAATGGTTAGACGCTATTACTTTGAATGTTGTGCGTGTGGGCGCGCGTGCGTGTGTGCATGTACGTGTGCCGGTATTCACCTGATGTGGTTTAAGCTGGTTCTGGACGTGTGTGGAGTTTCACGGGAGGTTCCCAGCCACATTCGTGTAAGAAATTTAAATTCAGAGTTTTTCTTCTCCAATACCATTTATCATAGCAGGTTAATGTTCCAAGTCTGCAGTCTACACGAAGGAGAATAATTGAGTACCTACTTTACTCAAAATATTAGCTCTATGTGAAATGCGAAGAGTCTCGTCCAGGATTTGAACACGGGTTGTCGTTTCCAATTTCTACGACGATAACCAGTCTCCTCTTGTTTTGAATGGAGTTGATTTAGAATATAACCTTGAATTACTTCCTTTGTTAAAGTAAGTTACAAACAAAGCTAATTGATTTATAGATAAGATGAAAAAATTCCTATTGTTATCTATATATTTTATTGTATAATGTGCATAGATATGATTTCCAAAGTGCCATAGAATTAAAAAAAGAAAACAAAAAGAAAAGAAAAAAAAAAGAAAAAACAAAACAAAAGCAAGTGTTCAAGAATCGGAGATATAATTCTATTTGAATATTTGAGCAATGAAGAGTGTCGATTTTACTGTTAGTCATATAATCTATTGATCTGGTTGAATTATTTTGACTTCTTTATTTCCTTTTCAATCCACTAATATTTGATTGCTTTAGCGTATCTCTTTGTAAGTTTTTTTTCTTCTTCTGACTTATAAGGTTTCATTTAAAATTCCTTTTTAACTTTATTTCTTTGCTAATTTGAATTTATCTCTCCTTTTGTATAAATTCATCTTGCTCGTATTTATTAGATTAATAATTCTGTTCAATATTTTCTTTCTTTTTGACTTTCTTCTTTCAATGTTCAAATCTTACTTATTTCGTTTTGTGTTTTTTTATCATTTTCATCTCAACTTAGAAATTTCATTTGAATATGTTTTTCTTTGATCAATTTCCTTTCTTTCAATTTCGTTTATTTTTTTCTTTTCTTTTTACAAACATTTTTTAATATATTTCTTAACTCTCTTTTTTTTTCGTTTTTAATATTTTCATTCATTAATTTTTTCTAATTTATTTAATTCCTTATTCTTCATTTCTTTTTTTTTCTGTCTTTCTTTCTTTTTGTTGTCTTCATTTTTTTCACTTTTTTCTTTTTTCTTTTCTTTCTTTTTTCTTTTTCTTTTTTTCTTTTTTTTTTTTTTCTTTTTTTCTTTCTTTTTTTCCTTTTTCTTTTCTTTCTTTTATTTTTTTTTTCTTTTTCTTTCTTTTTTTTTTTTCTCTTTTTTTTCTTTTTCTCTTTTTTTTTTCTTCTTTCTTTTTCTTTTTTTCTTTTCTTCTTTCTTTTTTTCTTTTTTCTTTTCTTCTTTTTCTTTTCTTTCTTTCTTCTTTCTTGTTTCTTTTTTTTTTCTTTCTTTTTTTCTTTCTTTTCTTTTTATCCTCTTTCTTTCTTTTTTCTTTTCTTTCTTATTTCTTTTCTTTTTTTTTTTTTTTCTTTTTTTTTCTTTCTTTCTTTCTTTCTTCTTTTCTTTTCAATTTCTATTTTTCTTTTTTTCTTTTTTCTTTTTTTTTCCTTTATCGCTTCTTTGTTTTTAATTTTCTTTTTACTCTCTTTTCATGCTTCTTATTTTTTTTTTCCTTTTTCATTTTTTCTTTTTTTCAGTTTTTTATCTATCTATCTCTATCTATATTCTTGATCAGTAAGTTCATTTTGATCTTCTATCTATTATAACGGTTCTAAATTTGAAACTAACAAGTTCTCAAATAAAGTCATTCGGATTTATAATTTAATATTTATATTAATCCCGCCTGTTAAAAAGCCAATTAAATTATACGGTATTTAAAAATAGGTTTTATATTATTTGATATTATTTGATATTCTAAATCCTGAATTCTCTCATGTCACCATTTTTTCATATTGTTTGCTTCGGTTTCTGAAGTGAGCAATAAACCTGCATTCCATGAATAAGTGTTTAACTGTCAAGGGTGTTTGACATGTTCCACATTGTAGTTGTTGTTCTTGTTTGAGTATATTGGAGTGCGTTAGTCTTGTATGACCAATGCGTAATCGAGATACAATGACTTGTTCCTTTCTAGACTTCCTTAAAGTTGGTCTCCAGCCTCCCAAAGTGGATTTGATTAGGAAGAGTTTATTGTAGATGTTGTTGTTTCCAGTGTTGTTGCCATTTTGTATGAAGGAATCTATTGATTTTAGGTTTCAAATCAGTATATGGTATCTTGAAATTGTCGGGGATCAAATCTAGAGCCGATTTAGCTTCGGAGTCTGCTCTTTCATTTCCCCTCACTCCTATATGGCTTAGGATCCAGCATATCATAATCTTCTTAGAGTTAGACATCAAGTCTAATCTATTCAGGAGCTTAATGATGAGAGGGTTTTCCATTTTTTAAAATTTCTTAATGATAGTAGGACTGAGAGCGAGTCTGAGAAGATGATATATTTTTTGTGGTTATTTTCATAGATTATGTCAAGGCAAACTGGACTCTTTAACCTTGGTTAGGCAACCGGTCTAGGATGAGGAAATCCTGAATTCAAACCTATTAAATTTCATTTAAGAAATTGATCATGTATCACACCCTGCACGTGTGAAGATGTTGGTAAATACATGCATTACATTTTTCTGTCACTAATAGGGGTTCAAACCCAGGTAAAAGCCAGGATTTCGAAGGCCAACATTTAATATAAGTTAAGCACTTTTACTTTGAAGTCTATTGTACATTGATAATCATAGTAGTGTGTGAATATATGTTCAGCAACATTTCCATTAACTCTCTTGGCCTGTTCCGAAAAAGTTCAGTGCTAAACGAATCAGCGTTATATTAGTATAACATGGCATTAAATGACATACGAACTCGCCAGGCTATGTTAAAAGAAATAGACTTATCCCGGATGACGCCTTTTATCATAAATTTCTTTTCAGGAAGTTAATATCATTAAGTTTATTAGAAACATATTCCCAATGGAAAGATGTACTGGATCAGCGTTAAATGAGGTCGCGCTAAGTTGCGTATTACAGTACGTTTAAAAAATATAATAAGTACATGGTATAATCATAGAGAATGCAGCTACCCAAAGTTCCGGAGAACTTGAAGCGAGAAATATAAAAAAAGTATAATACAAAGAGTATATTATAAAAGTTTAAATCAAATTCACTTTGTGCGTCAAAAGATAGAAAGAGAGAGATAGTCATAGAGATTGTTAAACACCATTAAATAAATATACATTTACACCAATATACTGCACTGGCAAATGTTATGGAATTAGTATACTCATATGATGTTCACATAGGTTTTTTTCTATTTAGCAGTAAATAAGCTAATAACAAATAATATACTAAATACTTTTCTTTAATAGTTGAACATTGTGTGTGTGTATATATATATATATATATATATATATATATATATATATATATATATATATATATATATATATGTGTGTGTGTGTGTGTGTCATTTTCATTTCATTTCATTCATTTTGGTTAAATAGTATAGACCTTTTTGTCTAATGGATGATTCAATATCCAACTGGAATTGGCTAATACGGTTATCGTAACGAATTTATTCTCAAGTAATTTCGTCCATCTTCCGCTGATACGATACAACCTTTGCAAAAACGATACATCTTGGTACGTGTTCTATTTATACTGTTGTCATGTAATTGTGTTTGTTTTTTTTATTTTTTAATTGTTCTAAAAATAGCAACAGTGGCTAACGACATTCAAGTACATTAGCACTGGATTCGAAATTTATTCTATAAAGGTTGCAAGCGCGTGGCATAATGGTTAGAGTCATAGGAAATGGATTCGTCGACCCGAGTTCAATTCCTCGACGAAGCTGTTTACATTTCCTATATTGGTTATTTCCTATAACTCCAACATAAACAAAGAGGAACCACTCTTAACTGATAAATTATTTATTTATTTTCCCATTAAACTAACCCTAACCCTAAACCCTAACCCCGTCTTCTTTTTTCCTAGTTGATCAATAAATAAATGATTTATCAATCAAGTGGCTCCCCTTTGTTTATGTTGGAGTTATAGGAAATAACCAATAATTTTTCAAAATTTGGATGTTGGAGCTGGTGACGAATAGATGCATTGAAATGTGGTATCCAGGATATGTCACTAAACAGCATCTCATAGTAAGGCTCCGTTTCTGGAGATCTGGTGAGAGCGGAGTACTTCCATGTCCACTATTACTCTGAGACTTTGTGCATAATAGTGTCCAATCTATGATTCAAATTGATTTTTTAAATAACATATACTTATTCGATCGGAACTAAGTAAAAAAAAAAAAATCTAGATATGCAACTATAGAAAGAATGTGTATATGAACGTACAATGAAGGCTATTCCCTAAATTGTAGAAATAAAATAACTCTATACGGGTTGACAAACCTTTAAAATCAATCAATCAACCTGTTAATCCCTTTTGTGATATTTCAGAAGATCCAGTGAGACACGGGAAACTCGGTTGAATATGGTATTTTTGTCGATTTACCTGAGCAAAATTATGTGGTTGTAATAACCCACTCCCCTGTTTCTATCTAAGTTTCATTTCCGAGATCTTATTTCGTTCTCTCTCTTCACTCCAAACTTTTCCATTCTTCTCTCTCTCTTTATGTAGTTTTCTCTTTTGCCCTTCAGCCAAACCTTCATTATATTAATATTACTCAAACCTGATGCCCATTCATCTTTATGCTATTTTATTCAGATTTCTTTTGTCTTTGTTAGTATCTTAATTGCTAATTGGTCTGTTTTCCATCTGCACTCGATTTGCACACATGGTCTTGCACTCAGCGTTCTTTAATTTAATTGCTACCATTGAAACCTATATATATATATATATATATATTATATATATATATATATATATATATATATATATATATATATATATATATACTATATATATATATATATATATATATATAATATATATATATATATATATATATATATATATATATATATATATATATATATATATATATATATATATATATATATATATATATAATATATATATATATATATATATATATATAATATATATATATATATATATATATATATATGTATATGTGTGTGTGTGTAAGCATGTATTAAAATATGTTAGCAATTACTAGTATTTACATATATCTTTTTTATTTTAGTGTGTACATATATTCTTTATGTATATATATTCTGTATACATATATATATAAATACATAAAATGCATATATATATACTTATGTATAAAATCTATATATACATACACACTGACACATACATATATAAGCATGTAATAAAGCATGTAGGCAATAACCAGAGTGTACATATATTCTTTTCTTCAATAGCCTATGACTATGCATACATGCAATGAGTAAGCTAGGGATAATATCTAACGAAATATATAATTTGGCAAACGAATCGATCAACTACTGAAATAGCGTTAGATCATACAAACTGTGTCTATTCAGAAAGATATATACAGGAATACACTCATTCCTATGGAAAGGAATTAATATACACGCAATCACACACCTGTATATGCATACATACGTAATCCTTTATTACATAATGCAAAATTAAAGTTATCCAAAACGGACATATCTTCACGATCACTCCTTATTCCTTGTATATGGTGGCTCACAAAATATCGTGATATTTAAAAAAAGAATAACTTTTTTTGGTTTTTAATTCAATTCATATACTATTTCTCAGATATTATTAGTAACCTAAGCAAATTGAAAATGTCAAATATGAACGAAACGATTTATTATAATTGAGATTCGGTGTCTACCCGCCTGTAAGAGAAATTCCACCATTGCTTACGTCACCTTCAAGAATTGCGTAAGTTTACCAATGAGTATTTAATTTATACTCAAAATCATTAATATATAGAATAAAGAACAACCCTGTATTGTAAATACTCAGAAATTAAGTGTGCAACATTAAATGTTCCTCATTGTCAAAACAAATTTTAATAAATACATTCCGTGTATTATCGATTTTTATATAGTTTGTTTTATTCTAATATATATTGAAAGTTATCAAGCGTTTTACGAGAAAATTATTTACAAAGAAGAAATATTCGCATAATCTTCTTCTACATTAAATTTGAAGATTTTTGTGCATTCAAATGTATCCGGTTTAGGTTTGAGCATGTCCACTTTTCAGTTTAAATTTAACGACAGTTTCATCAATTATACTTACCCCTCTACTAATAAATAAACTCGGTAACAAAATATATACTTACACCCTTTAAAAACAGCTTCATAATCCCCCATTATTTTTAACATTCAATAGCACAAGGCTTGTGCGATTAAATTCAATATTTTGCAATAAAATTAATAATGAATATTAAAAATATTATAACATAATCTTACTGAATAATAATTCATATTTTATTATATGGGAAAAAACCGTTCTCTTTTGATTATCGTCTGTCATAAAACAAAACAATCATTTTTTTTTTCATTCAAATATTCAAGAGGGTGCCTCCCCCTTAAAAATTTGAATTAATTTGAATTTAACTTGTAAAACTCGTTTTGTTAGAAAGAAACATATTTATTTGAATTTTGACGGCAAAATAATTTTATGACTATTAGTAAAAATATTTCAAATATCTGTTTATATCTTTTACGATAGTTCGTGTCAAAATTAATTTTTTCACCGCCCGGAGTGTGTTCTTTTTTGCTAGTTAAAATAATAGAATTATATATATGAGCGGTTTATAATTTCAACCAAAAAAATGTTTGCTGGTAGAATAATTTAAGTCAAGAAATTCAGAATTCAAATGGCCTCCCCGTTCATCTGCTTTGTCCGTCTGACTTCTTTTTGTGGGATTATTTAAAAGTGTGCGCATATTTGAATAAGCGTAAGACATAGCTACAACTTAGGAATACTATTAATGCAGAGATAAGAGAAATGACCCCAGAAAACTTGAGCAAAGTTATACAAAGTTCTAAATTAGTGCAACTTTGTGTCCGTGAAAATGGAGTTAAACGACACTATATCATTTTTCACAATTAGCTAAATATATATTTCCTTTGACTATATTTTATTCCTAAAAAGGCCAAATGATCAAGTTTTTATGTGTCAGTCTTTTATGGGCCACCTCGTATAAGTGTGCATATAATAAATAAATAATTGCTATATCAGGAGGGTCAATTAATACTGAATTTTGAGTTCAATCCTCATTGGATACCTTCTTCTAGTGATCTTGTGTCACATCCTACCATCACAAAGACAACAGAGGCAGTGCCAACAAAAAATATTTTCTATCATTATATATATATATATATATATATATATATATATATATATATATATATATATGTGTGTGTGTGTGTGTGTGTGTGTGTGTGTGTGTGTGTGTAGCTCAGTCGGTAGAGCGTTCGGCTAGAAACCACAAGATTCCTAGTTCGATACCGGCCCTCGCCAACTCAGCGTATGAGTAGCACAGGGATCTGTGCGGAAAATTAAGGAGCTGATTGTAGGTGTGGCGCTCCACCCCAGACGCTAAAATTATCTCCTTGGTCTAGCACTAGTGAAATACTGACATTAGGCCGCCCTGACGACTTACATTAATTCTTAAATCATATATATATCTATATATGTACATAAGTGTGTGTGTATGTATGTGAGAAAAAGAGAATGTATGTGCATATGGTCTGAGAATATATATCCACACACATGTATCTATGTCGGCCGTTATCATATGTATATTTGTGTGTGAGTGTTTATGCGCGTAACTTATAAATTTACTGTCATTTATCAAATTTCAAAGACAACATTTTAGGGGAACATTTGGATAGAGTCTAAAATTACGGTCATTCGGTTCTAAGAGAATTATATTCAATTACAACCGTGAAGCCTTACAATAAAAACCTGCTTCTATCAGTAATGGATGTTTAATGAAGTCAATGGCGGGGGATGGGTTGTGAGGGATTATATTAAATGTACTTTTGTGATATATAATATATATATATATATATATATATATATATATATATATATATATATATGGAGAAGAAGACTTTGAATTTACATCATTTAATGATTTATTTCCACTACACGCTTAGCTGGTTACAGTATCTCTTAGTACTACCCATATTTTGCTCCTGGTACAAGGATTCTGTAACGAGCTAAGCTTGTTGCATTTGAAAAACATTTTTACACGAAGCCTATATAAAGATTTTTCCTTCATCTATTTATATTGGTCTGTCCGTCAACACACCTGAAACAATGTACTCACTACGGATGACCTGTATCACTTTTGAAGAACTCCGCCACAAATTATCCTCAACATCAAATATATATATATATATATATATATATATATATATATATATATTTAATGTTGAGGATTTAATGTTGAATTATCCTCAACATCATATATATATATATATATATATATATATATATATATATATATATAAAAGGGTTTTGTAATTTGCTTGAAGCATTGTGTATATATTGGTTTGTTGGTTGGTTTTGAAGGCTGTCACAATGCGAGTGTAAAGAAAAAAGAAGGTAACTATGATGTTTTTTGTTAACCTGTCATTTATTTCTCAATATTTCGGGAAGAGATTCCCATCCTCAGAAGAATACTGGAACTGAAGTTGTCTTAGCGGCTGCTACATTCGTTCTGCCTTAGGTCTTCCAAATTCTGTGTGTGTATGTGTATGGTTGGGGTGCTTGCTTATGTGTGTGTTTGTGTGTGTAAGTGTGTGTGTGCGCGTGCTTGTGTGTGTAAATGTAAGCGTATGTGTGTGTGCGTGGTGCTTATGTCTGTGTGTCTGATCATTTCTTTTTATTTTATTTTATTACTATTCCAGATTTGATTCGCCTCTAAGCTAGGTTTTATTTTTATTTTATTTTATTTATTTATTTTTTTGTTTGTTTGCCTATTAACAGGATCATCTGATCTCTTTTTTATTGTTATGTGTCTGAGACTAACATTCCAGATATTGCTTGATTGTTTATGGGTGCGGGTGTGTGGATTTACTGTCTATCAGGTGGCCTGTAGCCTGTTGTGTGTGTGCGCGGCGTATCTGGTCAGTCCTAACACCATGAGTGTGTGTGTGTGTGTGTGTGTGTGTGTGTGTTATATGTGGGCGTGTATGCCTATTTCCTGTACATTAATGTATGTGTGTGTTATTTATAGTGTGTGTGCTTTGTACATGTACATTAATATATATATATATATATATGTGTGTGTGTGTGTGTGTGTGTGTGTGTGTGTGTGTGTGTGTGTGTTGGTTTTAGGAGCTTAGAATGAACTTAATTTTATTAAAAATTGCGATTATAGAGTCAGCTAGATTCTATTCTGCTTTGTTTTTTATTTTATAGCATTATATTTATCTTATTTCATTTCAAATTATTTTGTTTTATTTACTTTTTATTTTATTATTTATTTATTTATTTATTTTATTAGTTATTTTTTATATATATTATATATATTTTTTAGTTTTATTTTATTTATTTATTCGTTTTTAGTATATATCCATTTATCTATTTATTTTATGAATTGTTTTATTTATTTATTTATTTATTTTTCTATTATTATTATTATTATTATTATTATTATTATACATATATATATTTAATCTCTTACTTACGCGCACACACACACTTACACACACAAACACACACATAAGCAAGCACCCCAACCATACACATACACACACAGAATTTGGAAGACCTAAGGCAGAACGAATGTAGCAGCCGCTAAGACAACTTCAGTTCCAGTATTCTTCTGAGGATGGGAATCTCTTCCCGAAATATTGAGAAATAAATGACAGGTTAACAAAAAACATCATAGTTACCTTCTTTTTTCTTTACACTCGCATTGTGACAGTCTTCAAAACCAACCAACAAACCAATATATATATATATATATATATTTAATGTTGACGATAATTCGTGGCGGAGTTCTTCAAAGTGATACAGATCATCCATGTGAGAGCTCGATGTACATATATATATATATATATATAATATATATGTATATATATATATACATAGAGAGAGAGAGGGTTGCCAGTATATATATATATATATACATACATACACACAGACATACACAGACACACAGACACACACACATATATATATATATATATATATATATATATATATATATATTATATATATATATATATATAAGGTATTTTCGAACAAATATGAAAACAATGAAAAAAAACGTTAATTTTCTTGAAAAAAATAATCATCTTAGAATCGAATGCGTTCATTCCAGTGAGTATTCTATTTGTCGAAGCAACACTTAAATTTCCAATTTGGTAATTTCAAGCAGCGGCGTCATCTTTCTTTTAATTTTCTCCTTATAAAGAAGACACTTTTTCGCACGTGTGTGTGTGTGTGTGTGTGAGCGAGAGCGAGAGAGAGAGAGCGAGAGAGAGAGAGAGAGATTCTACATTGAAGAGCGGTGTTCCGATTGAATCCATCTGTGTAGACAACACACTTGACCAATCACTGAATATATGTACTAACCCAACATATCCACAATATCAGGAGGTGACAAAAAAGCGATTTTTGGCTGAGTTTAACAAGTTTGAATTCAGAGTTTTACTTCAAGACCTGTTGCCATTTCAAGTTTATGGAGGGAGAATCGTTGGGTTCATACCATTCCCAAGGTTATTAAAGCCGTGTGAATAGATTCGTCCAGAATTTGAACTCTTATCCCTGTATACATGCTATATTCTTTTTTATTATAACATTTTTGTTCAATTGGAGAATGTTTTTGAACCACTGGGTAATGTTAAACATTCTTTTCTCTTGGGAAGGTCGAATTCAATGACAACGAATTGCACTATATGAACAAAGGATTATCTTACATACTTCCTGTATGATGCTCAGATTATTTTCTTGAAGCCTTACTTCTAATTCCTTTATCCACCGCTGCGTGACCAAATGCCTGTAGCTCGTGTTTGTGCTCCTGGAGAACAGGTCAGTCTTGTAAGTCCTCAGGGTCTCAAGCTTCAAGTATCTACAGTTCCTCATGTGTTTGCCACATCTTTCAGAACAGTATTGCATTGTTCTTGAACCTCTTATACTCTGTTTCCTTTCTCTCATTTGGCCATCACTAAGTGGGCAACTACCCTTCTTGGCTGTGACATGGGGGATAATATATAGTCATCCGGAATAGGTCGTCGCCATAGCGCTGTTGACGCAGAATCATGAAGGTAACTGTATTCGATCAGCCAATCCTGTAATATTACATGTGTGGTGTTGTAGCCCTAATCATTACACATCCCAACTTTTTTGGGAATCCAGTTTAGGAGAAAGACAAATCTGAATTCAAACCATTTACAAACGCATCTTGGGATAACAGAAATATGAACAGGACATAAATACACAGGGAAAATAATTTCGAATAAAATGAAATTCTGTTTTTCCTTTCTATTTCTTCTTTTTCTATCCAAAGATTTAATCTTACAGCAATGGAGATTCGATGTCTCTCTGTAACAGAATCTACGTCACTTCCTACGTCCCAATACCCCCAGGAATTGCGTATGTTTATCAATGAACATTTAACTTACAGTCAGAACTATTAACACATTGAATAAACCTTATCTATTCATGATGTCACTATGAAAATCGAAGTTAGATTGCCTCAAAACAGCACAAGTTATTAGTGCGTTTAAAATATATCAATGTGTCTCATATATCACTAAGAAATAATGATTTATATAAGATATGGTGTGGTTAACCTGCATATTGGTTTTAACAAAACCGGGTTTAATAAATGATTATTTGGTGTTATTGAGCTCTAATATTATTATTCCATTCTCCAACGTATTAAAATCAATCCTATACATGATTTCATATAGAAACCAATCAAAATATCATTAGAATAAGTGTCATCTTTTTATATGAGTTCTTATCTAATTCCGTTATATCAAAATTTAAATACTTACGCCTGGAGGGCGCATATTCTTGCTAGTTTTTACAATGATTTATTCGTTTTAATGTTTTTATTTCTCTGTTTCGTGATCGCCTTCTACTTTATAGTTTTCTTTCTTTGCGTCTTGTTAAAGTTCTTTACGGTTTTACTCACCCTGGGATAAATTTGAGAACAACATTGAAATAGATTTTTGAAATATCATATAATCATTTTGTACACAAGTTGTATGACAAATTCAAATGTGTGTCATTGGTATACGAAGAGGGAAGATGAAAGATAATTAGATAGAGAGAAAAAGCTGGCGAAGAGAGAAACTTAAAGATAGATCGAGATGACGGGGAGATAAAATGAAATATAGAGAGATAGAGATTAAGGGGTGAAATAAATTTAGGCAAAGTGAAGAAAATGCAGTAGTAAGCAGATGTATGTTGTTCTGTATTTGCTAAGTAAATAGATCCGTAAAATGGCAAGTTTATTTTTTATTACTGATAAATTATTTAAAGTTTCCTTCAATTTTACGCTTTTGTATTTCACTAATGCTTATCCTAGATTTGCAGAAATCGCGATAACACTTTCAGCACAGAAAATGTGTTAGTTTTGAAATAAAGTATATATATATATATATATATATATATATATATATATATATATATATATATACGCATACACACACACACACACACACACACACACACACACACACATATATATATATATATATATATATATATATATATATATATAAACATATGGTAATTATATGTCTAAGATTTTTGATGATATGTTAAATCCAAGCTGTAATAATTTTGTCACTGTTCCATGTAGATAAAAATAACTGTATCACTTATCGGCGTAAACATGCATATAAATTTATGCAGATAAGTTTATGTATAAAACCTACATATTTATACATAATGATATATTTTGATTCATATAAGCTTACCTATGTACGTATATTGTATATAAAAATACTGTAACTATATTTCATAGACAAATAAAGAGAACAATGCACTCTACTGTAACTGTATCTTTTATCAATTTAAAATTCCAATAGGAACAATAAAAGCAAGCAGACACATACACAACGAAAAGGGGAGCAAAAAAAAAAAGAGAAGGAGAATGGAGAGAAAGTTTAGAACAGTGATAAATAGACATTACAGTACACAAACAATATGTTTGCAATACATTTCAGTGTGGACATCTATGACAGTAAGTGGCAAAATATATTCTTACACCGGACAACAATGTCGAGACTGAAGTTATATTTACCAAAACAGAAATTAACATTTTCTGATATGGTGAGAAAATGCACTCTCGGATTTTTAAATTGTCGTCCACGTCTTCAAATTGTGACCTCGAGATGAATTTGTAGTCTCGAAAATGGAACGTGTCATGGAACTAGTTCTCATGGGAATAGAAGGTGCAGCACTTCCATGATCTTGTGTTTTGCAAAAATAGCTCATTTCCTTCAAAGTATTTTTGTTTGGCTCTGTGACCTCCAAATATTGATTGGATAACGGTATAGATGTCTCCAACATCATTTGAAAATATGTTAGTCGGTTATTTTCATTTAAGTATAGTTAAAATTAATTTGGTTATATATATATACGTATATATATATATATATATATATATATATATATATAAAAGTAATTGGTAATTTGCTTGAAGCATTGTTAAGTATGTTATAAAATAATAAAATTCGAAGGCAATACAATGCGTAAAAAATAAAGACAAAAAGATGTTTATATGTCTAATCGATTTCAAAGCGAAGCTTTATCGTCAGAGACGGATTTCAGAAATGACGTGCTTATGTTTTGTTTTTTTTTAATATTTGTGTGGTTATAATTTCTCTTCTTATTTCCTTTTCCTCTCCTTTTTTCCTCTCTTTCTTCTTCTCCTCCTTTATGAATGGGCGAATAACTGTAATTTCTTATTTCTCTCTTTCTTTTTTTTTCTTTCTTAAAAGTTTGTTGAGAACAAGGCTGACATCCGGTAAGATGTTGCAATGTAGCAATGTGTAGCAATGTGTAGCAACGGTGTGAGCGTGTCATAATTTCAGTGTCATGGTTTAAAGAAATAATGTCATGTAAAGGAGTTAATAAGTATGTCAATATTGTTAAATTAATCGTAATTAATTTTTTTTTATATTTCTCTATTATCCTATTTTTTTATATTTCTCTATTATTATCAAATGCAAAAATAAGGACAACAATTTTTCAATTTTTCAGTTAAGATAGAGGCTATAATACGCAACATTGGTAATCTCAGAATTAGAGAAAGTTTATTAATAGCTAAATTAGGTCCTAATATAAACAATAGATTAGAATTAAACACAGAATACATAATTAACTAAATTTACACGTTCCATATATAGGTTTTAGTTTATTTAGTACACATGTTCTCTCATATATATATAATTTCCCTACCATAAATTTTAAACCTACCAACTATCAATAGATTAGAATTAAACTCAGAATACACGATTAACTAAATTTACACGTTTCATATATAGCCTTTTTTTTTTTTTTTTTTTTTTTTTTTTAATTAAAATTAAATATATATATATATATATATATATATATATAGTGATGGGATGATTGAGAATGAAAAGAAGATAATAGAGAAATATAAAAAAAATTAATTACGATTAATTTAACAATATTGACATACTTATTAACTCCTTTACATGACATTATTTCTTTAAACCATGACACTATTTCTTTAAACCATAATACCCTCTTAGGAGTACGGTCAGTCTAGAACTATTAATAAATATTTAAGGAAAAGTGGGGAAAAAAAAATAAGAATAAATAATAACAACAAAAGAATGAAAAAAAAAATAGTTAAATAAAATATATAATTGAAGCAGTACATTATGCCTTTTGTAATTCAAATATTTGATTTATGATATTTAATCTATCTGAAATTTAAGGGGGGGATGGTTTGTCTTATTTTTATTGTTTTGAATTTTACATCAATCCTAATATGTAATTATTATATGATATTTTAATATATAATTAATATAATATTTAATCTATTTAAGTTTAAAAGAAAAAGAGAAAAAAGTACTCATAAAAGATATTTTCTTAAAAAAAAAAAAATAATAATAATAAAAAGAATCATTTATTTTTTCTATCAATACTAATACATAATTTAAGATAATCTTTTATTTACTTATTTACTATAAAAAAATAATTTAAATTAGAGAACAAAGGGGATAAAGGGGAAAAAAAAAAAAGAAAAAAAAAAAAAAAAAGAAGAGAAATAACACAAAAAAAAGAAAGAGAGGGAGAAAGAATAAGAAATGAAAGGTGAAAGCGAAACAAAAGCTAAGTATGTTAAAAAAAAAAAAAAAAAAAAATTTTCTATTAACGGTTTTTATTCATTTGTTCACTTTTGTTTTTGAAATTATGACACGCTCACACCGTTGCTACACATTGCTACACATTGCTACACATTGCAACATTGCAACATCTTACCGGATGTCAGCCTTGTTCTCAACAAACTTTTAAGAAAGAAAAAAAAAGAAAGAGAGAAATAAGAAATTACAGTTATTCGCCCATTCATAAAGGAGGAGAAGAAGAAAGAGAGGAAAAAAGGAGAGGAAAAGGAAATAAGAAGAGAAATTATAACCACACAAATATTAAAAAAAACAAAACATAAGCACGTCTTTTCTGAAATCCGTCTCTGACGATAAAGCTTCGCTTTGAAATCGATTAGACATATAAACATCTTTTTGTCTTTATTTTTTACGCATTGTATTGCCTTCGAATTTTATTATTTTATATATATATATATATATATATATATATATATATGTGTGTGTGTGTGTGTGTGTGTGTGTGTGTAGGGAAAATCTTTTTTGTGTTCGGATTGGCATAATATACAAAATAATTTATTCATATGCAACATATGCAAAATAATTCATGCAAAATGATTTATTCAAGCAAGTCAATGCAGTTGTGGCGAAAGCGTCTTTACACAAAAGCGAAACGGACTATGATAGCCAATAAATACATGTTTTCTCCTCGATTTTAAGGAAGCACTCCCTTAAAATCTCTATTAAACTTTTTAAAGTGTTGACTGGATTTAATTAATTTACCTCCTCTGCTTTCAAATCTTGAATTGTCAACGACATGCACGTTACACTTTTCTATCATTCTCTTTACTTCTGTCGAGTAGGGCACATTTCTCGACCTGATAAAGTGTATTATTCTTGATACCCCAGGATTACATAGATTATCATATTATCTTTTGGGGTCGATATTTACGACCGAAAAGCAATGAACTCTGGTTAACGCATTAGGCATGCGTTTTTTTTTCATGTCCGATCGATATCGGATACCATATTTGTAAGTGGAGTGATCAATTTAGCAGCAATGAATACTGTCTTTTTGACTCTCCGAAGTTTTATACTTATCGAAAATCTAGGGCAGAGCGTTTTAGTCCGTGACAAGAATAAAATATTTACCTTTAAGGTGATTACTCCATTCCCTGATTGCTTTGATGATCGCGTTATATTTTTTTCCACCGAGAAGTGGTTTCGTTCCGACAGGGTTAGATTTCTGGACCTAAATGCAACGAGCCGGCCTGCTTGATTTTGCGTCGCGGTTAAAGATCCTATCAGGAGATAAATTATCCATCAAAAGATAAGTTAAATCTTTTGTAAGATTCGCTTTACCGTTTGACGGTAGAATTTGTATTTATAACGTCTAACCCCATAGACTGAACTATGTTAGTGTCAATAAAAACTATTACTTCCTAAATAGCGATACGTTTTTTTTCTTTAACGAGGCATTACACAGTGACATTAAAAACACCCTGTAGCATAGTAGCTACCATAATCCTGAACAGTAATGCAAAAGGAACCTAAATAGTTTTCGAACACAGAAATTAGAGAAATGATCATGCTTGCAGTAGTAGCAAATCGTTAATCGAACCGGACACTTATTTCTAGGGGTCGTAGAGCCTACACAGAAAAAACAAAACTATTCTTTAAAATGGGATTTAATAGCAGTGAATGTCGAAGAACATTTCTCCTTTTAATTTTCCTTTTAGGCGTTAATCAGGGGTTGATATTCAGACGCTGTTTGATAAAATGTTTGGGTATCAGCAAAATAGCCTTCAAAATTTCGGCTATTCCTTTCCACATTTTGCGCTTGATTTCCTGGTTCTGTGAGATGAGTGTTTTCGTTTCAAGAACTATCTGCCGAATAAGACACACGCATAAACCAGAAATGAGGTTATCTATAATAGCTTCCCTGAAAACTGTACACTCGCTGAAAAGTTCGTATGCATCAGATGACACGTTACTCCTCTTCGATATGCTTGAGTGAGTTTTAAAATGTTTGGTACAATGATTTCATATTTTCTCTGTACCGTGGGTCTTACTATCTGCATCTAGAATTTTAGGTTTTGGTACCTTGTCAATTTTGATATATCCGAACCAAAACATAGCAGGGAACAGAATGTTGTAAACTATAACTAGTTAAAAATATTCACTACTATTTCTCTAGTAGTATTGTCTTCAAGGCTTAGACTTATTTATATTTGGCCCAGGTGCGCTTTCGAATCTACCTTTCGGTGCCGTTTTTATTTCAGAACAGATACACAAGCGCAGCCTGAGACCGAGTCTATGCTCAGTCCCAGTTCGGGAGATGGGTGACAAAACTGAACATTTCCCTGTCATTCTTCTACTTAGATGTTCCTTGACCGATCCATACAAATAAATACTTACATTCTCCGCCTTTCGCATCCTGCGTCCAGCAAAATATCTCGGACTTTCCAAGGTTTTAACTTACTTGAAATAACCCCAAATGAATTACATAAAAAATAATGGAATCTTATTTAAATGGTTGGACTTATTTGAACCTCCAGTTTGTCAACTGATATTTAAAAGATGGCGATTTGTATCTAAATACAATAAATTCCATTTAATTTCTAATGATGAGCTTAAAAATAATCAGAATTGTAAAACTGAGAAAGTTGAGGTTAAATTTTATTTTTTCTCAAATTATTTGAAAAAGACAAATAGCAATGTGGTAGTCGTCTTTCATTCCTTGATGCATATCTGATGACCAAATTTCCTCATTTTTTTTTCGTCCAGAGATATTCAACACAGTGTAATTGAATTTCATTCTTGCCAATAATAGTGAACAGAAATGCACGTCCGTTATAGAAAAGAAGAGCTGAAACAATCAGACTTTATAAACGAACAGTAATTGGATAATTTGACTGCAAAGTCTATTGCCAATTTTCTATTATCAAGATTAACAGTGGCTAATCTGACTAGAAAAACGAAAATTGTCAGTTCAATGGCACTTTCAATACGATTAGTTTCTTAAAATGTCTCAAAGGTCTTTATACAATATATTCCTGGTTCTATGCCCATAGAACTAATGAAATACACTGCAAAAACTTAAATTTAGATCACCTTGCTTGTTTTTATAGTCATATTCTCATTCTAACCAGAAATATGTGACAAACTAACCATATTCAACTTTTGTATAATAGGAACACATCTTCCTAAACTTACACAAAGTTGAAATTTATAAAGAATTCTTTGAGCCATTATTATTGTCATATAAAGTAATTTTTACCCCAGGTAATATTTGATATCCCTGAGAGTGTATATATATATATATATATATATATATATATATATATATATATATATATATATATAAATGGAATTGGAATTGAATCCGATGATATGAGGAAGAATGAATAAAGAAAAGAAAGTACAGAATGGATAATAAAAGATGAATTTAATCAATATCACTTACACATGTGTTTCGGTCAGTTTATCTATGTGTACACGATTCAAACTATTATTAGTATTATTATTAAATAAACAAATGAAATGAAATGAATGAAATGAATTCATTTGTTTATTTAATAATAATAATAGTTTGAATCGTGTACACATAGATAAACTGACCGAAACACATGTGTAAGTGATATTGATTAAATTCATCTTTTATTATCCATTCTGTACTTTCTTTTCTTTATTCATTCTTCCTCATATATATATATATATATATATATATATATATATATATATATATATATATATATATATATATATAAGTTCTTTGCGTTTCCCATGCCTGTACTCACATCAGGCTCTTTTCAAAAGATTGTTTTTGTATTATTTCACCCCACCTTAATTAATCAGAACAGTTTAAACTGGTGGTTTTCACTGTAATCTGAGTGACAGCAAGTTTCATCTGGTATCCATGACTCTTCTGAGTATTCAAGCCAATCTTAACAATTCTGAGATCAATATGGTCTCGATTAGTAGAAAGGGCGTGGTGTATGACTTTAACCATTACGGTTAAAGTCATAGGAAATGGACTCGTCACCCCGAGTTCAAATCATGGACGTGGTAATTGGATTTCACTTAGCATTAATACCCTTGGGGAAGGTATGAATTTTACTCTCCCTCCAGCTATGGGTAAATAGAGGGCAGACTCGGCTCTTTAACCTTGGTTAGGCAAATGGTCTAGGAGAAGGAAAAACTCTGAATTCAAACCTGTTAAACTCCGCTTAAGAAATTGACTTTGTGTCACATCCTGCTCGTGCAGAGGGGTTGGTAAATATATATATGGTCTCGATTCTTCCTCTAATTTCCTACTAATCCAGTTTCTTTTTCAAATATTTGAGTATAGTCACATTCATATTCAACAACATTTTCAGCTCTCTAGCAAGGTCCAGTTATTTGTTGAAAGTTTTGTTTTTCCCATCGTTCAAAAGAAAAACAAAATAAAACGGGTATTAGTGTACTTAGCTCCTCCACAAATTCTAAGGACTCTTGTCCTATTTCTCTACGAACCCTCCCCTGAGTAGCATGTAATATTTAGAAACCATGACTCTACCAAAAGAATCAATTTTCCTTTGAGGCTTATTTTCTTGACAAGAAATTCGATTACGGTTAGGTCACGCTGAAAGCACTGGTTCCCACTAGGTCACCGGAGTTAAGCAGCAATGAGCCTGTTCAATACTCAATTGGGTTGGTTGGTTGGGTTTTACGGCATGTCAATCCTTGGGATATTTCATGCCAAAGTCGTTTTGTTTAAGTCATTCTTATTGGGTATTCAATTTTTAAAACTCTTTTTTTATAGATTTAGCCATCTGATGGGACCCTCTCAGGTACTAACACTCTGTTTCAAAATGTACCTGGGAAAAATAGCAATGAAGGGTAATCCCCACTCCTCAAAGCTCTAAAATTTGAACCTCACCACTAGAAGCACTTTAACGTCCTAAGACCTTCAGCCAGCGCCTCCTAGCTTATATATAATAGAAAGGGTTAGGGTGTTGCCATAAGAGCAATAGGGTTTGGAAAATAATATGGTGCTAGGACTTGATGTGACTAGCCAATTGATTGGGCTGACCTCTCCGACTACCCGTCTAGCCTTAGTAGGGGCCAAAGTGAAGTGCAACATGTTATGGACTACTCAGTCACCAGGACTTAGTTGGGTGATAACTTAACCAACAGCGGGTACTGTAAACAACCTTAGTCTTTTTATTAATGAAAAAATGACTTGATTCGGCATTGAATGACTCGAAAGAGGACTGATATGCCGTAAAACAAAACAACCCAACCAGAAATTATTTTTCTCCATTGCCAGTGATACCCATTTAGCTCGAGACTTTGGAAGCGTGTAAGCGGTAAACTAAATTACTACTAAACCGCAATTAAACAGAAAATCTTCAGGAAATAACTTTTTACCGATATCCAATAATTAGCTAATTACTAACGATATTAATTACTAGGGTTCAGTAATTAGTTCTTATTCTTAAGAAATTAGATATATGTACCTGTATAAATGTATCAGAAAGTCAGTTCAACTTTTACCCCCACCCCCACCCCATAAAAAAACCCACAAAAAATAGCAAACAAAAAACAGCATATCTATAAAACATAAAAAATACGGTAGGGAAAATAAGTAATAATGAACCTCAGAATAACAATAATTTTGATAATATTTGACAGTTTTATTCCACAGTATTTATCTTAATTATAGTATGAACTTTCAAAAATTAATTGCTTTTATCTTACGTAATTGGAAGAACGTACTTATTTAACCATGCAGAAATGTTAAAACAACTTGTACTGAAGTCAAACATAGTTTTCTCCCTATGAATCAGCTCACTATAAATTCTAAACAATCTTAACAGTAAACAGTTGAGTTATCTATATTGCTTAGCCACTTCTTATCACTTTGTCGTGAATTGTTCTTATATTTATAACGTATTAGGAAATGATATTCAACCAAATATCATTCTTCAACTCAGAAAACACTCACTGAACTCTGGTATTTGGTCGGGCGTTTTTAATCTTCTCGATCTAAAGATGATGGAGATTTTTTTTTAATCTTTAAATCTCCATACACTTGGCAATAAAATCGGTAGAAACAAATATTATCTCCACACTCAGTGACAATGTTTTCGTGGAACATAACCTAATATATAAAAAGAGTGACATTTTAATATATTTGGGGATATGTGATATATTGTCTGATCAGTGCACCCAAGGACCAGGCTGGATAGGAAGTGCATGGGGGTCAGGTGCAGCCTGGAAACGAAAACAGGATGTGGCCCTGACCTGACCTTTTGCACCTGGAAATGCAGGTGAACATTTAACATGATTTAGGCGCAGCCCATAGCCAATGAAAACAGCCTGAGTGGGCGAAGAGGCGTGTCTACAGAAAAACTGCGTAGGTGTCACGAACAAAGAGGCGTGACACCGGGGGTCAGACTACAATAAAAGAAGCCCGTAGAGATCGATTAGACAGACAACGATCAGGTTCGAGATCACTTGAAAAGAACTCCCGAAGGCTCCACGTTTGTGTAACCCTGCCAACGACTCTCAGCTGTACACAACCGAGGGAATAAACATCTCATCTTACATTTTCCTAAATACAAGTGTTTGTGTTCTTTGACGGGTCCAGTGTGTAACAGATACATTACTAGCATGAAATAGTTTTTTTCTCTGTAGAAACCAGAACTCTACCAAAATGGAACTTATGACAAGTAGAAGATGCCTTTATACAGAATCTGGATTGAAAGATTTAAAATATAGATCCACTCTCTCTACAGGTCTTACTAACAATAGTTTCTCTCACTCCACGCTCTTTAGCAGATTCATGAGTAAAAAAAGGGTTGACAAATCTTTATCTAAACTAACAACCGGTTTTCGGACCTAATAAACTTCCAAGAACAGGATATTTTATAACTTTACACAACTCAGTCATACAATTCGGTTTTAGTTCATCAAAACTGTTCAATTTTCCTCGCTTCCTGAAAAAGAAACTGACAAAAAGTGACTTCCCCCACACATACCTCTGTTAGTGCAAGTAGCGTTACGGTTATCGTTGTTGTAAATGGATTTTTACGAGCGGAGTTCAATTGCTGGGCGAGATTGTTTGAGTTTACCTTCAGGCCATTACCTTCGGAAAAGGCACGAATCCTTCTCTTATCCACCCAGCTTTGGATAGAGTGGGTCATTTAGCCGTGTTACGTCAACAGGTTTAAGAGACACAAAACTCTTAATTCAAAGTATCTGGAGGAGGGGTTGGGTAAATGGAGGTGTTTGTAGAATTATGGTTAACACCGTTAGAAATGGACATGGAAAAACGAGTTTAAATACTGGACGAAGCTGTTTGCATTTCACATAGAACTAATACCCTTGGGGAAATGTATGCATCCAACTATTCTCCATCCATCTATGGGTAAATAGTAGAGCAGACTGGGCTCTTTAACCTTGGTATGGTAATTGGTCTACAAGAAGAAAAAATTAATTTAAAACCAGTTAAACTCTCCAAAAATGACTTTGTGTCGTATTCTGCTTGTTCAGAGGGTTTCTTTTGAGTAATGAACATCGCCGTATGACATGGACATGAAGAATCGTGTTAAAATTCTGGAAGCAGCTGTTTGCATTTCACATCGCGCTAATACCGTTGGGAGATGTATGAATTCAAGGATTTGCCTCCAGTTAGGGGTAAATGCTAGGCTCTTTAATCTTGATATGGTAACGCGCCTAGAAGAAGGAACACTCTGAATTAAAAACTGTTAAACTGCACTTTAAAATTGACCTTGTCGCATCATGTTTGTGTGGAGGGGTTGGGTAAATACATCAATCTGGAGCTTTCTTAGATTATTTTTACATCTAAATAAGACAACTAAAAAGTTCTGAAAGAACGTTTGCTTCTTTGGCTTATGAACATTATTCCATTGTCTACTGGCACAAACACGCATCACTCCACAATACTAAACATGGAATATGGAAACGAGATATTACCACCGATGCTCTTTCAAAATTCTTTATAGCCTGCCAGTGATCAAAATCTTGAGAGCAACTGAAGAACAGAAGTGTGGAGTAAATATTTGTACTTTTGAGACGTTCATTGATTTTTGTTTAGTTTATGAAACAAAGCTCGTGATGTTTGCTTGTACGGCAACGTTGTTTTATTATGCGAATTTATTTTTCTTCATCTTAATCTTTCAAAATTCATGAGCGGCATTAAAATTTTACTTTACTGCATTAAGGTTTTATGATGCGGCATATTCATTTTTATGTCCCGGGAACATAACTTTGAAACAACCAACTGTAATGTGACTATGTGTGAGGATTAATACGTATAGTGTTGTATCAACGGATATTTTCATCTCTCACTTCTGAATTGTCTAATCTATAAAATTTGTTGTAGACTTCTTCAAACACAGCAGAACAATAAAGAAATATCTTTGCAACATTTGTCTTTAAAAGTTTTGAGTACACTCTTATTGGGAAAGGTATGAATCCAATTAATCTTCCTCCAGCTATGGGTTCATAGTTAAGCAGATTAAACTCTTTAACCTTGGTGTAACAACCGGTCTATGCGAAAGACAACTCAAAATTCAAACCTGTTAAACCCCTCTAAAAGATTGACGGTGGTTCGTATCCAACACCCGTGCAGGGTATATATATATATATATATATATATTGGGTAAATACATCCAACTGCAGTTTTCTTCCATTATTTCTTTTGTACATATAACAATGATGTAGCTGATAAAAAGTTTGCTTCTTTGGCTTATGAACTTTATCCCATTGACCACTGGTACGAACACGCTCATGCATAATTCCACATTACTAAAGATACTAGGAGATGGAATATTCTCACGAACTGTAATGTGACTATGTGTGAGGATTAAGACGTATCAAATAATATTTTCAACTCTCATTTTTGAGTAGTCTACACTACAAAATTTGTTGACTTATAAACACAAAGTAAAGCAAATAAAATATTGGCGTTAAAAGACTTCAGTACATTCTTCTGTGTGAGTGAATAATTTTAAAAGAGTTTTTGAAAGATATTCGAAAAATAGAAACCGTAGATTGTTACGTACTCATTTTTAGTTCTTTGGTTTATTGACTTCTATCTTAAAATATCTATATTTGTTGATATCACCATATCGGAGTTCTCTATAGATTGGGGAATCTTCTTACTTCTTGTTAATCAGGGACACGGAGATATACTTTCGTGTACACATGATTCTAACTTAACCACGCACTCGGGAAAACCAGCACAGCAATATAAGTATTGTTCCTTGCTCAATTCTATAATAAGTTAGTCTTAAATGTATATATTGCATTCTTTTTCATAATTGCTCTATTATCTGTTTCTAATGTATTTTATATTATTTTGCTGGCTATACAGAGTTCCCTTTATTTTGGAGAGATCATCCTCATCAGTGTCGTCTCACTCTGCTTCCATCTTTGTTAGTTACTGTTAATTAGAGATCACGGAGACATACTTCTGTGTACACATATGTTTATTCCCCAGATTCTAACTCAACCACGCACTCAAGAGAACAGGACAGAAGACATTTTGCGTCTTGCACCGATGGTCGCACGTTTGATTCTGAGTTAACTAAATTTACTGAATTTTTACTTCTACACACAGAAGAGCATAGAAAATATCTATGTAGTATTTGTAAAAGTCTTTGGTGAAACTTTCTGTAAATGTCTGACCGGAAACTTTCATCAATTTTCTTTAAAAAGTCTACTAAAAATAGGAATTATATATATATATATATATATATATATATATATATATATATATATATATATTATTATGATGAACGATAGTTGGTTGAGTCTATCGTTTCCTCGTACGATATGAATCTAGGAACAATTCACGATGAAGTTATAACAAGTATATTTTATTGCACGAGAAAACTGAATAGAAGGAGAATACAGCCATTACAGAAGATAGAAAAAAAGAGCTTATACATAGTTGTATAAGAGAACCATCCTAATAGAAATGTTATCTTATATGTAAAGTCTTGAGACTGCTAGTGAAAGGTTAAAATATAAACACTAACATCAATGAGCATGTAATCGTGTGCTATTCCATTCGGAATGCTGGGGAATTAAATTCCTCCTCTCCTGTAGACTGCAGACACAACTGGTGCGTGCTAACTCTGCAAAGACTGGAAGGTGAAACAGCATTTGAGTTAGGCGCTTCTGATTTTATAAGGCTGCTCGCTACACTTCCCAGTACCTACCCACGGTAGGTAATTACCTTTATATGACCCCTGGCGTCAAATATGAGATACCTGGCAAGTAAGGAATGTGATACCTGTAGGGCATTTCTAGAAATAATAAATGGAGACATCTGTAAGAAATATTTATTCCGTTTCTTTTTTTTTCTGTGTATATATACATATATTTCAAGATGCGCAGAATATTGGTTAGAGTCAGAGCAAATGCACTTGTAACCCGAGTTCAAATCCTGTACAAGGCTGTTTGCGTTTCAGATAGCGCTAATGGCTTTGGAAAAGGTATGCATTCCACTACTCTTCCTCAAGCTATGAGTAAATAGTAGGATAGACTGAACTCTTTAACCTTGTTTACGCAACCAGAATAGGACAAAGAAAACTGAATTGAAACCTGTAAAACTCCGCTCAAGAGTCTGTCCTTGTTTCACATCATGCTCGTGTGGAGGCTTTGGTAAATATACATTTATAAATATGTGTATACATACACACACAAAAAAACAAGATAAAAACTCATAACTCTGAGTTTCACGTATACATAATATGAGATAAAACAATGTTTGTTAATTTCCAGTAGAAGAATTTCTGTTGTAAACACGCATGTTCATACATTGTATATATATATATATATATATATATATATATATATATATATATATATATATGTGTGTGTGTGTAAACTTCTGTGCATGGGCAGTTTTATAGGTTTCAATTAAATGTATTAGAAGTATGTGAAATACAACCAACCCTCATAGTGGATTGAGAGAGAGAAAGAGAGAGAGAGAAAGAAAGAGAGAGAGAGAGAGAGAGAGAAAGAGAAAGAAAGAAAGAGAGAAAGAGAGAAAGAAAGAAAGAAAGAGGAGATTCACGAATGGGTTTTCATTTCCAACAGGGGAATTTCCTGTGTCATCTGAAAATTCTCAACATAGTCTTTCTTCAAAACTTGGGTCTAGCCTAATCTTCCGTTTCGAGTAAGTATTCAGTCAATATTTCAAAAATATTACATTTTGAGCCGAGGCTTAAGACGGTATACTTAGAGAAAGTTAGATTTATTTATTGAAGCATTCATCATTTCTGCCTGACACCAGTTCAATAAACGTCAACAAGGGATGTTTGAAAGTGATAATCCGAAAAAGTTATCAATTTGCTACACGAAGATATTTTACTGCTTTTCTGATTGGGCTTTTTCTTTTATTGGGCGATGTTTGCAATTTTTGAGGGAAATTCCTCGACAAGCACTGATATTTGATTAAAACTGGAGATTTAATACGCACAATATATAAGCACAGTAATATCTACTAATACACACACAACTACACACAACTACACAAACACACACACATACACACACACACACATATATATATATATTATATACTTTTTTTAACCAGAAAAGGGCTCAAATACTAGCCTGTTGAGTAAGATGAAACCTAATCTAAAAAATGTTTTCATACCTTCTCATGTCAGTCTCATAACTATGAGTTTCATTTTCATAAGAAAATACAGTGTCAAGATGAATCGTGGGATTAGACTAAACGAAAGAGTATTTATTTAGTATTTATTGCTTTTTCTTTGTCCATTCTACAAGCACAATTCATATGAGGATTGAATTTAAAAAAATAAAAATACATGAAACATATAATCATGGGACTGACATGAGGATGTGAGAAAACACACAGATATGCATGTATGCGTATTAGTATTTGTATTAGTAGTAGTAGTAGTATTAGTATTAATATTAGTAGTAGTTGTGTTGTGGTGACAATATATATACATTGAAAACCATTTGGTTTCCGTCGTACCAACGATCAATGAAGATGAGTTCTCCTGGCACAGTGGCTAAGGTGCTGGTTTGTGACATCATAATAAGCGATGTCAGACTACACAGCTCGATATCTTCTCCTCCCTTTCATCACTTTTTTCATTTTCTTAATCTTCCTAGAGAGAGAGAGAGAGAGAGAGAGAGAGAGAGAGAGAGAGAGAGAGAGAGAGAGAGATTCAGACAGACAGACAGAGACAGAGACGGAGACAGACTTAGTAATATAACATAGGCGTGAAACTGACGATTACGAAGCGTCGTAGATTTTTAGGTCTACGCTACTCTCAAACATATATAAGTGCACCTATATAATCTTTTAGGAGCATATTAATTTCTTAAACTTAAGTAAAGTCGACGGGGCGGCCTAACGTCGGTATCAGCCAGTCAGCGAGGGAGTCTATCAATAGCGCTAGACCATGGAGATTGTTTTAGCATCTGAGGTGGAGCCCCACACCTACCATCAGCTCCTTACTTTACCGCAAAGATCCCTGTGCTACTCATACGCTGAGTTGGCGAGGACCGGTATCGAATTAGGAACCTTGTGGTTTCTAGCCGAACGCTCTACCGACTGAGCTAACCCGGCCCTATTATATATATTCACATGTAAACAGATATATTCGCCTAATTCATTAATTACCAACTAATTAATTTTCAAATTAGGTATGACTTCAATTGAGCACATATTCTCCCAAAAATTGTCGGCATAGCCATATCAAACAAACTGTTTGCGTACTTTCATATATATATATATATATATATATATATATATATATATATATAATTCAATTTGATAGGTACGGATCATAACTTTCATTACTTTTATCCAAGATGTCTTGTTTCCTTGCAAAGGGATGTACATGGAGATTTAGTGAGTGTAAGGAAAAATGCGGGTGCTATTTTCTATTTTCTATTTTCCTATTTTTGATCTCATAGTGTTAGGATATATTTTGCCCTTTCCTTTCTTTTGGTCTACATTCGTTGACGTGCATTCGAATTGCGAAAACAATGAAAAATATCAAAAGTGAAGTTGAATGAAAAATTAATAAAATGTTCTTTGTGCATCACACTCACATAAAGTTCTTTCATGAAAAATTGTGTCTCCCAACACAAAAGAACACACAGGGCACACACACACACACACAAACACAACACACACACACACACACACACACACACACACACACACCACACACACACACACACACAATCTATCCTTATTTTCAAGTTCCTTTTTCGTCTTGCTCACATGAACATTTCTTTTCTACTTTAAGAAAAAAAAACAAAGACAAAAATAGAAAAAAACAAAAACAAAAGAAAAGTTTGCGTGGAAGTTCAAATATTCCTATTTCTTATAGTTTTAACACACACACACGCACGCTCACACACGTGTATGTTTATGTAAGTAAGCGTATGTGTGTGCATGCGTGCGTGCGTGTGTGTTGTGTGTGTGTGTGTGTGTGTGTGTGTGTGTGTGTGTGTGTGTTAGGAATAAACGAAATAAATAATATCCTGTTGAATATAAAAGATATATATTTAATATAAATGTAATAATCAAAATGTTTTTAACGTCGGCTAAATTTTCAAATATTAATAAATCGTCTTCATAACTTTTATATTTCGCAATTATTTTATATATATATATATATATATATATATATATATATATATATATATATATATATGGGGGGTTTGGTTGTGTGTGTGTGTGTTTTTGTATGTGTGTGTATGCGTTTATTTTTTCAGTCTATTTCAATTTATCTTTCCTTCTACTTCGTCTTGTTCATATGTATATTTCTCTCTCTCTTTCTTTCTTTCTTTCTTTCTTTTAGAAAAAAAAAAAATAAACGATCCTTTGCGTTGGGTTTTGGAAATATTCATTCATTTTTTATAGTTTTAATACACACACGCCTATATATATATATATATATATATATATATATATATATATATATATATATATATATATTGAACCGTTGGAAGTATATGATTAAATACACGACTGGCCAATGAACGGGAATAATAGAATTTTACATTGATTAGCATCGATCAATAAAGTTACCCCAAAGAGAATATTCCTGTTATTTTCCTGTCATGAGAATAAACGATTCGTCGTTTAGTCTCGCGTTTTCAAGAGTTAGGTTTAGTTAGTGATCTCACAAGAACCCAGAAATTCATAAACTCTTATAAATGTGCAAAGAAAACGTAGAGGATACTTCCCTAACATCAATTCGGTGGCGATTTGGCTCAGCTGGGAATATATCGTTGCGCGGAAAATTTATCACAAAATTATACAATATAACTACACAAGACACACAGGGATGTCTTAATTATGTAATTTACTTGCAGAAATTGTTTCGTCAAAATGACCTAATTTATAAAGAGTTATTACTGATAAGCAGTTTCACTTCAATATCTTTAACTATCAGAAATTTGGGTTATCTGCCCCTATTAGTTTCTGAGAATCAGACGCCAGGTGCTAGAGCCCTAAAAATCATCAGAAAAGATTCCAAAGGCACAGAAGTCGGACCAGTTGCCGAATTAAGGTCAGCATCACTTAGTCTTGGCACCCACAGGGGTAAGACCAGACACATTCAACGAACAGACAAGCACCCGTGAGAGGCACACGAAGAATTCAACAGGCAGAGACCGGTAGCAGCAACCACAGAACATTTGCTGAAACACTTCAACACGAGATAAGTTACCTTGTCTAATACAATATAACATAATATTTCCTGCCGAGCGAACGTCTCTGGCAACCTTATGAACTCTCACATACACTTTGAACAATTTTCCCTGAGAATACATATTGTATACTTAACACACATCTTCATATTGCACCCAATAAATTATTAACCCGAATATACATATATATTCGCCTTGTACCGTTCCTTCATAACAGCATTACCTACAGTCTTATTAGTTACAAACTTCTATTTCTGTTATAACAAGCAAAACATCCTTTAGTAAGGAGAGCACTAATATCCTCCATCAACGTATATTAGACCTTGTTAGATATACAGTATGAAGCAACATTACACTAGAATAGGTAACAGGACCATGTGTGTGTCTGTATGTGTGTGTGTTTGCGCACGCGCCCGCGTGTGTGTTGGTTGGTCGGTTGGTTGGATTTTACGGCATATCAACCATTGGATTATTTTATGGCGGAAACGTGTTTTTTCATCTTATTGGAATTCAATATTTTAGACACATCTTAAAAATCATATTTTAATCACTACCCAGAGCTCCAGAATTGGAGCATCACCACTAGATGCAGTTTACGTCATTCACAGATAAATAAGGACCCTCAGTCACCGTCTTCTAGCACATATATGATAATAAGGTTGGGAGGTTGGCATAAGGGCAATATGTCAGGACAATCATCTAGGTGCTAAGGATTAACGAGATTAGTGGATTGTTGCACTTCACGGACAGCTCAGCCACCAGGATTCCAACGTTAAGCATCACAGGTCACTACGCAGGGCTAACAAATGGTCCACTGGGAGGTTGCAGTCAGTGTATTCTATAGCCCCATCCAACAGGGCGGGTGTGGATATGTTGGAGTAAAGTGTGAATAAATCCGGCGTAAAAAGGAAAATAATTATAATACAGAAAAATTAAATTTGCATATTTGGCCAGACAATAATTTCAACAAAGAAATTCAATATAGTAAAAATTGAGTCTAAAAATTTACAAGAAAACAGAACGAGAAAAGCAGGTCATCTTGTTTTTTGTTTTTTAATTATATTTATATTCTGTATCAGTAAATTTTAGAATTTATTACGGTATTTTATTTGTTTCAAAAGATTTTTTATGGTATAATCTCAGAACCATATCTTTAAAAATCATTTTTAAATCACTCCCCAGAGCTCCAGAATTTGGAGCATCACCAACTAATGCAGTTTACGGTCATTCACAGATAAATAGGACCCTCAGTCACAGCGTCTTCTAGCAACATATATGTAACAGGGTGGGAGTTGACAATATATATATAAATATATATAATATATATTAGGAATTATATATATATATATATATATATATATATATTCATTTCCTAATATATAATTATATATATATTAGGAAACTGATATATATATATATATATATATATATATATTTATATATATAAATTTCCTAATATATATATATATAATATATATATATGATAGTTCCCTAATATATATTATATATATTATATATATATATATATAATATATATAATTTCCTAATATATATATATATATATATATTATATATTATATATATCATTTCCTATATAATATATATATATATATATATATATATATATATATATATATTATATATATAATATATATATATATATATTAGTAATATATATATATATATATATATATATATATATTATATATATATATATATATATTAGATTGTGCGGGCGTTCAGTGGACAAGCGGTAAAAAGTTCTCTGATCTGCCTGCTGGACTCCCCGGTTTGAATTCTGTGGGAGGGAAATCGTTAGTTACATCGCTGAGGGACTTAATAAAGTTAGAACAGTCTGTACGATGTTCTAAAAACAAACATCCAAAATCTTATTTCCTTCACCCGAAAGCAATACGCCTGGTTTTGTTGTTATCTCACTCAACGTCGCGTACCATCAATATGGTAGAGCGTATCATAATCATTGATTGGTTAAATTTCGCATGGATTGTGCGGTGCGGTATCGGTGGCTGAGCGGTAAAAGTCTCTGAACTGTCTGCCTGGACCTCCCGTTTCGATTTCCTGTGGAGGAATCGTTTGTATAACATCGCTGATGAAGACGTTAATAAAGCTGAAAACAGTCTGTACGATTTCCACACGATCGCTTGCTCGCAGTTTCGCTGTCATGATTATTTCTATAATTAATCGAATTTTATACGATATAAGTATTGTAATTGCCTTCAAGCAAAATATAAATAAAATAATAATAATAAAATAATATATATATATATATATATATATAATATAATATATATATATATATACTGTCTAAATTTATAAGGAAATAATATCGAGGATCAAGCATGTTTTTATACTAAGATAGTGTAATCGTGGAACATGAAGTCAATGTACTTGGTATATGAACAGGTTCTCACCTATGCGATTCTTTAAACAATGATTTGTTTTGAAAATCGCACTGGCAAGAACTCAGTAACCAAGCGCCTTTCTTCATATTCCCGTTACCTCCAAACATATATATATATATTATATATATTATTATATATATATA
Organism: Doryteuthis pealeii; assembly: GCA_023376005.1. Taxonomy (NCBI): domain Eukaryota; kingdom Metazoa; phylum Mollusca; class Cephalopoda; order Myopsida; family Loliginidae; genus Doryteuthis; species Doryteuthis pealeii. The sequence goes on along the minus strand of CM042138.1, from coordinate 129,368,772 downwards.
TATATATGAACAAAAAATATTTTATTGGAATATATGTAGACACAAAAATAAATGTTTATTTTTATAAAGTCAATTTAAAATAAAAGTCATTTAATATATGTTTTTTATGGCGTTTTTCATAACATTTTAATTTATCTGTACCATATCCTTGAATGATAATCAATACTTATTTCTCTTAATAAGGTATCTAGTATTCCATATTGTTTATTGAGGCTTTTTGAAAGAAATGACGTGACTCTACCAATTGAGACTCAATTATTTTTTCTAATATCCGCGTCTCTCGCCATCCCTATGACGTCTGCACTAGGTATGTCGGACGTGACCTACAGGGAGAGTCATAACGTCAAACACACCAATTCTCGAGGCAGCTAAATGAGACTTGGAAAGTTTTAAAAGTGAGAATGCTATCGAGAGAGTGAAGAGTTTTGGCAGTAGGGTAAGTGTCATTGGGAGAGAAAGTCGATATTTATAATAAAAAAGAAAAAAAACAAATCTCTATCGATGAAGGAATGTACATTTTAGTATCAGTCTTACTGTTTTTTTAGAAATAACTTCGAAACAAAGCGGGGTAGTTTTTTGTGAAAGAAGCGTCTGTCTTACCTTCATGATGTGGAGACCAAGTGACAACCTCTTTGTCTACTCAAACTTTCTTCGACAAACTTTGAAAGCCACAATGCAACCTTTGTCTATTTTGCATCACTGGTACCAGTGGAAAACAACACAGCGAGGATTGAACAACTTTTTGTAGCCTTACCTCGGCAAGTTAGATATGATAAAGGTTGGTAAAGTGTCCTTGGTTAAACGATTTTTTTTTACTATTCTGCCACAGAAGCAAAGCTGTTTAAAAGGATTGGATATATCCGACAGTGAGGAGGAAGAGTTCAGCCACGAATAACAAAGAATCTGAGTCAATAGCCGTTTGATAAAAGAATTACCTGAAAAGCCATTTGGTGATGTATACTCTAACTGATGTTCTGAAATTGAAGGTCGATGCCTTGAGATAGAAGCCTTGAGTCCAACATGAAAGAAAAAAATATGAAGCAAAAAGACTGAAAGAAGAACACAAGTTTACTTTGTGCCTTTGCTGAATCATCAGAAAGTTCTCCGTTTGATCGGGCATCGTGCCTTCATATCTTAATGAACAAAATATTGTTACATTTACATCTCTCAGGAACTGCACATTTAGCAATTGTCCTCCACAGTATGTATTTATCCAAACCTCCCACCATTGTAGGATATGACACAAGGTCATTTTTTTCAAACGGGTAAATCTAATTAAAACTTCAGGTTTTTGTCTTCTCCCAAGAACGTTGGCCTAAGCCAAAGAATAAAAAACAGTCTAATCTACTATTTACCCCTAGAAGGTGGGTATAACATGACTTTCTTAAGGGCATTACAGCATAAGTGAAACGCAACTAGCGTCGTCCAGGATTTTAACTCGAGTCACCAATTCAATTTTTAAAACAATAACCGTTACACAAAGGCGCATCTCCATAGTATTTTTTACCACACGTCATCATCATCATCAGATCACACTGACAGCACGAATTCCTGACTCTCTACATTCTCTCACCACTCGTCCTATCGCCATCGCTCTGCGGTGATCCTCAAGACATCGGTTGATTTTACGGAATGTCAACCATTTTGGGTTATTTTATGCCGAAGACATTTTGTTTTATTCATTCTTGATGGTTACTGTGTTTTCCTAACGACTCAATTTGTTTTTAAACAGACATTTTTAGTTAACTCATCTTTTCTATTTAACCCATAGATGGGACTATAATCAGTTACTACCAGTTCCGAGTCAGAGTAGAATTGTGAATAATGGAGATGAAGGGGCAATTCACACTCCTACAGAGCTCCGGAAAGGAAACTTCACCACAAGATGCAGTTTAACCTCATACCGGGCCATTAAAGACCATCAGTCACTGGCCTTCTAGTACATATAGTTTACAAAGGGTTGGGGGTTAGGCCATAAGCGCAAATAAAGGGACAATATATAGATACTGGGACTGGACATGACCAGCCGATTGATAAGAGGGGGCCCCTCCAAACACTTGTCAAGCCTGAGTAAGGACCTAAAGTGGGCAGTTGCCTGTATGGACTGTCAGCGACCAGGATTCTCCACTAACGGTCATCAAGTGGTCCACATTAAGGGGAGTTTACCCTTCTGCTGAGGTGCAGTTAGCGTATTCTACTGCCGCATCTGACAGGGCGGAGGAGTGGTGGTAATTATTTAATTTGAATGTATGGTTTATCAACGCCGAATGTGTCATAAGGTCATTTTAAAGTTTTATTTCTCTATGACCAGTTGCCATAGCAAAGTTAAAAGATCCCAATCTGCCTACAATTTAATCATAGCTGGAACGAGAATAGTTGAATCTACTTTACCCGAGGGCATTAGCACGATATGAAATTCAACAAGCCCCGTGCAAGATTTTGAAATTGTGTCCATTACATAAGACGATAGCCATGTGCACTACGTGTGGCTTCATAAAAAGCTATTAAGGTATCTTAATTGTTGGAGAATCAACCTTGATTCCACATGAGGTTAAGAAAATTCCATCAGATTTGTATCAGAAGAATCCTGCCGCATAGGCACAGTCCTCTCCGTGCTTTACCAACAGAGAGTTGTTTTGATGCAGAGTTCACTTCAGATGCTGATGGGGTCACATCCAGGTTCCTCATTGACGACCTCGGGGAATAGTATACTTACAGAACTGTCAACTTTAGAAGTGAATTCAAAATATCATCAAGTGATGGCCCCTGAGAATGTCTTTGGGTCAGTGAGGAGATTGTCAATCGTGAAATTCAACGGCGGGGGGGGGGATATACCATCTCCTCATGGACTAAAGACAGCATTTCGATTTGGAAGAAAGAGATCATATCGTGCTGTCAGCAGCATCTTGAAAGAGCACGTTTTTTTTTTTCTTTCAACATGATTTGTTCTGCACAATTACTCTACACAAAAGGATATTTATATTGCTTTCTTTTCTGGGTGGTCATTGCAACTCTATTCTTTATGTACATTTTTCACCAGTTACGATTTTATTACATTGTCGTTTTCTTCAAACCAATGCCGATTGACTTTATAAATTGTGCCGATCAACGAATCTCAGATCGAAAGTCGAGTCAAATCATTAAATAGGGTAACCAATGTTAATATTGTGAAAATTCTGGTCACATTTTAGGTGTATATGGCCGGTGTAGCTTCGTCGTAGAGTGTTCGGCTAGGAATCACAAGGTTCTTGTTTCGATACCGCCATCGCCAACTCAGCGTATGAGTACTCAGAGAATGTGCGGCGTAAAGGGAGGAGCTGATGGTAGGTGTGGCGCTCCACTCAGATGCTAAAATAATCTCCTTGGTCTAGCGCTAGTGAAAGGGGATAGACTGCCTCGCTGTCTGGCTGATACCGACATTAGCCGCCCCAACTACTACTACTACTACTATCTTAAAGGTGTTTAGCTCTTCTGTTGGTAAATCTGAGGTCGGTATTGAGTTTGGGTTCAGTTGATTAATCCTTGCAGTGTTCCTTGAAAATCCTTGATAGAGATCAGTGTAGTATCATTAGATAGTCCTTGTAATCCTAGTTCGAGTGTTCTTGGGAGAAAGGGTGTAAATATCTGTAGATCTCCTGTCACAATAACCAATTACCAACTGATTCGAAAACAACTGACAAGATCTTAAATAAGTTCTGTATACGTTTTCATTGGCTAATTTTTAATGGAAGAGCTTGCTGCTGATGTTAGGAAAGTTCATAAGAGGAGTGGAAATTTGGCGTACATTTTATACCATAGAATAATCGAACAACTATTATATCCAGTTAATTTACATGGACAAATTGTAGTGGTTTAGGAGATAAAAACATTTAATCAAACCAACTTTATCCCGCTTAAGAATTGACCTGTGTAATTTCCTCTTCCAATTCAGGGGTTTGGATGATTTGATTGGTTAACTGATTGATTTTAACGGAATTCAAACCGTCTATGGTTATTCTATGCTCGAGGTTAGGAATTACATTTATTGTACGTTCATATTTAATTTTTTTGTCTTTTTAAGATTTTGTGTTGCACACTGTCCAATTGAGAACAAAAAAATAAACAGAGCTATTTGATTCATAGATGCACCCTGAACAGATTCTACCACTTTGGTCAGAGTGGAACTGGAAATAATGGTAAAGAAGGGGTACTCCCTCAGATTTCCAGAATGCAGGGGGATTCAGCCACTGTATTCTAAGCCCTGTCGACGGGTATATATTTATGACGAGTAAATCCTAATAAGCTAAAATGATTACTGAAGTTCATAATATATATATAATTATATTATATATATATATATATAATATATATATATATATATATATATAATATTATATATATATATATATTTTATATATAATATATTTGGGGAGATAACATTGTCCTTTGTTGTTGTGATGCAACTACCGACACTATAGGCTAATGCAGTGGCATCTATCATTGACATGCAGATTTGGCGAGATCGTGTGTAAGCCTGGGCCGATGGTCTAGAGGTAGAGTCTATGGCTCTACGTTCTGGGGTTCGTGGATCGATCTCTGTCGGGGCGGTAATCACGGTATATCACTGCCGATGAGACTAAAATAGGTTCAAACCCTGCCCAGTGTTTCACAAGCAGTATTCGCCGAGTTTGGTTTTTTCGTTATTTTTTAAATATATATATATATATATATATATATATATATATTATATACTGAACAAAAGTAATAACACTAATAGGAATATTCCTTTTAGAATACTTATTTTTGATAGGTCTCAACTAGTTTTGAGCTTAGGTCATCGCAGAACAAAGTTTTAGAAAGATAAAATAACGTTTTCAAATGAGTTGCTATGCCCCCAAGAGAAGAGATGCGCATTTGTTTAGGTTCATTCTTAATGCAAACACTATTAAACAGGACGGACGTCTCCTGTCTGACTAGTTTTTTTCAATCATTTCTAGTTGCCAGTCAATGTTTTTAAACATTGTGTTGTAATTTGGGTACACCAATACCACACACACACACACACACACACACACACACACACACACACACACATATATATAATATATATATATATATATATTATTATATATATATATATAGAGAGAGAGAGAGAGAGAGAGAGAGATCGAAATAGCGTATGCATTTCAAAATATTGAATTTATCTAAAAAAAAAAAAAAGAAATAAGGAACCCTTATATATTTCTTTTTTTTATTTTTTCGGCCCACATCTTTTCAGTGAAATAACATGGGCAAAATGTTGAAGAAGGCAGCGGACAGGGATAATAATCCAACGAAATCAAGTAGAGGAAAATTTTTTTTAAAAGCGAAAATTCTTACTTTCTTCTTTTTCTTCTTCTCCCGTCATTTACGAACCATGAGAAGGAGTTTCTATATTGTTTCTCCCACCCGAAACGTTAGAGTTATTCGGATGTTCTTTCAAATAATTTGCAACCCTCCCTGACTTTTACATGTAATTTGAGAACAACAATAGCCTCCCCTTCCTTGATGTTCTTGTTGAGGCGCACTTGCAATGAAATTTTTGACTTTCCATCTACTCTGAAAGCCATCTTTTCGGGTTCTTACACCCGTTGTGGTTCATTCTGCCCCTTAGACGGAAGTTAATTTGATCCAAACATTGATCCACCGAATCTAACATGAATTTACTCCAAAAATCCAAAATTAGTAGTGAGCTCAACTCATCAAAACTACACTATTGAAGAATAGTTATCCTGAAAATTCTAATCAACTTCACCAATTAGATATAATGCGCCCATTACTCTCAGCCCTTCCCAAATTTTTGGGTGCCGGAAAAAATGTCTAGTTTACCTCAACCTCCCTTGGCTGTGGCAGGCTTCCATTCTCTGATTGAAAAAATCAAAAATCCACCCCCGTGGCATCATCTACTGTTAACCCCGCATTATTCTCAAATCCAATTCTTTATTCCTCCCAACCTCAAGGACAGTTTGCCATTTTCATAAAAGTCATTTATTTATAAATTCCTTGCAAATTTGACGTTTGCTATATTGGTCGAACTACCCAGAGGCTGGAAAGTAAGAGTGACAGACAGCATATACCCTCCAATATCCGGGTGCGGGCAACTTAGGCCGTTCCAACATGCTGGCATAACTCCACATCCCGCCATTGCCGGCGTCATTTATTGGATAATCCTACATGTGCTGTGTTATAGCACATCATGTTTTCCATTCTTGGAACATCTAGCAACCGAGCTCCAACTTTATGTACTGGAGTCCTTGTATATTTCTAAATACCAACCTAATATTGGTGTACCCAAAAAGTTTTCCACAAATTGTTGCTATTTTGAAACGAAACAACTCATAACTAACTCTAACGTAGAACCCCTCTCAATGGTTCGTAAAAAGAGGGAGAAATGAAGAAAAGAAAGGAAAGGAAGAATTTTCGTTTTTTTTTTTTTTTTTAAACTTTTTTCCTCCCCTTGATTCGTTGATTATTTATCCCTGAGAGAGGGCCGAAAAAATTTATCCCATTTCTTTTTTTTTTAGAAATTGAATATTTTTCAAATGCAATACGCTATTTCGATCTATAATTAAATTTGTACCCAAAAATGTATATTTATATTATATGTGGTGTGTGCGTGTGTGTGTGTGTATATTTCCTACTGCTATTGTTTTGTTTAAAAGAAAACTTGTGAGCCTTTCCTCCTATTTCTATAACTGCTATGTCGTTTAAAAGAAAGCAATGAAACTTCTCACCAGTTCGACACCTGATGATGGCACTAGTTGCAGAAAGCGCACGTTGGAAAAACTTTGGTGGATCATACACCATTCCCCATGGATGCCCTGACAGTTAGAAGATCGGACAAACCTTCGTCAGAACAAAGAGTTGTCCAGTTGGTTCAACAAAACATGTTTAAAGAAAAAAGTGCAGCCAAAATATACTTATATATATATATTATATATATATATATATATATATATTGTTTACAACAATATTGATACATACATTGAATACATAGTTAATGTCATTCTTTAACAAGAACAGAACGAGTAAAGATAAGGTTGTTAGTGTTGCATCCGGACATTTTGAATTTTAAATCTTTTACTTTTTTCTTTTTGGCTTCGACAAAAGCAGCAGCATAATTTAAATGATTTTTAATATATTTTTGGCCAGCTAATCTTGAACCTATCGTGAAATCCCATCTCTCTCCTCTCTCTTCTCTCCTCTCTCTCTCTCTCTCTCTATCTATTCTATCTATCTATCTATCTCTGTCTCTGCTCTGTTCTTTGTCTGTCCCTGTCCTGTTCTCTCTCTCTGTCATAGTAATATATATAAACCTAATATTGACCTAGTTTAAAAACCCGAAACCAGAGTGTGTTAAACCTACTGCCATATAAAATGCACAAAATTCGCAATGATGATGTGACCCAACTTACTTTGGCCTTGCTCTTCGACAGACCTTCCCTCGTTCATGTAATTTATATGAAAAATTTACTGGCTCGAACGCTTGCGGCATTAAAAAAATTGCATGGCGCGAGCGAATGTACGATGTCTGAAATACAGTTTCTAATTTAGAATATTATTTTTCTTTGCATAAAGACATGCCAAATACTGGAGCATCTTTCCATAATCAACAAATCACAGGTAAAATATAATTCCTATAAGACAAAAATAGAGTCCAAACTTGGAAAGCAAAACATTTTTGATGAATTTTTAAAATCGAACCATTAATATATGCGAATCTAGCGAGCCCGCACATTATTTGATATCATGAATTGACGAAATGGTACAATGGGTGATATATCAAATATATGGCAAATCTTGGTCTCTCTGATAAGATAACGCGAGAATCTTCCAGCGGAGCCGTTTCAGTGCTACGGTACGGCTCACACTACACCCTCATTTTAAAAAAGAGCTAGATGGGACTACACAAAGACCTATGTGTAGTCCTGAAAATTCCTGAAAGTAGCATCTCACTGAAAAGCAACTGTACAACCACTTACCTCCATCACACAAAACACCAATTTGACAAACAAAATATATTAGGCACTACTGGAGAAATAAGGACGTTAGAGATTAATAAATTAAATAATTTTCTTCTGTTGACACCAAGACATGGACACAGCAGTGTAAGGCGTGCCAGCAAAAAGCTATCATCGATCAGCTCTGTGCGATTCTGGATGCCATGGCGGAAGATCTGTTAGGAGCAAATGACTGATAGTGCCGGTTTAGTGAGAGAGAGCATTGGAATCCGTAGCAGTTGCTTTCTGTGGGTGCCTGCTTTTAGGATTGTTTCTGACAGCATGCAATCATTCTTATATAGTTTCATCTAGCTTTTTTCCCAGCGTTTCGTTAAAGTGCTGCAAACCACACAGTAGCACTGAAACGGCTACAGCGTGGAAAAAAAACTCAAATTTATCTTATCGGTGAGATCTTTCGTCATGAAATAACCCAACAAGACTGTTGTCCTCAATCTTTTTGTTATCTACACACATTTTGGGCGATGGGTCCGATGTCCAAATAATTAATTATCAAGCCTCATCTAAACTTCAGAGTTAAACCCAGCAGGAGTTGACTGCAATCAAGACCAACAAACCACGAATTAGCTAAACACTAAGTTCAAATAATACCTTATTTAATATTCTTTAGCAAGTGGAAAATTAAAAGAACAGGGCTTGGTGAGTATGTGCAGGGAATATTTATTAGAATATACAGCATGTAACTCCCGACATAACACATTACCCCCTATGTAGACACATGCAATAAATGTAGTTTTCAAGTAGGTTACTAGTATTTTAGTAAGTATATTTAGTTACTAGTTATTTATCTTATCATAATAGAGTTTGTGAGGTGTTTTCTGTTTGTAAACCGAAACTAATATCATTACTCAATGTCACAATTCCATAGTTATTAAGTCAAAATTGCCCATGGTTTCTTTCTTATTTAAACCTTCTATTATTATAGAATTGTTTTAATTTTATTAATATGTAGCCATATCTACAGGTTTATTGTCTCTCATCCCACTTTCTGAAGGCGTGACCCAAGGCATTTTTATAGTGGGCCCCCCACAAGCCGAGCTCATGGTGGTAGGTGGAGAAAATTGTGTCGATCCGTCGGATTCCCCTTCAATGGGGGCACCTCAAGGCACTGGGCAAATAAACCTAGCCCTGACCCCTTTAAAAATCAGGGGCAGGTATTGCCTGGGGGGATAGTCCCCGTGAGATCAACGCTATTAACTTATAAAAGATCCAGGACGAAGCCACTGGACCCCCTCCCCGAGGGGTGGGTTTACATACTAATACGGCTATTGGTTTTATATATACCACAAATAGCGGTTTACAATGTGAACGGAAGGCCTAATTTACCATATTTATAAAATTAAATTTTAAATATGAAATATGTAAATTAGGCCTTCCCGTTCACATTGTAAACCGCTATTTTGTTGTATATATAAATACAATAGCCTGTTATTAGTATGTAAACCACCCATCGGGGAGGGGGTCCAGTGGGCTTTACGGTCCTGGATCTTTATAAGTTGATAGCGTTGATCTCAGGGGAACTTATCCCCAGGCAATACCTGCCCTTGATTTAAAGGGGCAGGGCTAGGTTTATTGCCCAGTGCCTGGGTGGCCCCATTGAAGGGAATGCCGAACGGGATCGAACAATTTCTCCACCTACCACCCATGAGCTTCGCTTGTGGTGGCCCACATAAAATGTCCTTGTGTCAGCGCCTTCAGAAGTGGATGAGAGACAAATACCTGTAGATATGGCCTACATTATTAAAAAATAAAACAATTCTATTAATAATAGAGGTTAATAAAAATGAAACCTGGCAATTTGACGTTAATAACTATGGAATTGTGACTGAAGTAGTATATAGTTTCGGTTTACAAACAGAAAACAACAAATCCTGATTATGATAAGATAAATATACTAGTAACTAAATATACTAACTTAAATACTATAACCTACTGAAAACTGACATTTATTTGCAGGTGTCTACAATAGGGGTAAGTAGTCGGGGAGTACATGCTGTATTATTCTTAAATTAAATATTCCTGCACATACTCACCAAGCCCTGTTCTTTAAATTTTCCACTTTGCTAGAAATATTAAATAAGGTATATTTGAACTTAGTGGTTTAGCTCAATTCGTTGGTTCGTTTTGGTCTTGATGCAGTCAACTCCTGCTGGGTTTAATTTCTACTGAATTTTAGATGAGCTTGATAATTCATATTATTTGGACTATTCCCGGCACATCGCCCAAAATGTTGTGTAATACAAAAGATGAGGACAACAGTTCTTGTTGGGTTATTTCATGACGAAGATCTCACCGATAAGATAGAATTGAGTTTTTTTTCCACGCTGTAAGCCGTTTCAGTGCTACTGTGTGGTTGCAGCACTTTAACGAAACGTGGAAAAAAGCTAGATGGAACTATATAAGAAATGATGCATGCTGTTAGAACAATTCCTAAAAGCCAGCACCCCACAGAAGCAACTGTACGGATTCCAATGACTCTCTCTCACTAACCGTCACTATCAAGTCATTGCTCCTAACAGATTTCCGCATGGCATCCAGAATGCGCACAGAGCTGATCGATTAGCTTTTTGCTGGACGGCCTACACTGCTGTGTCCAGTCTTGGTGTCACCAGAAGAAATTATTTTTAATTCTCTAACGTCCTTAATTTCTCCAGTAGTGCCTAATATATTTTGTTTGTCATAATTTGGTGTTTTGTGTGATAGGAGGTAAGTGGTTGTACAGTTGCTTTCAAGTGAGATGCTACTTCCAGGAAATTTTCAAGGACTACACATAGGATCTTTGTGTAGTTCCCATCTAGCTCTTTTTTTAAAGTTCATTAGTCATTGGTTCAGCCGTAACGTAGCAACTGAACGGCTCCGCTTGAAGAATTTCTAACGTTATCTTATCAGAGAAGACCAGATTTGCCTATAATTTGATATCACCCATTGTAGCCATTTCGTCAAATCTGATATTCATATAGTTGCGGTGCCTCGCTAGATCGCTATATTAATGGTTCGATTTTAATAATTCATCAAAATTGTTTTGCTTCCAAGTTTGCCTCTGATTTTTGTTCTTTAGAAATTTTATATTTTACCTTGTGATTTTTTGATTATTGGAAAGATGTCCAGTATTTTTGGCATGTTCTTTATGCAAAGAAAAATATATTCTAATTGAAAACTGTATTTCAGAATCGTACACTTCCGCTCGCGCCAAGCAATTTTTATAATTGCCAGCAAGCGTTCGAGCCAGGTAATTGTCTTCATATAAATTATCTATGAACGAGGAAGGTTGTCGAAGAGCAAGGCAAAGTAAGTGGGTCACACAATCATTGCGAATTTTGTGCATTTTATATGCAGTTAGGTACACACTCTGGTTTCGGGTTAACTAGGTCATATATTGGTTTAATATATATTACTATGCAAGAGAGAGAGACCAGACAGACAGACAAAGAGACAGAGACAGAGACAGAGATAGATAGATAGATAGATAGATAGAGAGAAGAGAGAGAGAGAAGAGAGAGAGGAGAGAGCCATGAGGAATTTCACGTAGGTTTCAAGATAGCTGGCCAAAAAATATAAAAATATTTTAAATTGCTGTGCTTTTGTCGAAGCAAAAAAGAAAAAAGTAAAAGATTTAAATTCAAAAATGTCGGATCAACACTAACACCTATCTTACTCGTTCTGTTCTTGTTTAAAGAATGACATTAACTGATGTATTCAATGTATGTATCATATGGTTGTAACAATATATATAATATATATAGTATATATAATATATATATATTATTATATTTTGGCTGCACTTTTTTCTTTTAAACATGTTTGTTGAACCCAATGACACTCTTGTCTGACGAGTTTTGTCCGATCCTTCTAACTGTCAAGGGCTTCCATGGGGAAATTGGGTGTATGAATCCACAAAGTTTTTAACTCACGTGCGCTTTCTGCAACTTAGTGGCCATCATCAGTTCGAACTGGTGAGAAAAGTTTTTCCCATTGTTTTTTTTAAACGAACAGTAGCAGTAGAAATTAGGAGGAAAGGCTCACAAGTTTCCTTTTTAAACAAACATAGCAGTAGGATATTATAAACACCACTACGCGCACCCTCACATATATATATATATACATTTTTTGTGGGTACAAAATTTATTATAGATCGAAATAGCGTATGCTTTTAAACATATTCAATTTCTAAAAAAAAAAGAAATGGGATAATTTTTTTGCGGCCATCCTCTTCAGGATCAATAATCCAACGAATCAAGGAGAAAAGTTTAAAAAAAAAAAAAAAACGACAAATTCTTCCTTCTTTTTTTTCTTCTTTCTCCCTCTTTTACGAACCATGAGAGGGGTTCTTAACGTTAGAGTTAGTTATGAGGTTGTTTCGTTTCAATAGCAATCATTGTGGAAGAAATCTTTTGGTACACAATATAGGTTTGGTTTTAGAAATATACAAGGACTCCAGTACATAAGTTGGAGCTCGTTGCTAGATGTCCCAAGAATGGAAAACATTGATTGCTATAAGCACAGGCACATGTAGGATTATCCAATAATGACCGCAATGGCGGATGTGGAGTTATTGCAGCTATGTTGGAACGGCCTAAGTTGGCCCGCACGGATATTGAGGTAATATGCTGTCTCACTCTTACTTCAGCCTCTGGGTATTTCGACCAATATAGAAACGTCAATTTGCAAGTGAATTTATAAATTAAATGACTTTTATGAAAGTGGTCAAACTGTCCCTTGAGGTTGGGAGGGAATAAAGAATTGGATTTGGAGATAATGCGCGGTTAACAGAATGATGCCAACGGCGGTGGATTTTTTTGATTTTTTTAATCAGAGGAATGGAAGCCTTGCCAGCCAAGGGAGTTTGAGGTAAACTAGACATTTTTCGCGCCACAATTTGGAAGGGCTGAGAGTTGGGCGCATTTATATCTAATGGTGAAAGTTGATTAGATTTTTCAGGATAACTATTCTTCAATAGTGTAGTTTTGATGAAGTGAGCTCACTACTAATTTTGGATTTTGAGTAAATCATGTAGTCTCGGTGGATCAATGTTTGGATCAAATTAACTTTCCGTCTAAGGGGGCAGAATGAACCACAACGGTGTAAGAACCCGAAAAAGATGGCTTTCGTAATGGAAAGTAAAATTTCATTGCAGTGCGCTCACAAGAACATCAAGGAAGGGGAGGCATTGTTGTTCTCAAATCACATGTAAAAGTCAGCGGAGGGGTGCAAATTATTGAAATGAAAATCCTAATAACTCTAACGTTTCGGGTGGAGAAACATATTAGAACTCCTTCTCATGGTTGTAAATGAGGGAGAAAGAAGAAAAAAGAAAAGAAAGTAAGAATTTTTTCGCTTTTTTTAAAAAAAAAATTTTCCTCTACTGATCGTTGAATTATCTGTCCGTGCTTCTTCAACATTGCCCAATGTTTATTTCACTGAACAGAGTGCCGAAAAAAATAAATAAAAGAAAATATTAAGGGTTCCCTTTTTCTTTTTTTTTTTTTTTAAGAAATTCAATATTTTTGAAAATGCAATACGCTTATTTCGATTCTCTTCTCTCTCTCTCTCTCTCTTCTATATATATATATATATATATATATCTATATATATTATATAAATATATATCATATGTGTGTGTGTGTGTGTGTGTGTGTGTGTGTGTGTGGTGTGTGGTGTGTGTGTGTTTGGTGTACCAATTAGCAAACACAATGTTAAAAACATTGACTGGCAACTAGAAATGATTGAAAAGAAACTAGTCCAACAGGAGACGTCCGTCTGTTTAATAGTGTTTGCATTAAAGAATGAACCTAAACAAAATGGCGCATCTCTTTCTCTTGGGGGCATAGACTCATTTGAAAACGTTATTTTTATCTTTCTAAAACTTATGTTCTGACGATGACCTAAGCTCAAACTAGTTGAGACCTATCAAAAATAAGTATTCTAAAAGAAATATTCCTATTAGTGTTATACTTTTGTCAGTATATATATATATTATTATATAATATATATATATATATTATATAAAATAACGAAAAACCAAACTCGGCGAATACTCTTGTGAACACTGGCAGGTGTTTGAACCTATTTTTAGGTCTCATCGGCAGTGTATACCGTGGATACCGCCCCCGACAGAGATCGATCCACGACCCCAGAACGTAGAGCCAATGACTCTACCTCTAGACGCATCGGCCCAGGCTATCACACGATCTCGCCAATCTGCATGTCAATGATAGATGCTCACTGCATTTAGCTATAGTGTCGTTGTTGCATCCACACCACCAAAGGACAATGTTCTCTCCCAAATATATTTATATTATTATATATTAAATATTATATTATATATATATATATATATATATATATATATATATATATATATATATATATATATGAACTTCAGTTATAATTCATCTAGCTTATTAGGATTTACTCGTCATAAATATATATCCCCGTCGACAGGGCTTAGAATACAGTGGCTGAATCCCCTGCATTTCTGGAAATCTGAGGAGTACCCCTCTTTACCATTATTTCCAGTTCCACTCTGACCCAAAGTGGTAGAATCTGTCAGGGTTGCATCTATGAATCAAATGCTCTGTTTTATTTTTTTGTTCTCAATTGGACAGTGTTGCAACACAAAATCCCTTAAAAGAGACAAAAAATTTAAAATATGAACGTACAATAATGTAATTCCTAACCTCGAGGCATAGAATATACCATAGGACGGTTTGAAATTCCGTTAAAATCAAGTCAGTTAACCAATCATCTCCAAACCATGCTGAATTGGAGAGGAAATTTACACGAGGTCAATTCTTAAGGCGGGATAAAGTTGGTTTGAATTAATAATTTTTATCTCCTAAACCCACTACAATTTTGTCCTATGTAAATTAAACTGGATATAATAGTTGTTCGATTACTATTGGTATAAAATGTACGCAAATTTCCACCTTCTTTATGAACTTTCCTAACTCAAGCAGCAGCTCTTCCATTAACAATTAGCCAAATGAAGAAACGTATAACAGAACTTATTTTAAGATCGTTGTCAGTTGTTTTTCGAATCAGTTGGGTAATTGGTTTATTGTGACAGGAGATTACAAGATATTACACCCTTTTCTCCAAGAACACTACGAAACTAGGATTACAAGGACTATCTAATGATACTACACTGGATCTCTATCAAAGGATTTCAAGGAACACTGCAAGGATTAATCAACTGAACCCAAACTCAATACCTGACTCAGATTACCAACAGAAGAGCTAAACCTCCTAAGATGTAGTAGTAGTAGTAGTTGGGGCGGCCTAATGTCGGTATCAAACCAGACAGCGAGGCAGTCTATCCTTTTTCACTAGCGCTAGACCAAGGAGATTATTTTAGCATCTGAGGTGGAGCGCCACACCTACCATCAGCTCTCCCTTTACCGCAACATATCTCTGTGGTACTCTACGCTGAGTGGCGATGGCCGGTATCGAACCAAGACCTTGTGATTCCCTAGCCGAAACACTCTACCGACTAGCTACACCGGCCATATACACCTAAATAGTGACCAGAATTTCAACAAATATTAACATTGGTTACCCTATTTAATGATTTGACTCGACTTTTCGATCTTAGATTCGTTTGATTCGGCACAATTTATTAAAGTCAATCGGCATTGGTTTGAAAGAAAACGACAATGTAATAAATCGTAACTGGTGAAAATGTACATAAAGAATAGAAGTGCAATGACCACCCAGAAAGAAGCAATATAATATCCTTTGTGGTAGAGTAAATTAATGCAGAACAACATCTGGTGAAAGAAAAAAAAACAGCTGCTCTTCAAGATTGCTGCTGACAGGCACGAATATGATCTCTTTCTTCCAAAATCGAAATGCTGTCTTTAGTCCATGAGGAGATGGTATAAATACCCCCCCCCCCCGCCGTGGAATTTCACGATGACAATCTCCTCACTGACCCCAAAGACATTCTCAGGGCCATCACTTTGATGATATTTTGAATTCACCTTCTAAGTTGACAGTTCTGTAATGGATACTATTCCCGAAGGTCTGTCAATGAGGACTGGATGTGACCCCATCAGCATCTGAAGTGATCTGCTCAAAACAACTCTCTGTTGGTAAAGCACTTGGAGAGGACTGTGCCTTTATGCGCAGGTTCTCTGATACAAAATCGATGGAATTTCTAACCTCATGTGGAATCAAGGGTTGATTCTCCAACAATTTAAAGATACCTTATAGCTTTTTATGAAAGCCGACACGTAGTTGCAATGGCTTATCGTCTTATGTAATGGACACAATGTTCAAATCTTGCATCGGTGGCTTGTTTAATTTCATATCGTGCAATGCCCTCGGTAAAGCATAGATTCAAACCTATCTCGTTCAGCTATGGATTAAATTGTAGGGCCCGATTGGGATCTTTAACTTTGCTTTTATTGCAAAACCTTTTGGGTTCCAAATACAAAAAGAAAAGAAAAAAAAAAATAAAAAAACCTTTTAAAAAAATGACCTATGACACATTCGGCGTTTGATTAAATACATACGATTCAAATTAAGATAATTACCACCACTCTCCCCCCTGTCAGATGCGGCAGTAGAATACGCTAACTGCACCTCAGCAAAGGGTAACTCCTTAATGTGGCCACTTGATGAACCGTTAGTGAGAATCTCTGGTTTTCGCTGACCAGTCCATTGACAGGCAACTGCCCACTTTAGTCCCTTCACTCAGGCTTGACAGTGTTTGGAGGGGCCCCCTCTTATCAAATCGGCTGGTCATTGTCCAGTCCCAGTTCTATATTATGTCCACAATATTTGCGCTTATGCCTAACCCCCAACCCTTTGTAAACTATAAATGTTACTAGAAAGGCAGTGACTGATGGTCTTTTAATGGCCCGGGTAATGAGGTTAAAACTGCATCTTGTGGTGAAGTTCCTAATTCTCGGAGCTTCTGAGGAGTGTGAATTGCCCTCATCTCAATTATTCACAAGTCTACTCTGACTCGCTGGTAGTAACTGTTATAGTCCCATCTATGGTTTAAATAGAGGATTGAGTATACTAAAATGTGTTTTAAAAACAATTGATGTCGTTAGGAAAACACAGTACCATCAAGAATGAATAAAACAAAATGTCTTCGCATAAAATAACCAAATAATGGTTTGACATTCCGTAAAATCCAACCGATGTCTTGAGGATCACAGCCAGGAGCGATGGCCGATAGGGACGAGTGGTGAGAGAAATGTAGAGAGTCATGGGAAATTCGTGCTGTCAGTGTGATCTGATGATGATGATGACTGGTGGTAAAAAATACTATGGAGATGCGCCTTGTGAACCGGTTATTGTTTTTTAAAATTAATTGGTGGACGAGTTAAAAATCCTGGAACGACGCTAGTTGCGTTCACTTGCCTGTAATGCCCTTAAGAAAGTCATGTTATCCCACACCCTCCTTCTAGGGGTAAATGTAGATTAGACTGTTTTTTATCTTTGCTTAGGCACGTTCTTGGAGAACAGACAACCTGAGTTTAAAATTAGATTTACCCGTTTGACAAAAATGACCTGTGTCATATCCTACCAAATGTGGGAGTTTTGGATAAATACATACTGTGGAAGGAAAATTGCTAAATGTGCAGTTCCTGAAGAGATGTTAATGTAACAATTTTTGTCATTAAGATATGAAGGCACGTGCCCGATCAAACGGAGAACTTTCTTGATGATTCCGCAAAGGCACAAAGTAACTTGTGTTCTCTTCAGTCTTTTTGCTTCATAATTTTTTTCTTTCATGTTGGACTCACCGGCTCTATCTCAAGGCATCGACCTTCAATTCAGAACATCAGTTAGAGATACAATCACCATCTTTTCAAGGTAATTCTTTTATCAAACGGCTATTGACCAGATTCTTTGTTATTCGTGGCCTGAACTTCTTTTCCTCCTCACTGTCGATATATCCAATCCCTTTTAAACAGCTTGCTTCTGTGGCCAGAATAGTAAAAAAAAAATCGTTTTACCAAGGACACAAAAACAACCTAACAAATACAAATCATAAACACTCTTTTTTTTTTTTTTTTTTTTTTTTATTTTTTTTTTACAACCTTTATCATATCTAACTTGCCGAAGGTAAGGCTAACAAAAAGTGTTCAATCCTCGCTTGTGTTTGTTCCACTGGTACCAAGTTGATGCAAATAGACCCAGGTTGCATTGTGGCCTTTCAAAGTTGTCGAATGAAAGTTTGAGTAGACAAGGAGGTTGTCATTGGTTCCACATCATCGAAGGTAAGACAGACGCTTCTTTCACAAAAAAACTACCCCCGCTTTGTTTTCGAAGGTTATTTTCAAAAGAGTAAGACTGATCTAAATGGTACAAATTCCTTCATCGATAGAGATTTGTTTTCTTTTCTTTTTATTATAAATATCGATTTCTCTCCATGACACTCTAACCTAATGCCCAAAACTCTTCACTCTCTCGATAGCATTTCTCACTTTTAAAAATCTTTCCAAGTCTATTTTTAAGCTGCCTCGAGAATTGTGTGTTTGACGTTATGAACTCTCCCTGTAGGTCACGTCCGCAGTCTAGCTGGCAGACGTCATAGGGGATGGGAAGAGACTGCGATATTAGAAAAAATATTGAGTCTCATATTGGGTAAAGTCACGTCATTCTTCAAAAGCCTAATAACAAATAATGGACATACTCTGAATACTATTAGAAAATAAGATTGATATCTTCAGGATATGTACAAGATAAATAATGTTAATGAAAAACGCCATAAAATAACATATATTTAAATGACTTTTATTTTTTAAATGAACTATAAAAAAATAACATTTTATTTTTTGTCATAACATATTTACCACTAACAAAATATTCATATATATATATAATATATATATATATATATATATATATATATATATATGTTTGGGTACGGGAATATGAAGTTAAAGGCGCTTGGTTACTGAGTTTCTTGCCAGTGGCGATTTCAAAACAAATCCATTGTTTAAGAATCGCATAGGTGAGAACCTGTCAGTAACCAAGTACCATTGACTTCATGTCGCACGATACACTCTCTTAGAATAAACATGCTTGCATCCTCGATATTATTTCCTTAATAAATTTAGAACAGTATATATAATACTATATATATATATATATATATATATATATATATATATATTATTTTATTATTATTATTATTTACTATTTTGGCTTGAAAGGCAATTACAATACTTATATCGTATAAAATTCGATAATTATAGAAAATAAATCATGACAAGCGACTGGCGGTCAAGCGATCGGTGGACCATCGTAGCAGACTGTTTTCAAGCTTTATTAAGTCTCATCAGCGATTATACCAACGATTTCCTCCGACAGAAATCGAAACCGAGTCCAGCGACAGTCAGAGACGTTTTACGCTCAGCCACCGATACGCACCGCACAATCCATGGCGAAATTAAACCAATCAATGATTAATGATACGCCTCCTCCATATGATGTTACGCGACGTTGAGTTAGGATAACAACAAACCAGGCGTATGCATTCGGTGAAGGAAATAAGATTTTGGATGTTTGTTTTAGAAAAACATCGTACAGACGTTTTTAACTTTATTATGTCCCTCAGCGATGTATAACTAACGATTTCCCTCGCCACAAGAAATCGAAACGGGAGTCAGCAGGCAAGTCAGAGACTTTTTACGCGTTGTCACTGAAACGCACCCAATCTAAATATATATATATATATATAATATTATAAATATATATATTATATATATTATATATATATATATAATATATATATATATATATATTATATATATAGTATATATATATATATATATATATATACTATATAATATTAGGCAAATGAATATATATATATATATATATTATATATATAGTATATATTAGGAAATTATATATATATATATATATATATATATATATATATATATATATATATTAGGAAATCATATATCTATAATATATATAATATTAGGAAATTAATATATTAATATATATATATATATATATACTATAATTATATATATATCATTTCCTAATATATATATATATAATATATATTACGGAAATGAATATATATATATATATATATATATATATATATAATTTTCCTAATATATAATAATATATCATTATATATATGTCAACCTTCCCAACCCTTTTTAATCATATATGTGCTAGAACGGTGACTGAGGGTCCTATTTATCTGTGAATGACGTAAACTGCATCTAGTGGTGATGCTCCCAATTCTGGAGCTCTGGGTAGTGATTAAAATATGATTTTTAAGATTGGTCCTGAGATATACCATACAAAATTTTTTCTTTTTTTTGAAAAAAAAAAACCCAAAGAAAATTTAAAAAATACCGTAATAAATTCTAAAATTACTGATACAGATATAAATATAAATTAAAAAACAAAAACAATTTTATGACCTGCTTTTCTCGTTCTTTTTCTTTGTGAAATTTTTTAGACTCAATCTTTTACTATAATGATTCTTGTTTGAAATTATTGTCTTTGGCCAAATATGCAAATTAATTTTTCTGTATTATAATTATTTTCTTTTTTACGTCCGGATTTATTCAACTTTAACTCGCACACCTATCACCTTGGGCCGCCCTTTGATGGGGCTATAGAATACACTTAAGAGACTCGCACCTCCCAGTGGGACCATTTGTTAGCCCTGCGTATTGTTGTGATCCTGTGATGCTTAACGTTGGAATCCTGGTGCTGAGCTTGTCGCGTGAAAGTGCAACAATCCACTAATCTCGTTAATCCCTTAGCACCTAGATGATTGTCTGACATATTGCCCTTAATGCAACCTCCAACCCTTATTATCATATATGTGGTAGAAGAACGTGACTGGAGGGTCCTATTTATCTGTGAATGACGTTAAACGCATGCTATGGTTGTGCTCCAATTCTGGAGCTCTGGTATGATTAAAATATGATTTTTAAGATGTGTCTAAAAATAATTGAATTCCAATAAGACATGAAAAAACGTTCCGCTCATAAATAATCCAATGGTTGATATGCCGTAAAATCCAACCAACCGACCAACCAACAACACACGCGGGCCGCGTGCGCAACACACACACATACAGACACCACACATGGTGCCTGTTACCTATCTAGTGTAATGTTGCTTCATACTGTATATCTAAACAAGGTGCTAATATACGTTGATGGAGGATATTAGTGCTCTCCTTACTAAAGGATGTTTTTGCTTGTTATAACAGAAATTAGAACGTTTGTTACTAATAAGACTGTAGGTATCGCTGTTATGAGGAACGGTACAAGGCGAATAATTGTATATTCGGGTTTAATAATTTATTGGTGCAATATGAAGATGTGTGTTAAGTATGCAATATGTATTCTCAGGGAAAATTGTTCAAAGTTGTATGTGAGAGTTCATAGGTTGCCAGAGACGTTCGCTCGCAGGAAATATTTATGTTCATATTGTAATTATGACAAGGTAACTTATCTGTGTTGAAGTGTTTCAGCAAATGTTCTGTGGTTGCTGCTACGGTCTCTGCCTGTTTGAATTCTCGTGTGCCTCTCACGGGTGCTTGTCCTGTTCGTTGAATGTGTCTGGTCTTACCCCTGTGGGTGCCAAGACTAAGTTGATGCTGACTTAATTCGGCAAACTGGTCGACTTCTGTGCTTTGGAATCTTTTCTGATGATTTTTAGGGCTCTAATCGCACCTGCGTCTGATTCTCAGAAACTAATAGGGGCAGATAAACCCAAATTTCTGATAGTTTAAAGATATTGAAGTGAAACTGCTTATCAGTAAATAACTCTTTATAAATTAGGTCATTTTGACGAAACAATTCTGCAAAGTAATTACATTAATTAAGACATCCCTGTGTGTCTTCTGTGTTATCTTGTATAATTTTGTGATAAATTATCCGCGCAACGATATATTCCCAGCTGAGCCAATCGCCATCCGAATTGATGTTAGGGAAGTATCCTCTACGTTTTTCTTTGCACATTTATAAGAGTTTTGAATTTCTGGGGTTCTTTGTGAGATCACTAACTAAACCTAACTCTTGAAAACGCGAGACTAACGACGAATCGTTTTTCTCATGACAGGAAAATAGACAGGATAATTCTCTTTGGGGTAACTTTATTGACTCGAGCTATCATGTAAAATTAATATTATTCCCGTTCATTGGCCAGTCCGTGTATTAATCATATACTCCAACGGTTCATATATATATATTATATATATAGTATATATATATAATATATATATATATATATATATAGGCGTGTGTGTATTAAAACTATAAAATGGATGAATATTCAACCGCCAACGCAAAAGGATCGAATTTATTTTTTTTTTTTTCTTAAAAAGAAAGAAAGAAAAGAAAGAAGAGAGAAAGAAATATACTATGAACAAGACGGAAGTAGAACGGAAAAGATAAATTGAAATGACTGAAAATACGCATACACACACATACAAAAACACACCACACACAAGCCAACCCCCCCATAATATATATATATATATATATAATATATATATATATAATATATATTTATATACAAATAATTGCAAATTAAAAGTTTATGAAAGACGATTTATTATATTTTGAAATTTAGCCGACGTAAAAAACATTTTGATTATTACATTATATTAATATTATCTTTTATATTCAATCAGATATTCATTTATTTTTCGTTATTCCTAACACACACACACACACCACACACCACAACACACACCACACCACATATACACACGACACGCACGCTATGCACAACACATACGCTTACTTTATAAACATAACGTGTGTGAAGCGTGCGTGTGTGTGTGTTAAAACTATAAGAAATATGGATATTTGAACTTCCACGCAAACTTTTTCTTTTGTTTTTTGTTTTTTTCTATTTTGTCTTTGTTTTTTTCTAAGTAAAAAGAAATGTTCATGTGAGCGAAGACGAAAAAGGAACTTGAAATATAGGATAGATTGTGTGTGTGTGTGTGTGTGTGTGTGTGTGTGCGGTTGTGTGTGTGTGGTGTGTGTGTGTGTGTTTGTGTGTGGTGTGTTGTGCCTGTGTGTGTTCTTTTGTGTTGGGAGACACAATTTTTTCATTGAAAGAACTTTATGTGATGTGATGCACAAAGAACATTTTATTAAATTTTTCCATTCAACTTACTTTTGATATTTTTCAATTGTTTTCGCAATTTCGAATGCATCGTCACGAATGTAGACCAAAAGAAAGGAAAGGGCAAATATACTCCTAACACTATGAGATCAAAAATAGGAAATAGAAAATAGAAAATAGCAACCCGCATTTTTCCTTACACTCACTAAATCTCCATGTACATCCCTTTGCAAGGAACAGAACATCTTGGATAAAAGTAATGAAAGTTATGATCCGTACCTATCAAATGAATTATATATATATTATATATATATATATATATATATATATATTGAAGTACGCAAACAGTTTGTTTGATATGGCTATGCCGACAATTTTGGAGAATATGTGCTCATTGAAGGTCATACCTAATTTGAAAATAATTAGTTGGTATTATGAATTTAGGCGAATATATCTGTTTTACATGTGAATATATATAGAATAGGGCCGGGTTAGCTCAGTCCGGTAGAGCGTTCGGCTAGAACCACTAAGGTTCCTAATTCGATACCGTCCTCTGCCAACTCAGCGTATGGTAGCACGGGATTTTGGCGGTAAAGTAAGGAGCTGATGGTGAGGTGTGGGGCTCCCCTCAGATGCTAAAACAATCTCCCATGGTCTAGCGCTATTTGATAGACTCCCTCGTGACTGGCTGGATACCGACGTTAGGCCGCCCCGTCGACTTTACTTAGTTTTAAGAATTTAATATGCTCCTAAAAGATTATGTAGGTGCACTTTATATGTTTGAGAGTAGCGTAGACCTAACATCTACGAGCTTCGTAATCGTCAGTTTCCACGCCTATGTTATATTACTAAGTCTTCCTCCGTCTCTGTCTCTGTCTGTCTGTCTGAACTCTCTCTCTCTCCTCTCTCTCTCTCTCTCTCTCTTCTCTCTCTCTTCTCTCTAGGAAGATAAGAACAAAAATGAACAAAAGTGATGAAAGGGTAGAGAGATATCGAGCTGTGTAGTTCTGACATCGCTTTTAGTGATGTCACAAACCGAACCTTCCCACTGTGCCAGGAGCACATCTTCATTGATCGTTTGGTAACGACGGAAACCAAATGGTTTCAAATGTATAGTATATTGTCAGCCAACAACAACAACTACTACTATATAATTAATACTAATACTACTACTACATAATACAAATACTAATACCATACATGCATATTGTGTGTTTTCTCACTTCCTCATGTCAGTCCATATTATATGGTTTCATGTATTTTTATTTTTTTATAATTCAATTCTCATATGAATTTGTGCTTGTAGAAATGGACAAAGAAAAAGCATAATACTAATAAATATCTTCTTTCGTTTAGTCTAATCCCACGATTCCTTGACACTGTATTTTCCTTATGAAAATGAAACTCATATTATGAGACTGGATGAGAAGGTATGAAAACATTTTTTAGATTAGGTTTCATCTTACTCAACAGGCTAGTATTTGAGCCCTTTTTTTCTGGTTAAAAAAAGTATATATCTATTATATATATGTGTGTGGTGTGTATGGTGTGTGTGTTTGTGTAGTGTGGTGTAGTTGTGTGTGTATTAGTAGATATTACTGTGCTTTATATATTGTGCGTATTAAATCTCCAAGTTTTTAAATCAAATATCAGTGCTTGTCGAGGAATTTCCCTCAAAAATTTCAAACATCGCCCAATAAAAGTAAAAGCCATCAGAAAAGCAGTAAAATATCTTCGTGTAGCAATTGATAACTTTTTCGGATTATCACTTTCAAACTCCCTTGTTGACGTTTATTGAACTGGTGTCAGGCAGAAATGATGAATGCTTCAATAAATAAATCTATACTTTCTCTAAGTATACCGGTCCTTTTAAGCCTCGGCTCAAAATGTACATATTTTTGAAATATTGACTGATACTTACTCGAAACGGAAGATTAAGGCTAGACGCCAAGTTTTTTGAAGAAAGACTAATATGTTGGAATTTTCAGATGGACACAGGAAATTCCCCTGTTGAAATGAAAACCCATTCGTGAATCTCCTCTTTTTTCTTTCTTTCTCTCTTTCTCCTCTTCTTCTTTCTCTTTCTCTCTCTCTCTCTCTCTCTCTTTCTTTCTCTCCTCTCTCTTCTCTCTCTAAATCCACATGACGGTTGGTTGTATTTCACATACTCTAATACATTTAATTGAAACCTATAAAACTGCCCATGCACAAAGTTTTACACACACCACAATATATATATATATATATATATTTATATAATATATATTATATATATATAAATGTATGAACATGCTGTTTTACAACAGAAATTCTTCTACTGGAAATTAACAAAACATTGTTTTATCTCATATTATGTATACTGAAACTCAGAGTTATGAGTTTTTATCTTGTTTTTTTGTGTGTGTATGTATACACATATTTATAAATGTATATTTAACCAAAGCCTCCACACGAGCATGATGTGAAACAAGGACAGACTCTTGAGCGGAGTTTTACAGGTTTCAATTCAGTTTTCTTTGTCCTATCTGGGCGTAAACAGGTTAAAAGTTGCAGTCTATCCTACATTTACTCATAGCTTGAGAAGAGTAGTGGAATGCATACCTTTTCCAAAGCCATTAGCCGCTATCTGAAACGCAAAACAGGCCTTGTACAGGATTTTGATACTCGGTTACAAGTGCATTTGCTTACTCTACCAATGATTCTGCGCATCTTGAAATATATGTATATATACACAGAAAAAAAAAGAAACGGAATAATATATTTCTTACAGATGTCTCCATTTATTATTTCTAGAAATGCCCTACAGGTATCACATTCCTTACTTGCCAGGTATCCATATTTGACGCCAGGGGTCATAATAAAGGTAATTACTACGCGTGGGTAGGTACTGGGAAGTGTAGCCCGAGCCAACGCCTTATAAAATCAAGAGCGCCTTAACTCAATGCTGTTCACCGTTCGCAGTCTTTGCAGAGTTAGCACCACCAGTTGGTGTCTGCAGTCTACAGGAGAGGAGGAATTAATTCGCCAGCAATTCCGAATGGAAAATAGCACAACGAATTAAATGCTGCATTGATTTAGTGTTTATATTTTTACATTTCACTAGCAGTCTCAAGACTTTACATATAAAATAACATTTCTTTAGGATGGTTCTCTTCATACACTATGTATAAGCCTTTTTTTCTAAAATCTTCTGTAATGGCTGTATTCTCCTTCTTTCAAGTTTTCTCGTGCAATATAAATATACTTGTTATAAGCTTCATCGTAATTGGGTTCCTAGATTCATATCGTACAGGAACGTAGACTCAACCACTATCGTTCATCAATAAATATTATTATATATATATAATTATATATATATATATCTATATATAATATATATAATTCCTATTTTTAGTAACTTTAAAGAAAATTGATGAAAGTTTCCGGTCAGACATTTAACAGAAAGTTTCAACCAAAGACTTTTACAATACTACATAAAATTTTCTATGCTCTTCTGTGTGTAGAAGTAAAAATTCAGTAAATGTTAGTTTAACTCAGAATCAAACGTGCCGGACCATCGTGAAGGATCGCCAAAATGTCTTCTGTCTGTTCTCTTGAGTGCGTGGTTTGAGTGTAGAATTGGGGAATTAAACATTATGTGTAACACAGAAGTTATGTCTCCGTGATCTCTAATAACAGTAACAACAAAGATGGAAGCAGAGTGAGACGACACTGATGAGGATTGATCTCTCCAAAATAAAGGGAACTCTGTATAGGACAGCAAAATAATATAAATCATTAGAAACAGATAATAGAGGCAATTAATGAAAAAGATGCAATATATACCAATTTCAGACTAACTATTTATGATTGTAGCAAGGAACAATACTATATTGCTGTGCCTGTTTTCCGAGTGCCGTGGTTAAAGTTAGAATCATGTGTACACGAAAGTATATCTCCGTGTCCTGATTAACAAGAAGTAAGAGATTCCCAATCTATAGGAATCCGATATGTGATATCAACAAATATAGTACTTTTAAAGAATAGAAGCAATAAACCAACAAGAAACTAAAAATGATGTCGTAACAATCTACGGTTTCTATTTTCGAATATCTTTCAAAAACTCTTTTAAAATTATTCACATCACACAGAAGAATGTACTGAATGTCTTTTAACGCCAATATTTTATTTGCTTTACTTTGTGTTATAGTCCAACAAATTTGTAGTGTAACTACTCAAAAATGAGAGTTGAAAATTTATTTGATACGTCTGTAATAAACTCAACACATAGTCACATTACAGTTCGTGAGAAATATTCATCTCCTAGTATCTTTAGTAATGTGAATTATGTCCTATTGAGCGTGTTCCGTACCAAAGTGTCAATTGGGATAAAGTTCGTAAGCCAAAGAAGCAAACTTTTTTATCAGCTATAAAAAAAAAG
>CM042138.1:129327823-129341132 GCA_023376005.1 Doryteuthis pealeii | reverse complement strand
TCCTTGTCATTGAGTCGACCCCTTCCCAAGAGAAAAGAATGCTTAACATTACCCAGGGTCAAACATTCTCAATTGAACACATCACTTGTAGCAGCCCAAAAAACAGTTTAGAATAAAAAAAAATTACGTATGTATGCCAAGGTGGTAATAGTTCAAATTCTTGAACGAATCTTATTCATCGACGGCTTGGGAAGACTGGTATTGAATTCAACGATTCTTTCCCATAAGACTAAATGGCAATTAGGAACTTAGCTAACTCTGAATTCAAACTTGTTTAGAAGCTCAAGCTAAAATCGCTTTTTGTCACTCCTGATATTGCGGATATGTGGTGTAGTAATATATTCCAGCTGATTGCTCAAGTGTGTGGTACTACACAATGGAGTCAATCGGAAAGCGTTCTACACTGTTTGCAGTCAGTCTCGAAACACCGCTCTTCAATGTAATATCTTCTCTCTCGCTCTCTCTCTCTCTCCTCTCTCTCGTCTCCTCTCTCTTCTCTCTCCTCTCTCTCTCTTGCTCTATCTACTCAGCGTGAAAAAGCGCGCAATAACTTGTCTTCTCTACTAAGGAGAAAATAAAAGAAAGCATGAGCGCCGTCGAGCTTGAGGAATACCCACATTGAAATTTAACGAGTCGCTTCGACAAATAGAAGTATCATGGAATGAGGCGCAGTATGATTCCTAAGATGATTATTTGTTCATAGAAAAGATATCTTGTTTCATTCGTTTTCTATTTTTTCGTCTTCGCAAAATACATTTGTTACCGGCTATATATCATATATATATATATATCTATATATATATATATAATAATATATATATATATATTATATGTAATATGTATCCGCAAGCGAATCTACCAACACGCTTTATATAAAAAGGAGAATGTATGTATATATAATTATGTATTATTATGAATATAGGTATGTAGTAGATATATTGTATATATAACAATCATATCATTAGCTGCAACTCTCGTCTGCTCTATATATAATATTATAATATATATTATATATATATATATATATATATAGCTAATATATATATATACTATATTAGATATTTTGCATGTGAGCGATAGATTCGTGCGGAGTTCTTCCAAAAGTGAGACAGTAGTCCGTGGTGCGTGAGAGCTCGAATATATGTGTTTCAGGTGTGTGGACGGACATGAGCACATATAAAATCATGAAAGCGAAAAACTATTTATCAATGGCGCTCGCGTGACATATATATGTATTTCAAATGCCAAGCAAGCTTAGCTCGTTACCAGAATCCTGTACCAGGAGCCAAAATGTGGGTATACTAAAGAATACTGAAGACCACGACTTAAGCGTGTATGGCAATGACGTACAGATCATAAATGACATACAATTCAAAAAGTCTTTTCTCCACTTTATAACACTATAATATATATATATATAATATATATACATATATATTATATCACAAATACGTACCATTTAATATAACCCTCACAATCCCATCCCCTACCATTGACTTCGTTAAAATCCATTACTGATAGAACAGGTTTATTGTATGCGCTTTCACGGATTGTAACTGATATAATTTCTCTAAACCAAGTGATCTCGTAATTTCTATGTACTTCGTATCAAAGTTCCCCTAAAACTATTGTCTTTCAAATTATGATAAATGACTAGTAAATTTACTAAGTTACGCGTCATAAACACTTCACACACCACACTATAACATATGATAACGGCCGACATAGATAATGTGTGGATAATATCTCAGACTATAGCACATACATTCTTCTTCTCAATCAACTAATCACCACACTAAATCAACTGGTAGAATTGACATATATATATGATGTATTTAAGGATTAATGTGGAAGTCGTCGAGATGCGGGTGGCGCCTGCGAATGCAGTATTTCAGCTTATGCGCAGACCAGGAGGAGTATGTGAGCGTCATGGGGTGGAGCCCGCGACACCTAGCCATCGGTCCCTTGAGGTATGTTGTCCGCACAAGATCCCTGTGCACTTACATTACGGCTAGGTTGGCGAGGGCGGCCGTATCGAACTAGGACAACCTTGTGTTCTCGAACGCCTCTACCGACTGAGCTATTACACACAGCCACACACCACACACACACACACACACACACACATATATATATTATAATAGTTATATTAATTATTAATGATTAGAAAATACTTTTTTGGTTGGCACGCTTTGTTGTCTTTGTTGATGGCTGTAGGATTTGAACAAGCTCACTCTGCTAGAGATCAAGGTATCCCAAGAGGATTGAACTCATCAATATTTCCTATCAAATTGACCCTCATGAGTATTACAATATATTATTATATGCACATCTTATACAATGGCCCATAAAATTGACTGACCATCATAAAACTTGACTCATTTGCCTTTTTAGCAATAAATATAGTTCAAAGAATATATATTTAGCAATTGTGAAAAATGATTATAGTGTCGTAACTCCATTTCTCACGGACACCAAAGGCTGCACTCTAATTTAGAACTTGTATAACTTTGCTCAAGTTTTCTGGGGTCAGTCTCTTATCTCTGATTAATAGTTATTCGCTAAGTTTAGCTCTAGTCATATGCTGTATGCTCAAATATGGCGCCACTTTTAAATGAATCCCACAAAAAGAAGTCAGACGGACAAAGCATAATGAACTGACGGAGCTCATTTGATCATTCTGGAATTTCTGACGTTACTAATTTCTACCAGCAAACATTTTTTGTGTTGAATTTTAAACTCGCTCATATATATAATTCTATCGTACTTTAACTAGCAAAAAAAGATACTCACACTCGGCGGTGCAAAATTAATTTTGACACGACTATCGTGTAACAAGATATAAAACAATATTTTGATAATATTTTTAACAAAGTCATAAAAAATTATTGTGCCGTCAAAATTTCAAATAAATAGTGTTTCTTTTCTAACAAAATGAGTTTACAAGTTAATCAAATTAATTCACAATTTTAGTGGGGCACCCTCTCTAATGAATGAAAAATAAAATGATTGTTTTATCGATCAGACGTAATCAAAAGAAACGCGTTTTTCCCATATAATAAAATAGAATTATTATTTCAGTCAAGATTGATGTATATAATATTTTTAACTCATCATTATTAATTTATTGCAAATATTGAATTTAATCGCCAAACCTTGTGACATGATGTTAAAAATGATGAGGATATGAAGCTGTATAGGGTTAAGTATATATTTTGTTACGAGTTAGTTTGTAGTAGGTAGAGAAGCCAGATGATTTGGAAGGAGGGCGTGCGGTGTGATAAATTTAAACTGAAAAGGACATGCTCAAACCTAACCCGATACATTTAAATGCTACAAAAATCTCAAATATTATGTAGAAAAGATTTATGCGAATATTTCTTCTTTGTAAATAATTTTCTCGTAAACACGCCCACTTGATAACTTTCAATATATATTGAATAAAACAAACATATAAAAATCTATAATACACGAAGTATTATTACAAAATTTGTTTTGACAATGAGGAACATTAATGTTGCCACACTAATTTCTGTGCAGTATTTACAATACAGGGTTGTTCTTTTTCTATATAATGATTTGAGTAATAATTAACATAACTCATGGTAAACTACGCAATTCTTGAAGGTCACTAAGCACATGGTGGAGTCTTCTGTTACAGGCGTAGACACGAATCCTCTATTATAAATAAATGCCGTTTGCGTTTCAGCATTTCGACATTTTCTTGCAATTTGCTTCAGTACTAATAATATCTGAGAAATTATATATGAAGTGAAATAAAAACAAAAAAAAATATTCTTTTTAAATAATCACGATTTTGTGAGCACCCTATATAGAACTAAGGAGTGATCTGAAGATAAGGTCGTTTGGATAACTAATTTTGCATTATGTCATAAAGGATTAGTATGTATGCATAACAGTTTGTCGATTGCTGGTATATAATTTCCTCCATAGGAATGAGTGTTTCCTGTATAATCTTCTGAACTAGACACAGATTGTATGTACGCGTAGACGCTATTTCAGTAGCGTTTACTCGCTCGTTGCCAAATTATATATTTCATTATATATCATCCCTTGCTTACTCATTCGCATGTAGCATAGTCATAGCATTAACGAAAGAATATATGTACACTCGGTTATTCCCTACATCTTTATTACATCGCTTAATATGTATTGTCAGTGTTATTATATATAATTTAAACATAAGTATATATATATATACTATAATACATTATTATTATTATAATTATAAGTTATACAGAATTATATACATAAAGCAATAATGTATACACATAAACAATACAAAATATATTAATATAGTAATTGCTTAATTATTTTAATACAGACTTTACACACACCACACCACACACACACACACTTATAATATAAATTGATTATATATAATATATATATATTTATTGATTATCATAATATATATATTACCTGACTTATATATATTACAACTATATATATAGCTATATATAATTATATATTATATATATATATAATCATTATATATATATATTATATATTATTATATATATTATAGTATACCTATAATCATATTAAATATCTACTACTATAATTCGGTATATATATATATATATAATATATATATATTAATATATTATTATAATATATAATTTAATATTATATATCATATATATTATATAATAAATGATACTATATAATATATATATTAATATATATATATATATATTATATATACTCAATGATACTAGACACCAGCTTCAGTTAGGGTTCATGGTAGCAATCTAATTAAAGACGCTGAGGTGCAGACCATGTGTGCAATCGAGTGCAGATGAAAAACAGACCCAATCTAGCAATTAACATCACTACACCAAGACACAAAGAATCTGAATAAATAGCATGAAGATAATGGCATCAGTTGATACATTAATATAAGAAGTTTTGGCTCGAAGGCGCAAAAGCAGAAAACTTACATTAAAGATCGAAGACCTAATGACGGATAAATAAGGTAGTGAGAGAGGAAACCAATTAATGATGTGGTGTGACAATGAACTTGACTAGAAAAAGGTAGGGTTATTACAACCACCATATCTTGTGCTCAGTGATTAAAGTCCGAAGCGAGAAAAATATACCATATTCAACGCATTTCCGTTGTTCCTGGTGCTTCTAACCTATCACAAAAGATTATACAAGGATTATTGGATTAAAGGGTTTCATCCCGTATATGTTATTTTATTCACAATTTAGGCGGGAATAGCTTCATTGTACTCATATACACATTTTCTATAGTTGCAGTGCTTTAGATCTGGTGTGTGTGTACAGGGCTAAGTCCGATCGAAGTTGAAGGTAGTTGGTTAGGTGGTGTGTGAGAAAAAAATCAATTTAATCATAGATTGGACCCTATTAGCACAAAGTCACCAGATAAGATGTGGACATGGAAAGTATCCCTCTCTTGGAGCCTGAGATGTGCTGCTCTAGGCGCGTGAGGCCCTGCTATGAGCGGTTGTGACGGACATAGTCCTCCCAGCGCATATGGTTTTTGAATTGGCATCTATGGTTGCTAGAGGATCCGGGCACCAGATCCAAAATGTTTTGAAAATTATGATGTTCCTGATAAATCCACAGTGAGAGACAAAGGGAGCCACTGGTTGATTGCGGTGTGGGGTGATGAATATTTATTATTATCTACTAGAAAAAAGATAGACGGGTTAGGGTTTTAGGTTTAAGTGTCAGGTTAGTTTATGGAAATAAAAGATAATTATCAATTAAGAGGGTTCCTTGTACTATGATTATAGGAAAATAACAAAATTCTTATTCGAAACACAACATTATTAGACAACAAAATAGCAAATAGGAGATTACGAATTCATCGTAACTTACACCATAGAAAAATCCAACCTTAACTATATATTACAACCCCTCCGCCGTGCAAGCATCGACACAAGTCAATTTCTTAAGGGAGTAACAGGTTTGAATTCGAGTTTTTCACTTTCTAGATGGTTACCTGCCCATGGTATAATGCCCAATTGCCTGCTATTACCATAGCTGAGGGATAGGATTCATACCTTTCTTAAGTATTAGTATGTAAATGAAGCAGCTTCTCAGGAATGAACTCTGGTCTGAACGAACCATTTTCCCACAACTCTAACATTAGACCACGCGCTCCAAACCTTATAGAATTTCATTTCGAACGATGCTAATACTTGATGTCGTACCACTGTTCTATTTGAACAATTTAAAAACAAACAAACGCAACTAATGAACAAACGAATAGCCGTTACAAGATGATTGTTTTTTGCAAAGTACATACAGCCGATAGTATGACGAAAATACTTGACAATAGATTAGTTACGGTATGTATTAGCCAACTTCCGGTTCGGATATGTATCATCATTTGGCAACCTGAAAGGATTTGCACCATGTGTGAACCAAAGATGTACGGTACACATGAAACTTGTTAAGTAAAATCCTACCATAAATTATGCTGCATCTATCTGAATATAATTAATTTTAAAACACATTTTAAATATTTTGTATTTTGTTATTGATTCAACACTGTTTTTTAGTTTATATCGTATATAATTTATAGTTTCCTTAAAACAATTAATTCATTTCAATACCAGCGCAAGCATTATTTATGATAGGAATTTACTAAACCAAAACAATTGAATATGTACATTTATGAACACAAAATACAATACTTTTCCATAAACCATACAATTGGCATCTTTAACACAAAAAATCATTAAAATGGGTTCTTAATAACTAAAATAAGTTCATTTTCAATTACTGCAGTGCATAAATTTATGTAGAATTACTACACCAAAGTCAGATTACCAAGATGTCTACTATTTAACAATAGTCTAATGAAGATAGGTGTCGAAATTACAACACCACACACACCACACACACACACACATAACTTTAAACATTAAAAAAATTTTGCATTTATTCTTATTAGTATTTACAGCTAAATAGAAAAAAAACTATGTACATCATGAGATCTAATTCCATAAAATCAGCAGGTATCTGTGGCAAACTACTATTTATTAATGTGTAAACAATCAAGACTACTCTCTTCTATCTTGATCACAAAAGTGGACATTTATTTCAAACTTTATAATATACTCTTGATATACTTTTTTTATATTCTCGATTCGAGTTCTCCGACTTGGGTACTGCTTCTCTATCGATATACCAGTACTTATTTATTTTTTAAAAGTACTGAATACCAATTACGACCTCATTTACACGCTGCTCAACATCTTCCTGCATACTTTCTTAATAAACTTAATTATTTAACTTCCTTTTTGAAAAAAGAATATATAAAAGCGTCATCTGAAAGGTCTATTTCTTTAACTACCTGGCCGATTCGTATGCAGAATGCCACTTTATTACCTAATTTAACGCTTGATTCCCGTTGCACGCTAATTTTCTGAACGCAGCCAAGAATTAATGGAAATCGCTGCTATACCCATAATATCACACACTACTATGATATCATGTCAACGAACTCCCCACAACTATCAAAAATGTGCTAAAGCTTCATATTAAGCATGTCTCAGCCTTCCGAAATCCTTGCTTTACCTGGGTTTGTACCCCTTATTAGTGACATGAACAATGTAAGCATGTATTACCAACTCTTCCTGCGAGTGTTGATACATGCCTAATTTCTTAAATTGAAATTTAATAGGTTCTGAATTCAGGTTTTCCCTCTATCCTTAGACCGGGTGCTAACCAAGGTCAAAGAGTCCGTTTGCCTTACATAATCTATGAACATAACCACTAAAAATACTATCATTCTCAGACTCGCTCCAGTCCTACTATCATTACAGAAATTAAAAATGGAGCCCTCCATCATTAAGCCTCCTGATAAAAATTAGACTGATGTTACTCTACAGCAGATATGATATTGCTGAGTCTTTGTTCAAGCCTATAAGGAGGAAATGAACAGAGTAACCGCAAGCTAATGCCTAGATGATCCCCACAATTTCATATACCATTAGATTTAACTTAAATCAATAGATCCCTTCATACAAAATGCCAACTGGCATAACAAAATCTACAAAAACTCCCTAATCCAAAAATCCCCCCCCTTGACTGGAGACCAACTTGTACAGTAGATCTAGAAAGGACAGTCATTGTATCTCGATTACGCCATGGTCTCACAAACTATCACGTACTCAAACTCCAAACATAGTATAAACAACTACAATGTGAAGAACCATGTCAACACCTTGACAGAAAACCATTTATTCATGAATGCGTTTTTGCTCACATACAGAAACCGTTTTTAAGCAAACATTATGAAATTTTGGGTTTCACAACAACACTGGCAGGTTTTCTCTTTCAGAAATATAAATTTATCCAAAATATAGACATGACAATCAAACCTACAAATAATCCCTCATATAATCTAACACATTTTTAAAAACAATTAATAAAAGTATCGTAATATAAATACACATATGTATAACTTCCTAACACCGTAGGCAGACAAACCCAGACGTTGATAATGCGGTAAAATCAAAAAAGAACGAAACAACAACATTGAATTTCATACCGTATGATTACATAGATGCGCTTTAAAATTGGCAACACTATCTAACCATGTTAGATCCCTTAATTATTATTACCGCTCAGAATACTTTATGTTTCGTGTCCTGAAGAGCGAACTGTATCTTCTTAAGATTGTTATCGCCTTTTGAGATTTGTATAGAAATGATTTGTTTATAATATAGACTTGTCAGTTTATCAGTTATAGAGAATAATGTAGAGTTCAAAATACTAGCATCGAGATATAGATAATAATTAATAAATAAATGAAGAAATACAAAAACAATCTTCCTAAAAAAAAAACAAACAAATAGAAAACATGAAGGTAAAAATAAGTGTTGTTGTTCTTCTTTATTGATTTAAACCGATATAACCCGTCTGGGTTAATCTGCCACGTTTAGAATCATTACATATCGTGTAGTATATTCATACTTTTTATTAATTGGTTTAAATGTCATTATTGAGGTATGTTGTATGTGTATGATTTGTTTCATGTCTATATTCTATGGAATTTTATCTCTGAAAAGAGAAATCTCCATGTTACATTTTCAAACAAATCTTTCTATTGTTTGCTTAAAAAAGTTTCTGATGTGAGAAAAACCTGCATTCCATGAATAAATGTTTAACTGTCAAGGTGTTTGAATGTTCCACATTGTTGTGTTCTTGAGATATTGGAGTAGTGTCTTGTATGACAATGCGTATCGAAGATACAATGACTTGTTCCTTTCTAGACTTCCTTAAAGTTTCTCCAGCCTCCCCAAAGTGATTTGATTAGGAAGAGTTATGTAGATTGTGTATTCCATGTTCCCATTTGTGAAGGGATCTATTGATTTTAGGTTTCAAATCAGTATATGTTCTTGAAATCGGGGATCAAATCTAGAGCCATTTAGCTGCGATCTGCTCTTTCATTTCCACCATATTCTGTTTGATCCAGCAGTTCATATCATCTCCTTAGAGTTAACATCATCGAATTATTTCAGGAGCTAATGTATGAGGGTTCTCATTTTTAATTTCTTAATGATATGGACTGAGGCGAGTCTGAGAAATGAAATTTTGTGGTATTTTCATAGATTATGTCAAGGCAAACTGCTCTTTAACCTTGTTAGGCCGGTCTTAGGATGAGGAAACTCTGAATTCAAACCTATTAAATTTCATTTAAGAAATTATCAGTATCATACCTGCGCATGTGAAGAGGTAAATAATGCATTACATTTTTCTGTCATAAGGGGTTCAAACCCAGGTAAAAAGCCAGGATTTGAAGGCTAACATTTAATATAAGTTAAGCACTTTACTTTGAGTCTATTGTACATTGAATCATAGTAGTGTTGATATATGTTCAGCAACATTTTCCATTAACTCTCTTGGCCTGTGTCCGAAAAAGTTCAGTGCTAAACGAATCAGCGTTATATTAGTATACATGGCATTAAATGACATACGAACTCGCCAGGCTATGGTTAAAAAAATAGACTTATCCCGGATGACGCCTATCAAAATTTCTTTTCAGGAGTTAAATCATTAAGATTATAGAACATATTCCCAATGGAAAGATGTACTGGATCAGGCGTTAAATGAGGGGTCGCGCTAAGTTGCGTGATTACAGTACGTTTAAAAATATAATAAGTACAGTGATAAATCATAGAGAATGCAGCTACCCAAAAGTTCCGGAGAACTTGAATCGAGAAAATATAAAAAAAATAGTAATACAAAGAGTATATTATAAAAGTTTAAATCAAATTCACTTTGTGCGTCAAAAGATAGAAAGAGAGAGATAGTCATTGAGATTGTTAAAACACCATTAAATAATATAATTGCCAATATACTGCACTGGCAAATTTTTATTGGAATTAGTATACTCCATATGATGTTCACATAGGTTTTTTTCTATTTAGCTGTAAATAAGCTAATAACGAATAATATGCAAAATACTTTTCTTTAATAGTTGAACATTATGTGTGTGTGTGTGTGTGTGTGTGTGTGTGTGTAATTTGACACCCTTTCTTCATTCAGACATATTTGGTTAAATAGTATAGACATCTTGGTAATCATGAACTTTGGTTTAGTAAATTCCTACCATAAAATTATGCATGCACATAATCTGAAATGAACTTATTTATTATTAAGAACACATTTTATGATATTTTTGTGTTAAAGCATGCAATTGTATTGGTTCGAACAAGTTTGTATTTTGTGTTCATATCGTACGATAATTCAATATGTGTTTTGGTTTAGTAAATTCCTATCATAAAATAATGCTTGCGCTTTATCTGAAATGAACTTAATTGTTATTAAGAACACATTTTAAATTATCATACGATATAAACAAAAATACACACTTGTTCGAATCAATACAACAAAATAACACAAAATATCTTAAAATGTGTTCTTAACAATTAAATTAATTTCAGATAATGCGCAAGCATAATTTTATGGTAGGAATTTACTTAACCAAAGTTCATGATTACCGACATCTTTTGTTCACACATGGTTTCAATCCTTTCAGGTTGCCAAATGGATGATACAATATCCGACCGGAATTGGCTAATACATTTACCGTAACTAATCTATTTCCAAGTATTTTCGTCCATCTTCGGCTGATATGTACTTTGCAAAAAACAATACATCTTGGTACGCGTTCTATTTATACTGTTGTCATGTAGTTGCGTTTGTTTTTTTTGTTTTTTAATTGTTGTTCTAAAAATAGCAACAGTGGCTAACGACATTCAAGTACATTAGCACTGGATTCGAAATGAATTCTATAAAGGTTGGAAGCGCGTGGTCTAATGGTTAGAGTTGTAGGAAATGGATTCGTCGACCAGAGTTCAATTCCTGGACGAAGCTGCTTTCATTTCACATTACGCTAATACCCTTAAGAAGGTATGAATGCCTATTCTCCCTCCAGCTATGGGTAAATAGCAGGGCAGATTGGGCTCTTTAACCATGGCTAGGTAACCAGTCTAGGAGAAGGAAAACTCTGAATTCAAACCTGTTAAACTCCGCTTAAGAATTGACCTTGTGTCGCATCCTGCTCGTGCGGAGGGGTTTGGTAAATATATATAAAGGTTGGAACTTTTATTTCTAATGTGTAGAGCTTCGAGAATCTGTAATCTCTATTTGCTATTTTGTTGTTCTAATAATGTTGTGTTATCAGTAAGAATTTGGTTATTTCCTATAAATCCAATATAAACAAAGAGGAACCACTCTTAATTGATAAATTATCTATTTATTTTCCCATTAAACTAACCCTGAACCCTAACCCTAAACCCTAACCCCGTCTTCTTTTTTCCTAGTAGATCAATAAATAAATAATTCATCAATCAAGAGTGGCTCCCCTTTGTTTATGTTGGATTTATAGGAAATAACCAATAATTTTTCAAAATTTGGATGCTGGAGCTGGTGTTGAATAGATGCATTAAAATATGGTGTCCAGGATATGTCACTAAACAGCATCTCATAGTAAGGCTACGGTTCTGGAGATCTGGTGAGAGCGGAGTACTTCCATGTCCACTCTTACTCTGGGACTTTGTGCCTAATAGGGTCCAATCTATGATTCAAATTGATTTTTTTAAATAACATATACTTATTCGATCGGAACTTGTGTAAAAAAAACAAAATCTAAAGATGCAACTATAGAAAAAATGTGTATATGAACGTACAATGAAGGCTATTCCCTAAATTGTAGAAATAAAATAACACTATACGGGTTGACAAACCTTTAAAATCAATCAATCAACCTGTTAATCCCTTTTGTGATAGTTCAGAAGATCCAGTGAGACACGGGAAACTCGGTTGAATATGGTATTTTTGTCGATTTACCTGAGCAAAATTATGTGGTTGTAATAACCCACTACCCTCTTTCTATCTAAGTTTCATTTCCAAGATCTTATTTCGTTCTCTCTCTTCACTCCTTACTTTTCCCTCCTTGTCTCTCTCTCTTTATGTAGTTTTCTCTTTTGCCCTTCAGCCAAACCTTCCTTATATTAATATTACTCAAACCTGATGCCCATTCATCTTCATGCTATTTTATTCAGATTTCTTTTGTCTTTGTTAGTATCTTAATTGCTAATTGGTCTGTTTTCCATCTGCACTCGATTTGCACACATGGTCTTGCACTCAGCGTTCTTTAATTTAATTGCTACCATTGAAACCTCAACTGAAAGGCTGTGTCTATATAGTTGCCAGTATATATATATATATATATATATATATATATATATATATATATATATATATATATATATATATATATATATATATATAATATATATATAATATATATATATATATATATATATATATATATATATATATATATATATATATATATATATATATATATATATATATATATATATA
Organism: Doryteuthis pealeii; assembly: GCA_023376005.1. Classification (NCBI taxonomy): domain Eukaryota; kingdom Metazoa; phylum Mollusca; class Cephalopoda; order Myopsida; family Loliginidae; genus Doryteuthis; species Doryteuthis pealeii. Next base: position 129,328,232 of record CM042138.1, on the reverse strand, counting down.
TATATATATATATATATATATATATATATATATATATATATATATATATATATATATATATATATATATATATATATATATATATATATATATATATATATATATATATATATATATATAATATATATATATATATATGTGTGTGTGTGTGTGTGTGTGTGTGTGTAAGCATGTATTAAAATATATTAGCAATTACTAGTATTTACATATATCTTTTTTATTTTAGTGTATACATATATTCTTTATGTATATATATTCTGTATACATATATATATATAAATACATAAAATGTATATATATATATATATATACTTATGTATAAAATCTATATATACATACACACTGACACATACATATATAAGCATGTAATAAAGCATGTAGGCAATAACCAGAGTGTACATATATTCTT
>CM042138.1:129300323-129322823 GCA_023376005.1 Doryteuthis pealeii | reverse complement strand
AATCAATCCAATGAATGATTTCATATAGAAATCAATCAAAATATCATTAGAATAAGTGTCATCATTTTATATGAGTTCTTATCTAATTCCGTTATATTAAAATTTAAATACTTACGCCTGGAGGGCGCATATTCTTGCTAGTTTTTACAATGATCTATTCGTTTTAATGTTTTTATTTCTCTGTTTCGTGATCGCCTTCTACTTTATAGTTTTCTTTCTTTGCGTCTTGTTAAAGTTCTTTACGGTTTTACTCACCCTGGGATAAATTTGAGAATAACATTGAAATAGATTTTTGAAATATCATATAATCATTTTGTACACAAGTTGTATAACAAATTCAAATGTATGTCATTGGTATACGAAGAGGGAAGATGAAAGATAATTAGATAGAAAGAAAAAGCTGGCGAAGAGAGAAACTTAAAGATAGATCGAGATGACGGGAGATAAAATGAAATATAGAGAGATAGAGATTAAGGGGTGAAATAAATTTAGGCAAAGAGAAGAAAATGCAGTAGTAAGCAGATGTATGTTGTTCTGTATTTGCTAAGTAAAATAGATCCGTAAAATGGCAAGTTTATTTTTTTATTACTGATAAATTATTTAAAGTTTCCTTCAATTTTTACGCTTTTGTATTTCAGTAATGCTTATCCTAGATTTGCAGAAATCGCGATAACACTTTCAGCACAGAAAATGTTGCTAGTTTTGAAATAAAGTATATATATATATATATTATATATATATATATATATATATATATATATATATGCGCATACACACACGCATACACACATGCACACACACATACACACACACACACACATATATATATATATATATATTAAACATATGGTAATTATATGTCTAAAATTTTGATGATATGTTAAATCCTAGCTGTAATAATTTTGTCACTGTTCCATGTAATAAAATAACTGTATCACTTATCGGCGTGAACATGCATATAAATTTATACAGATAAGTTTATGTATAAAAACCTACATATTTATATATAATGATATATTTTCGATTCATATAAGCTTACCTATGTACGTATATTGTATATAAAAATACTGTAACTATTTCATAGACAAATAAAGAGAACAATGCACTCTACTGTAACTGTATCTTTTATCAATTTAAAATTCCAATAGGAACAATAAAAGCAAGCAGACACATACACAACGAAAAGGGGAGCGAAAAAAAGAGAAGGAGAATGGAGAGAAAGTTTAGAACATTGATGAAGAGACATTACAGTACACAAACATTATGTTTGCAATACGTTTCAGTGTGGACATCTATGACAGTAAGTGGCAAAATATATTCTTACACCGGACAACAATGACGAGACTGAAGTTATATTTACCAAAAAACAGAAATTAACATTGAGTTAGAATATAATTCCCTTCAAAAGAATCCTTTTGGCATTTAACGCATTTATTCCATCGAGTTTTTCATTCGTCGAAGCACTTCCAAAACTCATTTTCTGATATGGTGAGAACATGCACTCTCGAATTTTTAAATTGTCGTCCACGTCTTCAAATCGTGACCTCGAGATGAATTTGTAGTCTCGAAAATGGAACGTGTCATGGAACTAGTTGTCATGGGAATGGAAGGTGCAGCACTTCCATGATCTTGTGTTTTGCCAAAATAGCTCATTTCCTTCAAAGTATTTTATTTGTTGCTTTTTTTTAAGTTGGCTCTGTGACCTCCAAATATTGATTGGATAACGGTCTAGATGTCTCCAACATCATTTGAAAATATGTTAGTCAGTTATTTTCATTTAAGTATAGTTAAAATTAATTTGGTTATATATATTATATATATATATATATATATTATATTATATATATATAATGTGTGTGTGTGTGTGTGTGTGTGTGTGTGTGTGATTTTTGTAGGGAAAATCTTTGTTGTGTTCGGATTGGCATAATATACAAAATAATTTATTCATATGCAACATATGCAAAATAATTCATGCAAAATAATTTATTCAAGCAAGTCAATGCAGTTGTGGCGAAAGCGTCTTTACACAAAAGCGAAACGGACTATGATAGCCAATAAATACATGTTTTCTCCTCGATTTTAAGGAAGCACTCCCTTAAAATCTCTATTAAACTTTTTAAAGTGTTGACTGGATTTAATTAATTTACCTCCTCTGCTTTCAAATCTTGAATTGTCAACGACATACACGTTACACTTTTCTATCATTCTATTTACTTCTGTCGAGTAGGGCACATTTCTCTACCTGATAAAGTGTATTATTCTTGATACCCCAGGATTACATAGATTATCATATTATCTTTTGGGGTCGATATTTACGACCGAAAAGCAATGGACTCTGGTTAACGCATTAGGCATGCGTTTTTTTTTCATGTCCGATCGATATCGGATACCATATTTGTAAGTGGAGGGATCAATTTAGCAGCAATGAATACTGTCTTTTTGACTCTCCGAAGTTTTATACTTATCGAAAATGTAGGGCAGAGCGTTTTAGTCCGTGACAAGAATAAAATATTTACCTTTAAGGTGATTACTCCATTCCCTGATTGCTTTGATGATCGCGTTATATTTTTTTCCACCGAGAAGTGGTTTCGTTCCGACGGGGTTAGATTTCTGGACCTAAATGCAACGAGCCGGCCTGCTTGATTTTGCGTCGCGGTTAAAGATCCTATCAGGAGATAAATTATCCATCAAAAGATAAGTTAAATCTTTTGTAAGATTCGCTTTACCGTTTGACGGTAGAATTTGTATTTATAACGTCTAACCCCATAGACTGAACTATGTTAGTGTCAATAAAAACTATTACTTCCTAAATAGCGATACGTTTTTTTTCTTTAACGAGGCATTACACAGTGACATTAAAAACACCCTGTAGCATAGTAGCTACCATAATCCTGAACAGTAATGCAAAAGGAACCTAAATAGTTTTCGAACACAGAAATTAGATAAATGATCATGCTTGCAGTAGTAGCAAATCATTAATCGAACCGGACACTTATTTCTAGGGGTCGTAGAGCCTACACAGAAAAAACAAAACTATTCTTTAAAATGGGATTTAATAGCAGTGAATGTCGAAGAACATTTCTCCTTTTAATTTTCCTTTTAGGCGTTAATCAGGGGTTCATATTCAGACGCTGTTTGATAAAATGTTTGGGTATCAGCAAAATAGCCTTCAAAATTTCGGCTATTCCTTTCCACATTTTGCGCTTGATTTCCTGGTTCTGTGAGATGAGTGTTTTCGTTTCAAGAACTATCTGCCGAATAAGACACACGCATAAACCAGAAATGAGGTTATCTATAATAGCTTCCCTGAAAACTGTACACTCGCTGAAAAGTTCGTATGCATCAGATGACACGTTACTCCTCTTCGAAATGCTTGAGTGAGTTTTAAAATGTTTGGTACAATGATTTCATATTTTCTCTGTACCGTGGGTCTTACTATCTGCATCTAGAATTTTAGGTTTTAGTACCTTGTCAATTTTGATATATCCGAACCAAAACATAGCAGTGAACAGAATGTTGTAAACTATAACTAGTTAAAAATATTCACTACTATTTCTCTAGTAGTATTGTCTTCAAGGCTTAGACTTATTTATATTTGGCCCAGGTGCGCTTTCGAATCTACCTTTCGGTGCCGTTTTTATTTCAGAACAGATACACAAGCGCAGCCTGAGACCGAGTCTATGCTCAGTCCCAGTTCGGGAGATGGGTGACAAAACTGGACATTTCCCTGTCATTCTTCTACTTAGATGTTCCTTGACCGATCCATGCAAATAAATACTTACATTCTCCGCCTTTCGCATCCTGCGTCCAGCAAAATATCTCGGACTTTCCAAGGTTTTAACTTACTTGAAATAACCCCAAATGAATTACATAAAAAATAATGGAATCTTATTTAATGGTTGGACTTATTAGAACCTCCAGTTTGTCAACTGATATTTAAAAGATGGCGATTTGTATCTAAATACAATAAATTCCATTTAATTTCTAATGATGAGCTTAAAAATAATCAGAATTGTAAAACTGAGAAAGTTGAGGTTAAATTTTATTTTTTCTCAAATTATTTGAAAAAGACAAATAGCAATGTGGTAGTCGTCTTTCATTCCTTGATGCATATCTGATGACCAAATTTCCTCATTTTTTTTCGTCCAGAGATATTCAACACTGTAATTGAATTTCATTCTTGCCAATAATAGTGAACAGAAATGCACGCCCGTCATAGAAAAGAAGAGCTGAAACAATCAGACTTTATAAACGAACAGTAATTGGATAATTTGACTGCAAAGTCTATTGCCAATTTTCTATTATCAAGATTAACAGTGGCTAATCTGACTAGAAAAACGAAAATTGTCAGTTCAATGGCACTTTCAATACGATTAGTTTCTTAAAATGTCTCAAAGGTCTTTATACAATATATTCCTGGTTCTATGCCCATAGAACTAATGAAATACACTGCAAAAACTTAAATTTAGATCACTTTGCTTGTTTTTATAGTCATATTCTCATTCTAACCAGAAATATGTGACAAACTAACAATATTCAACTTTTTTATAATAGAAACATATCTTCCTAAACTTACACAAAGTTGGAATTTATAAAGAATTCTTTGAGCCATTAGAATTGTCATATGAAGCAATTTTTTACCCCAGGTAATATTTGATATCCCTGAGTGTATATATATATATAATATATATATATATATATATATATATATATATATATGTGTGTGTTGTGGTGTGGTGTGTGTGTGTGTGTGTGTGGAATTGGAATTGAATCCGATGATATGAGGAAGAATGAATAAAGAAAAGAAAGTACAGAATGGATAATAAAAGATGAATTTAATCAATATCACTTACACATGTGTTTCAGTCAGTTTATCTATGTGTACACGATTCAAACTATTATTATTATTATTATTATTATTATTATTATTATTATTATTATTATTATTATTATTAAATAAACAAATGAAATGAAATAAATGAAATGAATTCATTTGTTTATTTAATAATAATAATAGTTTGAATTGTGTACACATAGATAAACTGACCGAAACACATGTGTAAGTGATATTGATTAAATTCGTCTTTATTATCCATTCTGTACTTTCTTTTCTTTATTCATTCTTCCTCATATATATATATATATATATATTATATATATTATATATATATATATATATATATATATATATATATTCTTCGCATTTCCTATGCCTGTACTCACATCAGACTCTTTTCAAAGATTGTTTCTGTATTACTTCACTCCTTCTTAGTTAATCGGAACAGTTTAAACAAGTGGTTTTCACTGTAATCTGAGTGACAGCAAGTTTCCTCTGGTATCCATGACTTCTGAGTATTCAAGCCAATCTTAACAATTCTGGGTTCTATATGGTTTCGATTCTTCCTCTAATTTCCTACTACCCCAATCTCTTTTTCAAGCATTTGGGTATTGTCACAATCATATTCAACGACATTTTCAGCTCTCTAGCAAGGTCCAGTTATTTATCGAGATGTTTGTTTTTCCCATCCTTCAAAAGACAAACAAAATAAAATGGGTATTGTTGAATTTTTATTGATATAAGGCATCAGGTAAATGGTCACTCCTACTTATAGACTCGACTATAAACACGTGACCTGAGAAGGATTCTTATTGTCCAATCACTGGCACTGCTGCTGCTGCTTCTGCTGTATTAATAGAGACCCCAATCTGAGATTATTTCATTGACATTTGGATTCCCTTGGACGACGGACTTACAAGGAATACGTTAACACCGGATTCTTATTGGCTTGCTTACTTATTCATTACATCTGGAACGAAGGATGGCTGCCAGATACTTAACAGTACTTAGCTCATTCACTAATTCTAAGGATTCTCGTCCTCTTTCCCTACGAACCATCCTCTGAGTAACATGTAATGTTTGTCTCTTTAGAAACCAGAGCTCTACCAAAAGAGTCAATTTTCCTTTGGGGCTTATTTTTCTTTGACAAGAAATTCGATTACAGTAACGTCACGCTGAAAGCACTGGTTCCCACTAGATCACCGAAGGTAAGCAGCGATGGACTTGTTCAATACTTAATAGGCTTGGATGGTTGGTTGGATTTTACGGCATGTCAACCCTTGGGTTATTTCATGCCGAAGTCGTTTTGTTTAATTCATTTTTGTTGGGTGTTCAATTTTTAAAACTCCTTTTTTTTTAATATATTTAACCATCTGATGGGACCCTAACAAGTACTACCACTCTGTTTCAGAATGTACCTGGGAAAAATAGCGATGAAGGGTAATCCCCACTCCCCAAAGCTTTAAAATTTGAACCTCGCCACTAGAGACACGTAAACGTCCTAAGACCTTCAGTCAGCGCCTCCTAGCTTATATATAATAGAAAGGGTTAGGGTATTGCCATAAAAGCAATAGGGTTGGGAAAATAATATGGTGCTAGCACTTGATGTGACTAGCCAATTCATTGGACTGACCTCTCCGACTACCCGTCTAGCCTAAGTAGGGGCCAAAGTGAAGTGCAACATGTTATGGACTACTCAGTCACCAGGACTTAGTTGGGTGATAACTTAACCAACAGCGGGTACTGTAAACAACCTTAGTCTTTTTATTAATGAAAAAATGACTTGATTCGGCATTGAATGACTCGAAAGAGGACTGATATGCCGTAAAACAAAACAACCCAACCAGAAATTATTTTTCTCCATTGCCAGTGATACCCATTTAGCTCGAGACTTTGGAAGCGTGTAAGCGGTAAACTAAATTACTACTAAACCGCAATTAAACAGAAAATCTTCAGGAAATAACTTTTTACCGATATCCAATAATTAGCTAATTACTAACGATATTAATTACTAGGGTTCAGTAATTAGTTCTTATTCTTAAGAAATTAGATATATGTACCTGTATAAATGTATCAGAAAGTCAGTTCAACTTTTACCCCACCCCCACCCCCCAAAAAAACCCACAAAAAATAGCAAACAAAAAACAGCATATCTATAAAACATAAAAAATACGGTAGGGAAAATAAGTAATAATGAACCTCAGAATAACAATATATTTTGATAATATTTGACAGTTTTATTCCACAGTATTTATCTTAATTATAGTATGAACTTTCAAAAATTAATTGCTTTTATCTTACGTAATTGGAAGAACGTACTTATTTAACCCATGCAGAAATGTTAAAACAACTTGTACTGAAGTCAAACATAGTTTTCTCCCTATGAATCAGCTCACTATAAATTCTAAACAATCTTAACAGTAAACAGTTGAGTTATCTATATTGCTTAGCCACTTCTTATCACTTTGTCGTGAATTGTTCTTATATTTATAACGTATTAGGAAATGATATTCAACCAAATATCATTCTTCAACTCAGAAAACACTCACTGAACTCTGGTATTTGGTCGGGCGTTTTTAATCTTCTCGATCTAAAGATGATGGAGATTTTTTTTTAATCTTTAAATCTCCATACACTTGGCAATAAAATCGGTAGAAACAAATATTATCTCCACACTCAGTGACAATGTTTTCGTGGAACATAACCTAATATATAAAAAGAGTGACATTTTAATATATTTGGGGATATGTGATATATTGTCTGATCAGTGCACCCAAGGACCAGGCTGGATAGGAAGTGCATGGGGGTCAGGTGCAGCCTGGAAACGAAAACAGGATGTGGCCCTGACCTGACCTTTTGCACCTGGAAATGCAGGTGAACATTTGACATGATTTAGGTGCAGAAATCTGTAGGCATAGCCCATAGCCAATGAAAACAGCCTGCGTGGGCGAAGAGGCGTGTCTACAGAAAAACTGCGTAGGTGTCACGAACAAAGAGGCGTGACACCGGGGGTCAGACTACAATAAAAGAAGCCCGTAGAGATCGATTAGACAGACAACGATCAGGTTCGAGATCACTTGAAAAGAACTCCCGAAGGCTCCACGTTTGTGTAACCCTGCCAACGACTCTCAGCTGTACACAACCGATGGAATAAACATCTCATCTTACATTTTCCTAAATACAAGTGTTTGTGTTCTTTGACGGGTCCAGTGTGTAACAGATACATTACTAGCATGAAATAGTGTTTTTCTCTGTAGATGGGTAAATAGTAGAGCAGACTGGGCTCTTTAACGGTAATTGGTCTACCTTAATGGTAATTGGTCTACAAGAAGAAAAAATTAATTGAAAAACCTGTTAAACTCTCCAAAAATGACTTTGTGTCGTATTCTGCTTGTTCAGAGGGTTTCTTTTGAGTAATGAACATCGCCGTATGACATGGACATGAAGAATCGTGTTAAAATTCTGGAAGCAGCTGTTTGCATTTCACATCGCGCTAATACCGTTGGGAGATGTATGAATTCAAGGATTTCCCTCCAGTTAGGGGTAAATGCTAGGCTCTTTAATCTTGATATGGTAACGCGCCTAGAAGAATGAACACTCTGAATTAAAAACTGTTAAACTGCACTTTAAAATTGACCTTGTCGCATCATGTTTGTGTGGAGGGGTTGGGTAAATACATCAATCTGGAGCTTTCTTAGATTATTTTTACATCTAAATAAGACAACTAAAAAGTTCTGAAAGAACGTTTGCTTCTTTGGCTTATGAACATTATTCCATTGTCTACTGGCACAAACACGCATCACTCCACAATACTAAACATGGAATATGGAAACGAGATATTACCACCGATGCTCTTTCAAAATTCTTTATAGCCTGCCAGTGATCAAAATCTTGAGAGCAACTGAAGAACAGAAGTGTGGAGTAAATATTTGTACTTTTGAGACGTTCATTGATTTTTGTTTAGTTTATGAAACAAAGCTCGTGATGTTTGCTTGTACGGCAACGTTGTTTTATTATGCGAATTTATTTTTCTTCATCTTAATCTTTCAAAATTCATGAGCGGCATTAAAATTTTACTTTACTGCATTAAGGTTTTATGATGCGGCATATTCATTTTTATGTCCCGGGAACATAACTTTGAAACAACCAACTGTAATGTGACTATGTGTGAGGATTAATACGTATAGTGTTGTATCAACGGATATTTTCATCTCTCACTTCTGAATTGTCTAATCTATAAAATTTGTTGTAGACTTCTTCAAACACAGCAGAACAATAAAGAAATATCTTTGCAACATTTGTCTTTAAAAGTTTTGAGTACACTCTTATTTGGAAAAGTATGAGTCCAATTAATCTCCCTCCAGCTATGGGTTCATAGTTAAGCAGATTAAATTCTTTAATCTTGGTATAGCAACCGGTCTATGCGAAGGACAACTCTAAATTTAAACCTGTTAAACCCCTCTAAAAGATTGACGGTGGTTCGTATCCTACACCCGTGGAGGGTATATATATATATATATATATATATATATATATATATATATATATATTTATTCATTTATTTAAGTCACCAATACAAAGTTCGTCTTACCAATGGTTTCAGATGTTTATCCGTCATCAGAGACGTTGACTTTTGAAAAAATTGGACAGTTTTTTTAACCGTTATTCGTTCTTACTTTTGCTTTCTTCATTCACCGGCGTTCCTATTTGTCGTCATTGAGTCTCGTGTTTTTATGATGATTTTGTTTTTTTAATCTTGTGTGCGTTTATATATATGTGTGAATTCCTAAATTATGGCGGTCTGAGGTTTTGGTTAGTCCAATTCCTTATCAAAATTTTTTTCGGTGTGGGCATGCTCTAAATATTTCCATTTTATTAAGAAAAACATGTTCTGAGCTTAATCCTGCAGATGGATGTATTTACCCAATATATATATATATATATATATATATATATATATATATATATATATTATATATTGGGTAAATACATCCATCTGCAGCTTTCTTCCATTATTTCTTTTGTACATATAACAATGATGTAGCTGATAAAAATTTTGCTTCTTTGGCTAATGAACTTTATCCCATTGACCACTGGTACGAACACGCTCATGCATAATTCCACGTTACTAAAGATACTAGGAGATGGAATATTCTCACGAACTGTAATGTAACTATGTGTGAGGATTACGACGTATCAAAAAATATTTTCAACTGTCATTTTTGAGTAGTCTACACTACAAAATTTGTTGACTTATAAACACTAAGCAAAGCAAATAAAATATTGGCGTTAAAAGAATTTAGTAGATTCTTCTGTGTGAGTGGAAATTTTGAAAAACCTTTTGAAAAATCTTCGAAAAATAGGAACCGTAGATTGTTACGTTCTCATTTTTAGTTCTTTGGTTCATTGTCTATTGTTTTAAAATGTCTATATTTACTGATATCACCATATCGGAGTTCTCTATAGATTGGGGACATCTTCTTACTTCTTGTTAATCAGGGACACGGAGACATACTTTCGTGTACACATAACTTTATTTCCCCGATTCCAATTTAACTACGCACTCGGGAAAACCAGAACAAGATGCAATATAAGTCTTGTTCCTATAGCGGCTTGCTCAATTCTATAATAAGTTAGTCTTAAATGTATATATTGCATTCTTTTTCTTAATTGCTCTACTATCTGTTTCTAATGTCTTTTATATTATTTTGCTGGCTATACCGAGTTCCCTTTATTTTGGCAAGATCTTCCTCGTCGGTGTCGTCTCACTCTGCTTCCATATTGGTTAGTTACTCTTAATTAGAGATCACGGAGACATACTTCTGTGAACACATATGTTTATTTCCCCGATTCCAACTCAACCACGCGCGCAATAGAGCAGGACAGATGGCATTATGCGTCTTGCACCAATGGTCGCACGTTTGATTCTGAGTTAACTAAATTTACTTAACTTTTACTTCTACACACAGAAGAGCATAGAAAATATCTATGTAGTATTTGTAAAAGTCTTTGGTGAAACTTTCTGTAAATGTCTGACCGGAAACTTTTATCAATTTAAAAAAAAAATCTAATAAAAATAGGAATTATATATATATATATATATATATATATATATATATATATATATATATATATATATATAATTCCTATTTTTATTAGATTTTTTTTTTAAATTGATAAAAGTTTCCGGTCAGACATTTACAGAAAGTTTCACCAAAGACTTTTACAAATACTACATAGATATTTTCTAAATAAATGCAGACATCTGTAAGAAATATTGATTCCGTTTCTTTTTTTTCTGTGTATATTGATTCTTTTTTTTCTGTGTATATTGATTCCGTTTCTTTTTTTTCTGTGTATATATACATATATTTCAAGATGCGCAGTGTAATGGTTAGAGTCATATCAAATGCACTTGGTAACCCCAGTTCAAATCCTGTACAAGGCTGTTTGCGTTTCACATAGCGCTAATGGCTTTGGAAAAGGTATGCATTCCACTACTCTTTCTCAAGCTATGAGTAAATAGTAGGATAGACTGAACTCTTTAACCTTGTTTACGCAACCAAAATAGGACAAAGAAAACTGAACTGAAACCTGTAAAACTCCGCTCAAGAGACTGTCCTTGTTTCGCATCATGCTCGTGTGGAGGCATTGGTAAATATACATTTATAAATATGTGCATACATACACACACACACAAAACAAGATAAAAACTCATAACTCTTAGTTTCACGTATACATAGTAGGAGATAAAACAATGTTTGTTAATTTCCAGTAGAAGAATTTCTGTTGTAAACACGCATGTTCATACATTGTATATATATATAAATATATATATATATATAAACATATATATATATATAAACATATATATATATATATTAAACATATATATAAACATATATATATATATATATATATATATATATATATATATTATATATATGTAAACTTCTGTGCATGGGCAGTTTTATAGGTTTCAATTAAATGTATTAGAAGTATGTGAAATACAACCAACCTCATAGTGGATTTGAGAGAGAGATAGAGAGAGAGAGAGAGAGAGAGAGAGAGAGAGAGAGAGAGAGAGAGAGAGAGAGAGAAAGAAAGAGAAAGAAAGAAAAAAAGAAAGAAAGAAAGAAAGAAAGAAAGAAAGAGGAGATTCACGAATGGGTTTTCATTTCCAACAGGGGAATTTCCTGTGTCATCTTAAAATTCTCAACATAGTCTTTCTTCAAAACTTGGGTCTAGCCTAATCTTCCGTTTCGAGTAAGTATTCAGTCATATTTTCAAAAAATATTACATTTTGAGCCGAGGCTTAAGACGGTATACTTAGAGAAAGTTAGATTTATTTATTGAAGCATTCATCATTTCTGCCTGACACCAGTTCAATAAACGTCAACAAGGGATGTTGAAAGTGATAATCCGAAAAAGTTATCATTTGCTACACGAAGATATTTTACTGCTTTTTCTGATTGGGCTTTTTCTTTTATTGGGCGATGTTGCAATTTTGAGGGAAATTCCTCGACAAGCACTGATATTTGATTAAAAACTGGAGATTTAATACGCACAATATATAAGCACAGTAATATCTACTAATACACACACAACTACACACAACTACACAAACACACACACATACACACACACACACATATATATATATATATACTTTTTTAACCAGAAAAGGGCTCAAATACTAGCCTGTTGAGTAAGATGAAACCTAATCTGAAAAATGTTTTCATACATTCTCATGTCAGTCTCATAACTATGAGTTTCATTTTCATAAGAAAATACAGTGTCAAGATGAATCGTGGGATTAGACTAAACGAACGAGTATTTATTTAGTATTTATTGCTTTTTCTTCGTCCATTCTACAAGCACAATTCATATGAGGATTGAATTTAAAAAAATAAAAATACATGAAACATATAATCATGGGACTGACATGAGGATGTGAGAAAACACAGATATGCATGTATGCGTATTAGTATTTGTATTAGTAGTAGTAGTAGTATTAGTATTAATATTAGTAGTAGTTGTGTTGTGGTGACAATATATATACATTGAAAACCATTTGGTTTCCGTCGTACCAACGATCAATGAAGATGAGTTCTCCTGGCACAGTGGCTAAGGTGCTGGTTTGTGACATCATAATAAGCGATGTTAGACTACACAGCTCGATATCTCTCTACCCTTTCATCACTTTTGTTCATTTTCTTAATCTTCCTAGAGAGAGAGAGAGAGAGAGAGAGAGAGAGAGAGAGAGAGAGAGAGAGAGAGAGATTCAGACAGACAGACAGAGACAGAGACGGAGACAGACTTAGTAATATAACATAGGCGTGAAACTGACGATTACGAAGCGTCGTAGATTTTTAGGTCTACGCTACTCTCAAACATATATAAGTGCACCTATATAATCTTTTAGGAGCATATTAATTTCTTAAACTTAAGTAAAGTCGACGGGGCGGCCTAAAGTCGGTATCAGCCAGTCAGCGAGGGAGTCTATCAATAGCGCTAGACCATGGAGATTGTTTTAGCATCTGAGGTGGAGCGCCACACCTACCATCAGCTCCTTACTTTACCGCAAAGATCCCTGTGCTACTCATACTCTGAGTTGGCGAGAACGGGTATCGAACTAGGAACCTTGTGGTTTCTAGCCGAACGCTCTACCGACTAAGCTAATCCGGCCCTATTATATATATTCACATTTAAACAGATATATTCGCCTAATTCATTAATTACCAACTAATTAATTTTCAAATTAGGTATGACTTCAATTGAGCACATATTCTCCCAAAAATTGTCGGCATAGCCATATCAAACATATTGTTTGCGTACTTTCCTATATATATATATATATATATATATATATATATATATATATATATATATCAATAAAGGAAGAACTCAATACAATACTGTATTGAGTTCTTCCTTTATTGATAAATATTGCTCTGTATATAATCTAAAAGGTTATTTTACATTGAGCTCTCTTTAGTGATTTAATGATTCACTGTATTTATACATACTGGATCATCAATATTAGTACAGTGGATCTTGAAATCACATATAGAATCATCCCTTACTACCAAGTTTTGGATAAATTTATATATATATATATATATATATATATATATATATATATATATATATATATATATAAATAAATAATTCAATATGATAGGTACGGATCATAACTTTCATTACTTTTATCCAAGATGTCTTGTTTCCTTGCAAAAGGATGTACATGGAGATTTAGGGAGTGTAAGGAAAAATGCGGGTGCTATTTTCTATTTTCCTATTTTTGATCTCAAAGTGTTAGGATATATTTTGTCCTTTCCTTTCTTTTGGTCTACATTCGTTGACGTGCATTCGAATTGCGAAAACAATGAAAAATATCAAAAGTGAAGTTGAATGAAAAATTAATAAAATGTTCTTTGTGCATCACACTCACATAAGTTCTTTCCATGAAAAAGTGTTGAACCCAACACAAAAGAACAAACCACACACACACACACACACACCACACAACACACACACACACACACACACACACACACACAATCTATCCTTATTTTCAAGTTCCTTTTTCGTCTTGCTCACATGAACATTTCTTTTCTACTTTAAGAAAAAAAAAACAAAGACAAAAATAGAAAAAAACAAAAACAAAAGAAAAGTTTGCGTGGAAGTTCAAATATTCCTATTTCTTATAGTTTTAACACATACACGCACACACACACGCACGCTCACACACGTGTATGTTTATGTAAGTAAGCGTATGTGTGTGTGTGTGTGTGCGTGTGTGCGTGTGTGTGTGTGTGTCTGTGTGTGTATGTGTTAGGAATAAATGAAAATAAATAATATCCTGTTGAATATAAAAGGTATATATTTAATATAAATGTAATAATCAAAATGTTTTTAACGTCGGCTAAATTTTCAAATATTAATAAATCGTCTTCATAACTCTTATATTTTCGCAATTATTATATATATATATATATATATATATATATATATATATATGGGGGGTTGGTTGTGTGTGTGTGTGTGTGTGTTTGGTATGTGTGTGTATGTGTTTATTTTTTTCAGTCTATTTCAATTTATCTTTCCTTCCAATTTATTACTTCGTCTTGTTCATATGTATATTTCTCTCTCTCTTTCTTTCTTTCTTTCTTTCTTTTAGAAAAAAAATAAAAATAAAACGATCGTTTGCGTTGGGTTTGGAAATATTCATTCATTTTTTATAGTTTTTAATACACACACGCCTATATATATATATATATATATATATATATATATATATATATATATATATATATATATATGAACCGTTTGGAAGTATATGATTAAATACACGACTGGCCAATGAACGGGAATAATAGAATTTTACATTGATTAGCATCGATCAATAAAGTTACCCCAAAGAGAATATTTCCTGTTATTTTCCTGTCATGAGAATAAACGATTCGTCGTTTAGTCTCGCGTTTTCAAGAGTTAGGTTTAGTTAGTGATCTCACAAGAACCCAGAAATTCATAAACTCTTATAAATGTGCAAAGAAAACGTAGAGGATACTTCCCCTAACATCAATTCGGTGGCGATTTGGCTCAGCTGGGAATATATCGTTGCGCGGAAAATTTATCACAAAATTATACAATATAACTACACAAGACACACAGGGATGTCTTAATTATGTAATTTACTTGCAGAAATTGTTTCGTCAAAATGACCTAATTTATAAAGAGTTATTACTGATAAACAGTTTCACTTCAATATCTTTAACTATCAGAAATTTAGGTTATCTGCCCCTATTAGTTCCTGAGAATCAGACGCCAGGTGCTAGAGCCCTAAAAATCATCAGAACACATTCCACAGGCACAGAAGTCGGACCATTTTTAGCAGCGGCCAAATTAAGGTCAGCATTACTTAGTCTTGTCACCCACAGGGGTAAGACCAGACACATTTAACGAACAGACAAGCACTCGTGAGAAGCACACGAATAATTCAAAGAGACCTGTAGCAGCAACATGAAACACTTCAACACGAGATAAGTTACCTTGTCTAATACGATATAACATAATATTTCCTTCCGAGCGAACGTCTCTGGCAACCTTATGAACTCTCACATACACTTTGAACAATTTTCCCTGAGAATACATATTGTATACTTAACACACATCTTCATATTGCACCCAATAAATTATTAACCCGAATATACATATATATTCGCCTTGTACCGTTCCTTCATAACAGCATTACCTACAGTCTTATTAGTTACAAACTTCTATTTCTGTTATAACAAGCAAAACATCCTTTAGTAAGGAGAGCACTAATATCCCCCATCAACGTATATTAGACCTTGTTAGATATACAGTATGAAGCAACATTACACTAGAATAGGTAACAGGACCATGTGTGTGTCTGTATGTGTGTGTGTTTGCGCACGCGCCCGCGTGTGTGTTGGTTGGTCGGTTGGTTGGATTTTACGGCATATCAACCATTGGATTATTTTATGGCGGAAACGTGTTTTTCATTCTTATTGGGAATTCAATATTTTTAGACACATCTTAAAAATCATATTTTAATCACTACCCAGAGCTCCAGAATTGGAGCATCACCACTAGATGCAGTTTACGTCATTCACAGATAAATAGGACCCTCAGTCACCGTCTTCTAGCACATATATGATAATAAGGGTTGGGAGGTTGGCATAAGGGCAATATGTCAGGACAATCATCTAGGTGCTAAGGATTAACGAGATTAGTGGATTGTTGCACTTCACGGACAGCTCAGCCACCAGGATTCCAACGTTAAGCATCACAGGTCACTACGCAGGGCTAACAAATGGTCCCACTGGGGAGGTGCAGTCAGTGTATTCTATAGCCCCATCCAACAGGGCGGGTGTGGATATGTGTGCGAGTAAAGTGTGAATAAATCCGGACGTAAAAAGAAAATAATTATAATACAGAAAAATTTAAATTGCATATTTCGCCAAGACAATAATTTCAACAAGAAAATTCAATATAGTAAAAAAGGAGTCTAAAATTACAAGAAAAACAGAACGAGAAAGCAGGTCATCTGTTTTTGTTTTTTAATTATTTAATATTTGTATCAGTAAATTTTTAGAATTTATTACGGTATTTTATTTTGTTTCAAAGATTTTGTTATGGTTATCTCAGGATCTCCTCCGGATATATGATAAAATATTGGGAACATATATAATATATATATATATATAAGTATATTTAAGGAATTATATATATAATATAATAGTAATATATATATCAATCTTCTAAATATATAATATATATTAAATATATTACATGATAACATTGTCCTATATATAGTTTGGAGTATTATATATATACTTCTATATATATAATATATATATAATATATTAAATATAGTATAATATATATGGTGATGTATATATTATAATATATAAATATAAAAATGCTAGTAAATAATAAGTAATAATATGTATATATTATAATTATTGATATAATATATAATATATATATATGATAATATAAGGGAAGTAAAAATGCGCCTTGGATCGCCTTTAAATCGTTAATACAATGAACTAATAAAGTAAACACTCTGTACGATGTTTCTAAAAACAAACATCCAAAATCTTATTTCCTTCACCGAAAGCATAGGCCTGGTTTGTTGTTATCCACTCAACGTCCGCGTACATCATATGGTAGAGGCGTATCATTATCATTGACTGGTTAATTTCGCATGGATTGTGCGGTGCGTATCGGTGGCTGAGCGGTAAAAGTCTCTGACTGTCTGCTGGACTCCCGGTTTCGATTTCTGTCGGAGGGAAATCGTTGGTATACATCGCTGATGAGACTTAATAAAGTTGAAACAGTCTGTACGATGTTCCACACGATCGCTTGCCGCAGTTCGGCTTGTTGATATTTTCTATCAAATTATCGAATTTTTACGATATAAGTATTGTAATTGAGTCAAGCAAAATAAAATAATAATAATAATAATTATATATATATATATATATTATAATATTACTGTTCTAAATTATAAGGAAAATAATATCGAGGATCAAGCATGTTTATCTAAGATAGTGTATCGTGGACATGAAGTAAATGGTACTTGGTTACTGACAGGTTCTCACCTATGCGATACTTAAACAATGGATTTGTTTTTGAAGCCGACTGGCAAGAAACTCAGTAACCAAGCGCCTTAACTTCATATTCCGGTACCCAAACATATATATAATATTATAATTATATATATAATATATATTATATGAAAAATATTTTATTGGAATATTGTTATGACACAAAAATAAATGTTTATTTTTATAAAGTCATTTAAAAATAAAAGTCATTTAAATATATGTTTTTTATGCGTTTTTCATACATTATTTATCTTGTACCATATCCTTGAAGATATCAATCTTATTTCTTAATAAGGTATCATGAGTATTCCATAATTTGTTATTGAGGCTTTTGAAAGAATGACGTGACTTACCAATATGAGACTCAATTATTTTTTCTAATATCGCAGTCTCTCCCATCCCCTATGGCGTCTGCCACTAGGTATGTCGGACGTGACCTACAGGGAGAGGTCATAACGTCAAACACACCAATTCTCGAGGCAGCTAAATGAGACTTGGAAAGATTTTAAAATGAGAAATGCTATCGAGAGAGTGAAAGAGTTTTGGGCAGTAGGGTAAGTGACATTGGAGAGAAAGTCGATATTTATAATAAAAAGAAAAGAAACAAATCTCTATCGATGAAGGAATGTACATTTTAGTATCAGTCTTACTGCTTTTTAGAAATAACCTTCGAAACAAAGCGGGGGTAGTTTTTTTTGTGAAAGAAGCGTCTGTCTTACCTTCATGATGTGGAGACCAAGTGACAACCTCTTTGTCTACTCAAACTTTCTTCGACAAACTTTGAAAAGCCACAATGCAACCTTTGTCTATTTTTGCATCACTGGTACCAGTGGAACAAACACAAGCGAAGGATTGAACAACTTTTTGTAGCCTTACCTTCGGCAAGTTAGATATGATAAAGGTTGTAAAAGTGTCCTTGGTTAAACGATTTTTTTTTTACTATTCTGGCCACAGAAGCAAAGCTGTTTAAAAGGGATTGGATATATCCGACAGTGAGGAGGAAGAGTTCAGCCACGAAAAACAAAGAATCTGAGTCAATAGCCGTTTGATAAAAGAATTACCTGAAAAGCATTGGTGATTGTATACTCTAACTGATGTTCTGAATTGAAGGTCGATGCCTTGAGATAGAGCCTTGAGTCCAACATGAAAGAAAAAAATATGAAGCAAAAAGAACTGAAAGAAGAACACAAGTTTACTTTGTGGCCTTTGCTGAATCATCAGAAAGTTCTCCGTTTGATCGGGCACGTGCCTTCATATCTTAATGACAAAAATATTGTTACATTTAACATCTCTTCAGGAACTGCACATTTAGCAATTGTCCTCCACAGTATGTATTTATCCAAACCTCCCACCATTGGTAGGATATGACACAAGGTCATTTTTTCAAACGGGTAAATCTAATTTAAACTCAGGTTGTCTTTCTCCAAGAACGTTGGCCTAAGCAAAGATAAAAAAACAGTCTAATCTACTATTTACCCCTAGAAGGGGTGGGTGATAACATGACTTTCTTAAGGGCATTACAGCAAAGTGAAACGCAACTAGCGTCGTCCAGGATTTTAACTCGAGTCACCAATTCAATTTTAAAAACAATAACCGTTACCCAAGGCGCATCTCCATAGTATTTTTTACCACAGTCATCATCATCATCAGATCACACTGACAGCACGAATTCCCATGACTCTCTACATTTCTCTCACCACTCGTCCCTATCGGCCATCGCTCCTGGCTGGTGATCCTCAAGACATCGGTTGGATTTTACGGAATGTCAACCATTTTTGGGTTATTTTATGCCGAAGACATTTTGTTTTATTCATTCTTGATGGTTACTGTGTTTTCCTAACGACTCAATTTGTTTTTAAACACATTTTTAGTTAACTCATCTTCTTCTATTTAACCCATAGATGGGACTATAACAGTTACTACCAGTCCGAGTCAGAGTAGACTTGTGAATAATGGAGATGAAGGGGCAATTCACACTCCTCAGAGCTCCGGAATAGGAACTTCACCACAAGATGCAGTTTAACCTCATACCCGGGCCATTAAAGACCATCAGTCACTGCCTTCTAGTACATATAGTTTACAAAGGGTTGGGGGTTAGGCATAAGCGCAAATATGTCGGGACAATAATATAGATACTGGGACTGGACATGACCAGCCGATTGATAAGAGGGGCCCTCCAAACACTTGTCAAGCCTGAGTAAGGACCAAAGTGGGCATTGCCTGTCATGGACTGGTCAGTCGACCAGGATTCTCCACTAACGGTCATCAGGTGGCCACCATTAAGGGGGTTTTACCCTTCTGTGAGGTGCAGTTAGCGTATTCTACTGCCGCATCTGACAGGGCGGAGAGTGGGTGGTAATTATTTAATTTGAATGTATGTATTTATCAACGCCGAATGTGTCATAAGGTCATTTTTAAAGTTTTATTTCTCTATGACCAGTTGCCATAGCAAAGTTAAAGATCCCAATCTGCCCTACAATTTAATCATAGCTGGAACGAGAATAGTTGAATCTATGCTTTACCCGAGGGCATTAGCACGATATGAAATTCAACAAGCCCCGTGCAAGATTTGAAATTGTGTCCATTACATAAGACGATAGCCATTGCACTACGTGTGGCTTCATAAAAAGCTATTAAGTATCTTTAAAATTGTTGGAGAATCAACCCTTGATTCCACATGAGGTTAAGAAATTCCATCAGATTTTGTATCAGAAGAATCCTGCCGCATAAGGCACAGTCCTCTCCAAGTGCTTTACCAACAGAGAGTTGTTTTGATGGCAGAGTTCACTTCAGATGCTGATGGGGTCACATCCAGGTCCTCATTGACAGACCTCGGGGAATAGTATCCATTACAGAACTGTCAACTTTAGAAGGTGAATTCAAAATATCATCAAAGTGATGGCCCCTGAGAATGTCTTTGGGGTCAGTGAGGAGATTGTCATCGTGAAATTCAACGCGGGGGGGGGGATATACCATCTCCTCATGGACTAAAGACAGCATTTCGATTTTGGAAGAAAGAGATCATATCGTGCCTGTCAGCAGCATCTTGAAGAGCAGCTGTTTTTTTTCTTTCACCAGATTTGTTCTGCATAATTTACTCTACACAAAGGATATTTATATTGCTTCTTTTCTGGGTGGTCATTGCACTTCTATTCTTTATGTACATTTTCACCAGTTACGATTTTATTACATTGTCGTTTTCTTCAAACCAATGCCGATTGACTTTATAAATTGTGCCGAATCAAACGAATCTCAGATCGAAAAGTCGAGTCAAATCATTAAATAGGGTAACCAATGTTAATATTGTTGAAATTCTGGTCACTATTTTAGGTGTATATGGCCGGTGTAGCTTAGTCGGTAGAGTGTTCGGCTAGGAATCACAAGGTTCTTGTTCGATACCGGCCATCGCCAACTCAGCGTATGAGTACCACAGAGATATGTGCGGTAAAGGAGGAGCTGATGGTAGGTGTGGCGCTCCACCTCAGATGCTAAAATAATCTCCTTGGTCTAGCGCTAGTGAAAAGGGGATAGACTGCCTCGCTGTCTGGCTGATACCGACATTAGGCCGCCCCAACTACTACTACTACTACTATCTTAGGTGTTTAGCTCTTCTGTTGGTAAATCTGAGTCGGTATTGAGTTTGGGTTCAGTTGATTAATCCTTGCAGTGTTCCTTGAAATCCTTGATAGAGATCAGTGTAGTATCATTAGATAGTCCTTGTAATCCTAGTTCGTAGTGTTCTTGGGAGAAAAGGGTGTAATATCTGTAGATCTCCTGTCACAATAACCAATTACCAACTGATTCGAAAACAACTGACAACGATCTTAAATAAGTTCTGTATACGTTTCTCATTGGCTAATTTTTAATGGAAGAGCTTGCTGCTGATGTTAGGAAAGTTCATAAGAAGGAGTGGAAATTTGGCGTACATTTTTATACCAATAGATAATCGAACAACTATTATATCCAGTTAATTTACATAGGACAAATTGTAGTGGGTTTAGGAGATAAAACATTTTAATTCAAACCAACTTTATCCCGCTTAAGAATTGACCTCGTGTAATTCCTCTCAATTCAGAGGGTTTGGGATGATTGATTGGTTAACTGATTGATTTTAACGGAATTTCAAACCGTCTATGGTTATTCTATGCCTCGAGGTTAGGAATTACATTTATTGTACGTTCATATTTAAATTTTTTGTCTTTTTAAGATTTTGTGTTGCACACTGTCCAATTGAGAACAAAAAATAAACAGAGCTATTTGATTCATAGATGCAACCCTGACAGATTCTACCACTTTGGGTCAGAGTGGAACTGGAAATAATGGTAAAGAAAGGGGTACTCCTCAGATTTCCAGAACTGCAGGGGGATTCAGCCACTGTATTTAAGCCCTGTCGACGGGGGTATATATTATGACGAGTAAATCCTAATAAGCTAAGATGATTATAACTGAAGTTCAATATATATATAATATATCATATATATATATATATATATATATATATATATATATATATATATTATA
>CM042138.1:129290323-129297823 GCA_023376005.1 Doryteuthis pealeii | reverse complement strand
CAAGAGTTGTCCATTGGGTTCAACAAAACATGTTTAAAAGAAAAAAGTGCAGCCAAAATATACTTATATATATATATATATATAATATATATATATATATATTGTTAACCATATTGATACATACATTGAATACATAGTTAATGTCATTCTTTAAACAAGAACAGAACGAGTAAGATAGGTGTAGTGTTGATCCGGACATTTTGAATTTTAAATCTTTTACTTTTTTCTTTTTGCTTCGACAAAAGCACAGCATATTTAAATATTTTTTATATATTTTTGGCCAGCTAATCTTGAAACCTACGTGAAATCCTCATCTCTCTCTCTCTCTCTCTCTCTCTCTCTCTCTCTCTCTATCTATCTATCTATCTATCTATCTCTGTCTCTGTCTCTGTCTCTTTGTCTGTCTGTCTGTCTCTCTCTCTCTGTCATAGTAATATATATTAAACCAATATATTGACCTAGTTTAACCCGAAACCAGAGTGTGTTACCTACTGCATATAAAATGCACAAAATTCGCAATGATTGATGTGACCCACTTACTTTGCCTTGCTCTTCGACAGACCTTCCTCGTTCATGTATATTTATATGAAGACAATTACTGCTCGAACGCTTGCTGGCAATTATAAAATTGCATGGCGCGAGCGAATGTACGATGTCTGAAATACAGTTTCTAATTTAGAATATTATTTTTCTTTGCATAAAGACATGCCAAAAATACTGGACATCTTTCCAATAATCAAAAAATCACAAGGTAAAATATAAAATTCTAAAGAACAAAAATCAGAGTCAAACTTGGAAAGCAAAACAATTTTGATGAATTTTTAAAATCGAACCATTAATATAGCGAATCTAGCGAGCCCGCACTTATATGATATCATGATTTGACGAAATGGTACAATGGGTGATATATCAAATATAGGCAAATCTGGTCTCTCTGATAAGATAACGCGAGAATTCTTCCAAGCGGAAGCCGTTTCAGTGCTACGGTACGGCTGAACCAATGACTAATGAAACTTTAAAAAAAGAGCTAGATGGGAACTACACAAAGATCCTATGTGTAGTCCTGAAAATTCCTGGAAGTAGCATCTCACTGAAAAGCAACTGTACAACCACTTACCTCCTATCACACAAAACACCAAATTATGACAAACAAAATATATTAGGCACTACTGGAGAAATAAGGACGTTAGAGAATTAATAAATAATTTTCTTCTGTTGACACCAAGACATGGACACAGCAGTGTAGGCCGTCCAGCAAAAAGCTACATCGATCAGCTCTGTGCGGATTCTGGATGCCATGCGGAAGATCTGTTAGGAGCAATGACTGATAGTGACGGTTAGTGAGAGAGAGTCATTGGAATCCGTACAGTTGCTTTCTGTGGGGTGCTGCTTTTAGGAATTGTTCTAGACAGCATGCATCATTCTTATATAGTTTCCATCTAGCTTTTTTCCAAGCGTTTCGTTAAAGTGCTGCAACCACACAGTAGCACTGAAACGGCTACAGCGTGGAAAAAAAACTCAATTTATCTTATCGGTGAGATCTTCGTCATGAAATAACCCAACAAGAACTGTTGTCCTCATCTTTTTGTTATCTACACAACATTTTGGGCGATGGGCCGGATAGTCCAAATAATATGAATTATCAAGCCTCATCTAAAATTCAGAGAAATTAAACCCAGCAGGAGTTGACTGCATCAAGACCAACAAACCAACGAATTAGCTAAACACTAAGTTCAAATATACCTTATTTAATATTTCTTTAGCAAGTGGAAAATTTAAAGAACAGGGCTTGGTGAGTATGTGCAGGGAATATTTAATTAGAATATACAGCATGTAACTCCCGACATAACATTACCCCTATGTAGACACCTGCAATAAATGTAGTTTTCAGTAGGTTACTAGTATTTAGTTAGTATATTTAGTTACTAGTATATTTATCTTATCATAATAGAGATTGTGTGTGTTTTCTGTTTGTAACCGAAACTATATCACTACTCATGTCACAATTCCCATAGTTATTAACGTCAAATTGCCCATGGTTTCATTTTTATTTAAACCTCTATTATTAATAGAATTGTTTTATTTTATTAATAATGTAGCCCATATCTACAGGTATTTGTCTCTCATCCCACTTCTGAAGGCGTGACACAAGGACATTTTTATGTGGGCCCACCCACAAGCCGAAGCTCATGGG
Source organism: Doryteuthis pealeii (assembly GCA_023376005.1). NCBI lineage: Eukaryota > Metazoa > Mollusca > Cephalopoda > Myopsida > Loliginidae > Doryteuthis > Doryteuthis pealeii. The sequence goes on along the minus strand of CM042138.1, from coordinate 129,295,629 downwards.
TGGTAGGTGGAGAAAATTGTGTCGATCCCGTCGGCATTCCCCTTCAATGGGGGCACCTCAGGCACTGGGCAATAAACCTAGCCCTGCCCCTTTAAATCAAGGGGGCAGGTATTGCCTGGGGGGATAGTCCCCTGAGATCAACGCTATTAACTTATAAAGATCCAGGACCGAAGCCACTGGACCCCCTCCCCGAGGGGTGGGTTTACATACTAATAACAGGCTATTGTATTTATATATACAACAAAATAGCGGTTTACAATGTGAACGGGAAGGCTAATTTACATATTCATATTTAAAATTTAATTTTAATAAATATGTGCTTTGTATTATTGATTTCTATTTTTTTGGCTTTATCTTAATGAACATGAGCAAAACTCTCGGGAATAAATCTTAAAAGAAATCCATTAACAAAAAGAATTAACTTTAATCTTATTCTTTACTTTCTATTTTTACTATATCGTTAAATTTGGAAAATTTAACAATGAAAGTCGGTACTGATGGAGGAGTAAGTTTCAGCTGTTCTAATTATCGATTATACTCTCCTCTGTTTCAAATCTTTTTATCTGCATTCTTATTTAGTTTCATTAGTCTTTCCAATTTAATATATTTTATAACATTAAAACTTAAGTACTTGCACCTGGAGAGTGCATATATTTGCTAGTATTATTAATAATACTAGAGAGACTAAGCATGTTATCAACCTGACGACTAGGTATGATCAGCACCGAGATTTTGCTCTGGGTACCATTACCCATGATCACCCTAAGCATACCCAATACTTCTTGTCACTATTGTAGTTCTTTTTTTATAACGCATCTCTTTTGTTGTTGCACTTTCTCGTTTGACACATTCTCTGGTGAATATTTATTGAATGTTGTTCGATTAAAAACCTAATTATCGTTATATGTCGAACTAAAATAATTAAAGCAGAAATATCAGTAATTTCTAACGGGTCGGACGAAATTCGCTGAGATTTCCCGGACTAAATGGAAATTTCCTTTATGAAAAAATAAAGAAGAGAAAAGAAATTAATTAGATTGAACAATTGATTTATATTTTCCTTAGTTTAAAGAAGAAGAAGAATAAGAAAAAAAACACGAACACAAAACAAAACCATAATAAAAACAAACAGCTTCAGTAATTGAGTAATTGCTTGGATTGGTGTATTTCTTTTTAATCAAAAGAACCTCAACAAAAAAAACACTTTTACATCGATTTTGTATTGTTTTTTTAATGACTACACAATGTTAATTTAATCGCTTAAAACAGAAATCTATTATACCAAAAAAAAAAACTCTTTATAGAAGCATGGCTACTATAATTACATAATAAACTATATATGACCCATGAATATGTATCAGATAAATCAATGACAATAATAGCATTTTTAAAATACTTTATCTGGGACTTAGAAAATATTTTATCTAATTAGCTGGTTGGATTTTATGGCATGGCAATCGTTGGGTTATTTTATGCCAAAAATGTTTTTCTTTTGTTCCTTCTTCTTGATATATGATTGTTATTCGTGTAGGTTTTGTATGGGGGTTACTTCTGCTGGTCAAGGAGCTGATGGTAGGTGTGGCGCTCCACCTCAGACGCAAAACAATCTCCTTGGTCTAGCGCGAGTGAAAAGGGATAGACTTCCTTGCTGTCTGACTAATACCGACTGCCGACTTTAGGCCAAGTATTCTTCTGTTGGTAGTTAGGTATAGTTGTAAGGATTCTGTAGTTATCTGCTGACGTTATCATTACTTTTGAGAGTTTGGACATTCAAGGATGTATGTGGTATCTACTTGATATATGAGGTTTTCTTGTATGGACCTTTATCTTCAATTAGATGCCTATTTCTTTTCAGGGAGTTCATTATATCATTAGGATCTGTTGTTTTCTGACAGCTCTTTTATGCTTATGTATGTTGTAGACATACTTTTTATGTTAGATTTTTCATGAAATTCATATGAATCAACTACTTGGTAGAAATAATTGTCATTATCTTCGAGTGTATCAACAAATTAGAAAAACAACTTCATGTTTAATTATAAACTTGTGGTTGTCCTTCAGCCATTGTCACACGGATAAGTGTTTGCCATAATGGAAAATTGGCGAATATGGCCCGGGCAATGCTAGTGCTTGACATAGCTAGCCGATTGATTGGGTAAAGCCAATACGGTCACTCCTCTGGCCCAAGTACAGACCAGAGTATAGTGTTGCAAGTCGCGGGACAACATAGTACCTTAGTCAGAGAGAGCTCGGCCTCCACAACCCTGTCCTCGAGGATTATGAGTTATCATACACGGCCGTCAGGTGGTTCCATTGAGCAAGGGCCAGATCATATATATATATATATATTATATATATATATATATATTATATATATATATACATATGATATTTATCGATTATGCGGTTCTAAAACCAACTTTGAAAATCGCATTCGGGAGAAAATGTCTGTAACCAAGGGCCGCTGACTTCATACTTAGATATACTTGCTCTGTTGAGCTCTATTTACTCATACATTTATCTATCAATCTCTCCTCTCTCTGCATATATATATTATATATATTATATATATATATATATATATATATATATATATATAATTTTCGAACAAGTTCACAAATTCTACAAATAAATTGTTCTTGGAGAATAGACACCAAATAATATGTAAGTAATACCGTCACTAAGTGTACTAATATATATATATATATATATATATATATAATATATATATATATATATATATATATATATATATATATAATCTATCGTAGTCTCTGATTAACATCTATACATATATAACATCTATACATATATTTAGAAATTAGAATATACATAGAAAGTCCATCTTAAAATGTCCAGCATTTGTATATCTCAAATGTAAACAAATAAATAACCCGGGTTCCCCTCTCACAGGCGATGCTGGGTATCTGGTTTTAGTTATTTCATAAAACATACATTATTTAGAGTTCAAAACAACTTAAATTGTAGAAATTATTATACAAGTCGAAATGCTGTACATAATTTTAATCGGACGGACAATTGTATTTAAATGTTTTGCAAAAGAACTGCCTTAGCGTATTGATGAACTACAAAAATCTAGCTGAGGTATTTCTTTTTTTTAATGTTATTGTATTAAGGTTAAGATACGGATTCAATTTGCAATATATGTTCATGCTAAATGGCCATTTTTGATTCTGATGTCAGGCATTAATATTTCTTTCAAAAATAAATAAATAAATATGAGAAAAACAAGGAAAGGAAAAGGAAAAAAGAAAAGAACCTGGTGCACTTGGAAAATGAAGGGCGTTATTTTTTGTTATTGGTTTTATAATTTTCACAAAACAATTTGTTCTTAGAAATGTTAAAATCTATTTTTTATTTCATGCATGCTGAGTCAGGTGGTTAGTTTTTTTTTTTAAGGGGATGCTAAAGGTTAAACCGGAATGAAAAGCAGGGCTCGTTTCAGCAATGCTGTACAGTATTGAAACATGTAGAACGAAATAAAATAAAATTTCTATTTTCTTTTTTTTTTCTATTTTTAATATGTGAATACCCACCGCTAGAACAATAATCTGAAGAAACCTTAAAAAAAAACAAAAAAAAAAAAAAAAAAAAAAACAGATACTTATTCGGAAACACCGATGTAATTTGCTTTTTTCTTTTCAATTAATTTCTTTTATCCAGTTTTTTTTTTTTTTGGAATTCAAATAATATAATTTATTCTAACATATCAATAAGTTTTACTCTCCCTTTTTATTCAATTGTAAAGATACCAAAGTGTTCGTTTATCATTCTAAATTTTGGATTTAATTATTTTTTGTTAAATTTGAGTTTTTCTTAATGTAAATACTTCTATGTTTATCTGTTGTCAAAAAAAATTATACATTTCACTAGAAGTGCTATCGTGTTACTCTTGTGAAAGAAATAACATCTTATATAAATGTGTTCTATACTGTATTCTGTAATACATTTTTCTCAAATTGAAATTATTATCATTATTCAAAAAAGATTTTTCTACTAAATTGAGAGATTAATTTGGCAGCAACTATTTTAAAGAATAATCATCTGTATAGTGCATTTTGTATAAAAACCATATTCCAAAATCTTTTTTCCGAGCTACTGTTTACCTAAAACTTGAGGCAAAATAATTGGATGCATATTTTTCTAAGGGTATTAGCGCTATAGGAAATTCAAACAGATTCATCCAGGATTTGAATCTGGGTTGCTGAGTCAATTTCCTAAGGGAAGTCTCGTAGTGTAACGGTTATTGTTATAGGAAAGGAATTCATCTATTTACTTATCGATCTATTCATTTATCTGATAATTCTTCTTTTCTTTTGTAACATATGTATATAATACCATAAAGTTTGTGGCATCTTTGGCCCAATTTCCTTCTTCTGGGAAGAATCCAAAGGTGACCATGAATACAACATTATTATTAAGAATGTCATCAAACTGAATTCTTGTATAGATCTATTTATTCTTCTGATAACTCTCCCTTCTTCCTTTCTTTTGTGGCATGTGTTTATAACATCATAACGTTTTGTGGCATCTTTGGTCCACTTTCCTTTACTGGGAAAAGTCCAAAGTTGACTATGAATACAACACTATTATTAAGAATATCATCAAACTGAATTCTTGTATCGATCTATTCATTCCTATGATAAATGTCTCATTTTCCTTTCTTTTTTTAGTTTGTGTATATAATGCCATAAACTCTTATGGTATCTTTGGCCTACTTTCCTTTTGTTGCGAAATGCCCGGAGGTGACTATGAGTACAAAAACATTATTAAATAAGTAACCAAACTGAATTTATGTATATGTATATTTGATATCTGATAAGTGTCTCTTCTTTTCTTTTGTAGCATGTGTATACAATGCTATAAACTTTTGTGGCGTTTTTGACACATTTTCATTTCATGGGAAATGTGTGAAGGTGACTATAAGTACAAAAACATTATTAAGTATGTCATCAAACGGATTTACATGTATAAATGTACAGTTATACCTTGAATTACGAGTGTCTCAACTTATAAGTTTTTCCGAGTTACGAGCTGCCTTACTCCCGTTTTTTTGTTATTTGTGTTGGGAGCTAAAATTAGAGTTACGAGCGAGCTTTAGATACACTTATGTTAATCAGTTCACTAAAAATATTAAAATTTATTACTCCAAAGAAAAAATGTTATCAGCCGGACAGCAAATGAGTCTATGCCTTTTTCGATAGACCAGGGAAAATGTTTTTTTCTGGGGTGGAGTGTCACACCTACAGTCAACATTCCAATTTATCGCACAGGTCAGATTACCC
>CM042138.1:129241896-129285223 GCA_023376005.1 Doryteuthis pealeii | reverse complement strand
AGAGAATCCTCCGTTTGCGGGGTTTAGAATACCTTGATGACTTGAAGAAGGGAAAAACCTTAAAAAATGTTTCTTGGAAGTTGGATGCAATAATAAGCTGGACGTTGAATGATGGCAGGAGGATAGTTGTGTGATTGGTTCTCTGAGTGACGGTGAGGTGAGTGTTACTGTATCTGGATTTTTTGATGATGGATCGGAGAACGGTTAGGAGTGGGATTGGGTTATCTGGGTAGAGGAGCAGTTGAAGAATAAGAACTTAAGAACAAAAACACCAATTGTTAGATGGGAAGTAGGGAAGGAAGCCGAATCCGTCAATCTAGACTAAATATAACAAAAGTTGAGTTGGTCATTCTAAGGCCTAATTGATATTGTGAGGTCTGGCGATGGAAAAGTACGAAGCAGGATTGGATTCCATCAGAGAACATTGCGGAGAAGTATGTAAGCGGCGGCGGTTCTGATTGACTAGGTAGGTAGGAGAGGAGAGGTAGAGGGGGGTTCGGCGTGAATCGAGAGTAGTGATTATGGCTGATTTATTGTTGACAGAAGGTCATGTGTGCGTCGCTATTGAGGTATGTAGTGTCGGACGGTTGGTTGTGTGCAAGGAGAATAAAACGGCTGTGGGGCGAGCAGCGCGTGTGTGGCGAAGGATTATACAGCGCTAAAAATGGTGGGAGAGAGGGTGAATACGATGAGTGATCGGTCGCTGGAGAGGTTTGGGAGTGTACAGGGTCCTGAGTGCGTGGGAGAGAAGGAATATGGGGGAGAGAGGAAGAGGCGCGCAGGGCGAGGACTGCAGGCGGGCGGAGTACGGGTTGAGCGATGAGTGCATAGTTGGGTATCTTGGTGTTGGCGGATGTATTCAAATTTGTCAAAGTACTTCTTCTTAGAACCGGTGGGATCGCTTTTCTTAAAGCCATGATAAGCATTAAATAGTTGGGCACAGCTCTAAAATTGTGTTTATCAAGTGTATGTTTTCTATAAGTCAATGAAGGCTATATGATCGGAGTCGCAAGAAGCTCTACTGCGTTCGTCTCCGCTGCCAGTACATAAATTGCCAGCGGGGTATAACATTGGTGTGAGGATGACACTAAGGGTACTAATATGAAGTTGTGTATTAAAACATATGTATATTGGCACTATAGAATGTATAAATGATTTGATAAATGTAGATTTATAACAAGGATACAGTGTATTTAGGTAGTCTTGAGATAATGTAGCGTGAAAATAATATTTTGATAATTGTACTTTGAGACTAACTATATAATGGCTGTAAAGGATGTACGAAAATATGGAATCCGTTTTAGCTTCGATAATAAATTATGTTATTTGTGAGCATTGTCGTTTCCAATTTCTATAAATTAATATATATAATATATATATATAATTATCATTATATATATTAATATATATATATATATATAATTATAATGTGGTGTGTGTGTCGTGCCTGTTTCGGTGCGGTGTTTTATATATATATTATAATAATTATGTGTGTGTGTTTTGTGTGTTGTGTGGTGGTGTGTGTGTGGTGGTGTGTGAATTTGTGAAAAGTAGCCAGAAGGAATTTTAGGTGATAGAAGAAATCATCATTGATAGTCTTTCCTGACTTGAATTTTACATATTCTGTCTGATTTATTTCATATTGTTCCCTCCATATATCATAATAAGTATATATATGATATATATTATATAGTAATGGTATTGAATTATGTTTTTGGGACACAGGTGGGTTTTGTGTGGTGAGTATGGGAGCGATTTTACGCTAAACCTCTTAAGAGGGTGGGATGGTGGAGTGGTATGTATTTATCCACTGATCATCATTGAGTTCGAGATGCTAATTCATATAAGTGTTTCTGTCTTACTTAGACAGCTGCATTACTTTTTTTTATATCCCCGATGGTTGGGGATGTTAAGTTTCCCTCATGCATCATGTGATGACCTAGCGAGGTACGAGCGAGAACGAGAGCCGATGTTGTACAGTGTTTTAGGGTCGAGCGTGTATGATCTTTGAGAGAACTGTATTTGCGGTTGTAACATCTTCGAGTGTCAGCACCGGGACGTCAATATTGTATTGCGATATATAGATTAGGACGTCAAATCACTCCTGAATGCATTGATCACTGCTAGTAACCAAGTTCAAACGATCTAGTGCCCCTAATTATGTTGAAATTTGTGTGAGCCATTAAGCAGACAGTAGGCTAGAGTGTACTCACGAGGCAATTTTCAAGGATTGCAAGTAGGAATGGAATTGCCGAAGAAGGTGTTGATTATGAGGCGTATAGACAAGAATACGCTAATATCTATAGGAGAACCATAAAGTGGATCGAGATTGGTAGATTAGTATCATGGAATTATTTATAGTGAGTAGGTATAGATTGAAGCATAAATAACTACCATATTGGGTATAGTACCAGTTTCAGATTAGATGTGGCCTGTATGGCTTTTAGTAGGGTCAATATATATAGATAAGAAGATCCAAATAAAACGAAATGAATATAGATGTGGAGAAGTAAGTTATCTAAGAGTCTACAATTAGTTTGCGAGATAATAGTTTATAGCATTTCAAAACGTCAAATCAACAAGTTTACATGCATTAATAACCACATTTAAATTACATATTTAATCATTATGATATGATAATTCACTATTTTCATGCCATGGCAATGGTAAAGGAGTATGTTAACTACGGTTCTACATGAAGTTGATCTTCTGGACTGCTAGGTTATTTGGCAGGCAGAGTAGATTAGAATATATTAAACACAGTTAACGCCTTCGCGATGGTAGGGAATGAGACAGGATACCCCGTGGATGATAAAGGGTTAAGTCAAAGTTCCGGTAGGCTCCGATTACGAAAGAAAGGTTTCCGATCCGAGATATTCTCCCGAGTCCGAGAAGGTTCTGGAGTCATGACAGAAATAGCTGAAGAAGGCCGGAGGGTCATCGGCCGGAACGTTGATAATTGATAAATGAAAGGGGCAGTTAGTCCGATAATCAGATACACTAATGATAATTTTCCGAATGTGATAATGCATTATAGCAGAGCCTTGTGGAATATCACATTGTTGAAATTTAATTATTTGATTGTTTATAAGGGCTATTGCATTGATATTTCAATATATATGAAGATATACCCATCCTTCTTTTTGTTCTTTCTCGGTTCTTTCAGTTTGTAATAAAGAAAAGAAATACTTACGATTGAATGCGGTTGTCGTTCGCGCTCTTCTTAATTGTATTTTCCCCTTCTCTTTCTATAAATTTGTTCTGTGTAGCATGTCCATTAATTTTTAATAATAACAGAGGAGGTCAATATTTAGGTGAGGAACGAATTCATGAGAAATAAATGTGGTGGATAATCTGGATTTAACATTCCCGCATTTCATTTTGGACGGATTTATGGACTGTCTCATTTTACCAAGTGGTGTTGCGAGATGATCGATCGGAAGATTAAGATAACAGCGTAATTGATTTGATAGATACTTTATTTCAGTTAGGACTGGGCTTCTGCAACAAATCTTATTCATCGCTTCGTCGGTCATAATGCTATTTTCCCGTTCTGAAAGTATTTCTTAATTTTTCAGTCTATGTTGATAATGAAAATGTTCCACTCCTTTAGGTAGTCACACAAACTTTGTGAGGCATATAAATGCCAACTATATTGCTGTCAGAGGTAATGGCATCCCAGCAAATACAGTAGTATTCCAAATAAGTCTAAAAGGCTTCCTTATGGGTGATAATCTATTTATTTCTCTAAGTGATTTGTGGTTTATTAACGAAGTCTGTGACGTAAAATGTTCTGGTTATTTTTTGTTTTAACTTCTGATTTTTAATTACAAAGTTACGATTGAGTTAAGGTAATAAAATACAATCAAAGCCTAACATAAATGCAAAAAAGTAATTTTGGAATCAAAGAGCATTCAACAAATTTACGTGGCGAGTAGAAACAATTATCTCTTAGCAGAATATTATTAAATGATTGTCTAATGATAGTAGTTACTGCATTTTATTATTTATTTTAGATTATCATATGTTAATGTTAGCTTCGTACGGGCTGTTTCATAGGGCCAACTACACACTAGTCTTAGTTCTATTCTCTTTTCCATCATGCTATCCTTAACTCCTTGACATACTCTAAAGACCACTGTTTTCTAGTTGCTATAAGTTCTACTAGACATGATGATCCGTCCTATATTTGTTAGTAAAGAAACTTAACCTTTTTATTGTTTAAAATGGTGTATTGCTTATATCACGACTGATTTTGAACATTAATTAGATACTGGATATTGATCGGCACCAATTGAAACCTGCTCTTGTGTATAAACAAGATGAAAGGAAGTGATAATTCAAATTCCATTTATAATGTCTTAACTAAAATTCTGAATCTTTTTGTCTATTGAGCGCATTATGGATGTTTGTTTCTTCTTTCTTTCTTCATTATTTTTTTTCTATTCTTTTTTTTTTTTTTTTTTTTTTTGGTACAGTAGCGATTGTTATCTTATTTAAGTTCGGGGCGTATTAAATTTGTAAAAAGATTCTCAATGCACAACGGAACAAAAACGGGGGGTGGCCAATTCCCGCCGGGGAAAGAATTGTCTAAAGATCGTGAACAACGTCGAAGAAAACAATATACTGCCTCTTCTTTTCCTAATGACGAGTATGAAAAAGGGAAAGGGTGCGATAAAAATTTTAATTGATTTAGAATCTGAATTTAAAATATGCTAGACTGGTAAATTACGTCAAAGGATACTGAAAGCGATGGATAGCTGAAATTTATAGGTGTCGGTGCTATTGTATTAGCGTTCATTGGCTTTTGGTCATTCTTTCGGTTGATATTTTTTAGTTGCCTTTTATTTGTTTGTTAAATTCAATGGTTTCATGTTGTAAGAAGATCGTTTCTGACATGAAAGTTCCTATATCGTAACTAAAAAAAGCAAATATCGACCGAATTGGTATCCTCTTGCTTGTTAGGTCGAGGAGTGTTTTTTTTAATATTGAATGTTGATATATGAGATTGCAGTTATGACATTTTTGGAGGGATTTTATTGATTGAGTATTGCTCACCATAATTAGTTGTGAATAGATCATAACATTTGTTTACATGTGCACAGTGGTCGGTGCTCATAGGCGTAGGTAGATTTCGAGTTAACAGTGACTGTCTGTTCATTAATTGTATTAATGTGATACTAAGCAAACGGTAGTGTAGATCCTAATTCTTTGTTTTCAGAATGAATTGATTCGCCATTAAATGACAGAACGATGTTGAGAATGATGTCGTACATAAAACACTAATAACACAACGTTGGTACTTCTTTGAGATTTATGGTCAATATATGTTCAAATTGATAGTATTGGCTAGATAATTGAACCCATATACTGTGCGAAATTGTATGTATAGTTTAGGCATAAATAACATTATAATGCTCTATAGACTCAAACCAAAATATAACCAACATAAATTTTTAAAAGAAATAGTTCTAAAACAACACCAGGCTATGTAAAACTGTCCGTTTTTTATCAAAAGACTGATTCGAATTAAAGGACCACAAGTATTGGATATGCGGTTAAACAAAATCAACCAACCGCAGCAAGCAATGCAAATACGGGCACAACGCCTGAGTTTAAGAGTGGTTAAAAAGTAAACGAGGAATTCTAGTCCTTCCTTCTAGCGCATTGATCAAGAGATGTTTTTTAGTTTTGAGGTTGAAAGCGAACCACTACCATAGTCTACTTTATGAAGAGCTCTGTGAGTACTCATGACACTGAGTTGGTGAGGGCGTAGTCAAACCCGCGAATTTGTGGTTTTATCGACCTCTAATCGACTGAGCGAAACTAGAAGATTAGTTGTCCAAGCATTGGTCCACATACCTGTCTGTCTATTTTTGCATTGACTAAGCTATTAGATATCATTTTGTAATAGATCTCATAATGTGTGTGAATTAGAACATAATCTAACTGTGAACATAGGGTTAGGTTGGTGATGCGAAGATGATCGACAAAGAAAGTCTTCAAATGCTCGAGGTTTTAGAGACGGTAAGTCTTGTGTATTCAACAGATTAGTTAAGAAACATTCCATCAGTTTGTAATCCCGTGTGACAAGTTGATAGAGAAAATATTGGAAGAAATACACGAGTATTAAGGAGTTAGGGGAAAGTTTCTAGATCAAAGGATACTAGGTGAACAGAGTAATTAGCAATGTGTTGTTGATGTCAGTGAGATTGTTGTGTCTGCTCTCTTCCAGCTTTCTGTCAGTACATTTAAAGTAACACAGAGGAGTCATTCGCATATTAGGTCATATAATCTTAGAAATATTATACGGTTAATTGTGTAGATATCGATTAGATATTTACCTTAAGGGGTCACATACTCGTTTGTAAACAGGTTATAGTACAGCACTTGATAGTATGCTGTTGTAAACGGGTGTTTGGTTAGTACAGGGTTGAAATTAAACTTCTATTTGAAAATTATGGAAGTGAGCAGTCCAGTGAATTATTTCGTTAGACGCTACTAGACCTAAAACCGTACTCACACATATAAGCCGTGCAGAAGATCGGGTGGTTGTGATGTGTACGGTGTTGAAAGTACAATTTAAATCTCGAAGAGGCTTCATCGGGAAAATGTAAGTGAGATCGGAGCTCTATTCATTTGGTGTAACACTGTGATAGGAGAAGAAAACTCTGAATCCAAACCTGTTAAATACGGCTTATGACTTAGTAACATCTTAATTGTACGGAGGGCTTCGGTATATATATATTTACTTGTTTGGTATATGTTACTTAGGTTTACTTTACTCGGTGGGTTAAATAAACGATCGTTGGAAGCGCACATATCAAGGTTAAGGTTGAGAAAAAATGTTACGGTGGTCTTGTTTTAAAACATATCTGATATATTAATATATATATATATATTTATAATAAATATATTTTTTAAAACAGACACCTGTATATTCATCATTTCACCCCACTGAATAGGCAGATGACTGCCGAAGGTTGTAAAAACACGGATACTTTAACAGTGCGCGTTGCTTTGAATGAGGTGGCTAACAGCTGCAGTGGACCATTGGTAACAATTGTTTAATTGTATGTACCTATGATATTATAATAAATAATAAAGTACACTCTACATACCGTTGTAGCATTTATTTCAATTCTCCAATATTTAACAAGGACTACATATATATATCCACACCATTCAGAGAGAAAATATACCATCACTTCACATGAAAATAAAAAGCACACTTATGTGAGTGCGAAGCCGGTGTGGTTTTTTACAATATATTGGCATCCTTCTTAGGAATTCCACAAGAATTCTATTAGCTTTCGGCATGTATGATTTGTTCTAAAACACACCCAGACAGCACTCTCCATACATATTAATGCGGAATTTGGGTGTGTGTGTTGTGTGTGTGTGTTGTTGTGTGTGTGTGTGTGTTGTTCTGGGTGTGTTTGTGAAGGTCTTTTCGTGTGTTCAAGAAAAGAATAGATCATGCACACAACTTTGGCAATTTTATAAGCAACATTTATCAATTTCAGGTAGGAAAGTGCATTTGGAGCATCTTCACAAATGGCCGTTGAATTTTTCTTATTTCTCTGTTCTTTTTTACTCTTCTCTTTTTAAGAGTTTGTAGAGCACATTTCGAAATGGATATTTTTTTTGTTTACCAACAGGCTTATTACCTTTTCTACCTTGGCATTGTTCTTTGTCTCTGGTCCGTAATACTGCATTGTTATATGTGAAATGTATAGTGCATAAGTGACAAATATTAGCGTAGCGAAAGATAGGAGTTGTCTTTAGAAAATTTGTCAGCAATCGTTTTCATAAAGTGGATTTGTCTGCTAATCGATTCATGAACTGATGGCAGTAGGAGAAAGTTGATTTAACAAGATTTTGCTTGTTGTACCGCTTTTGGAGGGGCGTTTTTGTTTGTTGTTGGTGGTTTTTATTATATTGTAAATACGTCAATTGTTAAAAAGTAAGTAAATAAGTTTATCAAATTTGCGCACATTAAGCGAATTTTGCTTTATATATGCGAAGCGTCCCGCAAAGTAGAATTGCGAATCACAACCCCGAGTGCTTTCTTTATTACATGTCGAACTTTTCTCTTCTTTATTTTTTGTTTGTTCTTTCCGTTTTCTTCTTATTGACCATATCTTTATTTATTTCTGTTGTGGTTTTAGTTATTTTTCACTCTCTGATGACAATTGTCTGTGTATTGTGAAGGGTATGAAAACTAATGCGATATGTTTATTTCAAATAGGTCATTATTATTTAGTATGCCTTCTGAGCTTCTTTTTTTCTAATTGTCTCATAGACGAACCTTAATAACAAAAAGTATTTGCAACAGAACTAATACATTTTATTAGCAATATTTATCTCGCATCAAAGCGTAGTTGAGGGTATTCATTAGATGGTTCCGAACCTCGTTAAATCTTTTTTCTTAAACGGTTTTTTTTTACATCACCAAATAATCTTACATTTTACGGTGCATGTTGCTGTGTTTGGTATGCTGCTTTCATCTAAGGTTTGGGATGAATATTAACTACAAATCCGTTTTGCTTGGATATGAACTTCTGAATTCAAGTGCATCTGACTGTTGATCAGCCTTTGCTTTGATGGTTTTGCAACCTGTCGGCTGTGTTGGTATGTTCCAGTTAGAAAGATGAAACTAGATGCCTGGTCCCTCTAAAGTTACTACTCATCCCTCGTCTCTCTATCTCTCTCTCTGTCTTCTTCATCATCTATGGCTATATATCATCTATCTATTGCTACTTGCAATACCATTTGCATACTAGCATACCGTTCTTTACCATTGTTTCTGCTTCTCAGTAATGATATCACCGGGGAACATGACAGAAAAATAATAAATTTCCTGTTGTGTTTGAAAAAGTTAATTTGTTAGAGAATTGAGAATTACTGTATTATAGGTATATTGATTAATTAATGGTTAAATACATAGTTTATGCTATAAAGTTTATGTAAGATGTATTAATCTGATAGAATTTGTAATCCAGTGACTCTGGCCATCGGTATAGTACGACAACGGATACTCTGAAGTAATGGTCATACTGTTGATCTCCATGAGGTCATTTCTAATTTATTTGCTTGTTAGGCTCTTTGGCATCCACTTATTTTCTATCTTCACATAATTCTGCTAGATAGAGTTAACAAAATGCATCTGTCCGATAGATATGATTAATTTAATTCATGCAGATAATTCCAAAATGGACAGCACTATCTTTAAATTTTGTTAGTGCTGCTTTTTAAATTCCGTGATTTTAGTGCTGTAGAATTTGGAATAGATAATACTTACAAATCGTTTATGTTTGCAAGATAAGGGTAGATATGACATAATAGCATGCTGGTTTACTTGTTTGTGTAGAGCATCCCTAAGACCCAGTTCGTGGGGTCAAATAGCTGCGACTCAAGTGCATGAGTAGCACATTTAGGGAGATCTGTTATGCGTTGTTAAATTGGGAATTCTGCACAGTTAGGATTGTCTCATCGTGCGAACAACTCGCTGTTGCTAAGACGCTAATGAAAAAAGGACGCATGCTCGATGTTTCGGCCTAGTAAAGAAACATGGCCAGCTCCCGGACTTATCTTAGATGGTTTGGTGTGTTTTATGGCATATAACATCATGGGTCATTTATGCCGTACAAAGTTTTTGAATAAGATTATTCTTAATGGATGCTCATTTTTTATAACACATTTTTCTTTTTAAATACCACGATGGAAACTATAGGGTCTTACCGATCAGTCAGTAGTGATCAGGGAGCAATTGGTGAGTAAGAAGGGTGCTTTCATCATTCTAACGACTCAAATGCGAAGCTTCACGCACAATTAGAGGTTTAAACGCATCTTCCCAGGAGTGAAGTTCCCACAGCCACGTGCTCTAGTAGCCATATTGATAAAAGGATGGGTCTTGGGTCATAGGACATCATAGGTGGTTGGGGAATGTAGAGGTGTAGGGTTGATGTGAGCAGCCGAATTGATGGGTTGTCCTCAGACCGCCGTCTAGCCAAGTAGAGCAAACTGGAAGTGTTGGCGATGTTGATGGCTGCTCAGCACATAGGTTTATCATAAGATAAAGGTGCCATTCCACCGGCAACAATGACCCATTGGAGGGTTACACCATGCTGAGGTGCAGTCGATGTATTCGCTAAGAGCCCCAAGATAGGAGGGGCTTTTGCTTGGATAGATAAATCTGTTATCGTTTGTTAACAGAATTATTTTTTTAATGATAATTTCGTAAGGGTACTTATTCGTGGATGGTAATTATCTAATTATAGATACTAGATATAGAGAGATAGATACTTCAGGAGGAGAGAAGAGAGAGAGAAAGGGGGGGAGAGAGAGCATCACAGAAACGACCGGGAAAGTGAAACTATCGGAGTTTTTTTATAAGCCTAGAATGAGAGTGAATGATAATATATATATATTTATATATATGTGGGTGTTTTGTGGTGGTGCAGGCTGGAGAGCTAATTCTTGTGGAGAATTTGTCACAATTAAACCCATTGAGCGGGCCTATAGAAAGGGTAATTTAAAACAGTCAAATGGAGAGACATTGAATTTATTTGGAAGATTAATCACAGGGCTGTTGGTGGTTCCTGAGAAAGAAGAAGTAATGTAGTGCATAAATTAGAAAAAACAAGAAAAGAAGGTATATAGTTGAAAATAGTTATGATAATTTTTAAATTATAAAGTTGAAATGTTAATAAACCACTAATGGAGTATTGGAAATCCATCTGGAAGTTAATGTGATTGTGTGATTTCTTTTATGTTGGCTTCTTCATGTAGCTACTATAGAGTTTTTTTTTTTCCATCTGTCTCAAGTATTTCTTCCATAATTACGTAAATAGTGGTCCAATCTCATAAATCTTTCCGCCCAGATTCATTTTCGTTGTGTGTGTGTGTGTGTGTGTGTGTGGTGTGTGGTGTTGACATCTACTGTTGACTTCATAATTGCGATGCAGGCAAAATGATAGCAGGAGATAATTATGGACTGGATAGATAGATATAGATTGATTTGATAGGCGAGATAGATAGAAATTTACGTAAGATAGTACTATATATAGTAATATATAATAGATATTAATATAATATAATATAATATAGAGAGAGAGAGAGAGAGAGAGAGAAGAGAGATGACGAGAGAAGAGAAAGTCAAGAAAATGGACTCGCGCACGATTTCAATTCGGACGGTATTGCATTTGCTGAGAGCTAATACTAGTTGGAAAAGTATGGATTCTATTCTCTCAGCTAGGGGGTAACTAGTAAGGCAAGATTGGGTAGATAGATAGATAGATAGGATAGATACGATAGATAGATAGATAGAAAAAGAGACTGATAGGTAGGTAGATAGTGGATAGGATATAATTCTAGATAGGTGGGTAGTATAGGTAATGTGGATATCTTGTAGATAGATAGGATAGATAATCAAGATTCCATAATGTGATGGATAGTGCTAGCTAGATTAGGATATGATAAACTGGGAATTACAGATATAATTGATAAATTGATAATATAGTGAGATAGGATAGCAGATAGAAATTAATAATGTGGATGGATAGATTGAAAGATAGATAGAATAAAGAGATATACAGATATATTGATAATTGATATTATAGTATCGAGATAGATGATAGATAGAATATAGGATATGAAAGGTAGCGGATCTCTCAAGATAGAGGGTTTTAAGTAAGCTGAATAATTTGCAAAGTGAGTTTGTTTTTTATAAAAAAGGAAAAAAGAATGAGACAATTAAAATAAAGAGAGGAAAATAACTAACGTCAAATAGAGATAAAATTAAGAGAATGACGATGAACGGAAATATATACAGAAAGCATTGCATAAAGTAAATGAAAGTTTGTTTGATAAAAAGAGCTAAGACATGATAGAAGAGAACGCAATTTTCTTTTTTCTTAAGAAAAGTAATAGATAAAAGAACAGAGACAAATACGAAGTAGACGAAAATTTCATAGAAAAGTCAAGAGGTAGAAAACAAATAGTGAATCACCAGAGAAAATGATAAAAGAAAAAAGAAAGACCAACAGGAGCGTTAGGAGATAAGAAGCTCTTGGACACACAAAAAAATTAAAGTTAAAAATGAGGTAAATTTATATAAAGTTGTGTCAAAACTAGGTAGGCTTTAAAAACAAGACCACCATGTGAGCGTTTTAGCTTGCCGTGAGAATTGTTGTGTAAGAAGTGAACTTACTATGGGTTTAAAAATATATTTGGTAAGAATCAAGCTTGACGTGTATGTTATGACAGTGAGCAGTGAAGAGCTCCCATTCAATTTAAAAGAAAACATGTGTGCGAAGACTTGTGCAACAATACTATATAGAAAGCATACGTTATTCTAATCCTTTCTTAGTTTGACGAAATCTTTAATTACTGGGCGTCATTGTGGTGGATGTTAGAAGCATGATATGGATCATTATACTGAAATCTGAGTTGATCCTTGTTGGGTGCCAATACTTTCACTTGTGTTATAAATCCTATTCGTGCAGAACGCTGGCTAATTCTTACATGCTTTAGTTGTTACTATCATGGTTAATTTTTTAACGCAGTAGTAATCCTCATGGTTATTGTTAAATATTGGAATGATTAATTTATATTTTGATTACCGTAAGTACATTTTAAATTTCTATTGTATTAGTATAATGCATATATTGATTTCAAGAAGTTGTTATTTATAATATAATCATAGTTGTCTGCTACCGTTTGTACGGTTTAAGAAGATAATAACTGTGGTTTAAGCAACATATTACTACAAATGATGTACACACGTTTATAGGGTTGAGTATTCTTTTTAATAAGATGATTCGGGGTGTGCACAATTCTGGGTACATTACTATGTATTATCTATATATTTTTTCCGAAAGGCAGATATGTAATAGCAATAATAAATAAAAATAAAAAGAATAAACATAATCAATATAAGAAATAGAATTTCCTTTTACTTTTGTTGCAATTAAATTATTTTAATAAAATTTTCTGAATTATTATGTTTATGTCTTTTCTACCCAGACGAATGATGCTTGTTATAAAGAAAGATCAAGTATTACTCTAATTGACGAGAGAGATGGTCTATCGAAAATTGCGGATGAATTTAACTTCGACACCCTTATAGGCAACCTCACAGTAAATTTGTGGACACCTGTATTGATTGTAGATAGAACTTTAACAGGCAGTATAGATGGCAATGAAACACATCTCTGGGGTAGAGGGTCTATCGCTTTGTTGCGTATAATCCTCGATTCCGTGTTT
This sequence comes from Doryteuthis pealeii, assembly GCA_023376005.1. Lineage (NCBI taxonomy): Eukaryota > Metazoa > Mollusca > Cephalopoda > Myopsida > Loliginidae > Doryteuthis > Doryteuthis pealeii. The sequence goes on along the minus strand of CM042138.1, from coordinate 129,271,954 downwards.
AGTCCGAATGTGGTACCCTGTTTTTATCTTTTTTATGTCAAACAGATCGTGTTTAAGATACTTAAATACATTATATATTTCAATACATTATATAATGGAGATTCGCTCAGTTTTTGTCTGTAACAAAATTGTCAAGCTTAGGTCCATTACGCTGATAATGATCATAAATAGAATAAATAACTGATAGAAATGGAACATGCAACTTAGACAGTCTCATTGTTTGTTTAAAACAGTATTTGAAATAATACAATGACTGGGTATTATATTATTATAGATAGTTGTTTTTTTAATCGATATGTTTAATATTTTAACTTTTGTTTTATTTAATCCTTAATGAATTTGTGATTTGACTTTATGTAGGGTACACGTCGCTGACTGATTTTTTAGACTCCCACGCTCAGTAATAGTTCAAAAATTATTTTTTAACATCGCCGGAGGTATTTTTTTTTCTGAGTTAAGTTAATAGTTCTTAATATTATAGTAGCAAAAAAATGTTTATGTTTAAGAGTAATATGAAGTGTTTTTGTGTACCTAATATGGTAGTTTGAGTAAGTTTAATAGTGAGCCATGTAAGGGAATAGACAGGTCGAACCGAGTAATTCTGAGAAAGACATTTGCATTTCAATAGCGCTAATAATTTGAGAGGATTTATCAAACTATTCCTCCTTCCAGAATATGGTCAGATAGTAGGAACTGGGCTCTTTAAACTTGTCAACAACTAGGAAGAGGACAGCTTATATCTTATAATTTGGAACGCTCTTGTAGTCGTATCCTGTTGAACTGTGGTGTGGCTAGTATAATTATTTATATATATATATGAAATAATATAAAATTTAATGTTGAATTATGATTTCACACTCAGTAACTTCAAGTTTTTGGTAGTCAATTAGCAGATGAAAGGGTTGAGATGTATCTAACAGTTCGGAATGGTAAAATCAATTTGTTTACGTTTATTATAATTATATATTATAAATATATAAGATTATTAATAATTTTCAGTTTGTTGTTATACGATTTGTGTTGATCTTTACAAAGAACAAATCAATTTAGCATAAGGGCGAGTCTGCGTAGCGTAGTGGGTAACGGTGTTTTCTTGTAACATATAGTAATCTAGACTCGACCAGTCGGGCATTACGTTATATTCTAGAAGTAAAATCCCCAATATGGATAATAGTACATATGTTCTCTACAAGACTGGGCTTGTATTAAATTAACTCACGAAGTTTGATATCATTTAGAACGAATAATTTTACTATATCGGTAAAAGTAGTGGAAGAAAAAGTTGACATCCGAAAGACTAACAACTAGCAAAAACGTAGCAAACCGTACGTTCGACTGGTTCAGAGTAGAGTCCTCTTCAGCTAAGATTCATACAATTATCTCATTTCCTTTTGTTTCCGGTAACAGATATCTATTGAAGTGTTCCATATAAAGATGGTAAAATAGATAACAATAGAAATGGAATGGAAAAAAACAAAAGAATATCAGCAAGTAAAAAAAAGAAAAAGAGAGAGATGAAAATAAATAGGAATAAAGAATGTACGAGGAAAAGCTAGAAGTACATCCCCGAAGAGAATACAAAGAAGAGAGAAGAAAAAAAAACCGAAAAAAAAAGGAAGACAATCAAAAAACAACTACGATTAAGTAAACAATTTTAAAGGGAAAATGAATTATTGTAACGCAGATACCGTGTTTGTGTTAGAGTTGATCGGGAACGTGATGCAGTACTGAGTGTGTTTACGTATTCGTAATTCAGAGAGAAAACGAAATGCAAGAGGCGCACAAACAAAAAGAAAAAAAAGGGCTGATAACTTTTAAAAGCACATATAGTTGTTACTGTTCGCTTCTTGTGCTCCGACTTTCGTTACTATTTTTTTTCTAGCATCTCTCTATTTTCTATGTCATGACGATCAACACTTGGTTTATGTTCCAGTTAGATCACCTATTTGTAGTTATCTCTACATACCTAGTTTTTCTTATATCTATTCTCCCCTCTCTCTTCTCCGTATATATAATTATTAGAAATTCGAATTGTTTTTTTTGCTTAAAAGGAATGTTGAGTGCTATGATGAGAGTATGTAATTGACCTATGAAGTGTATAAGTTAATGGACAATATGTCATTACTTTAGTTGAGAAATAGTGAAAACAAATGGCTAATAAAGCGTGATATTGCGTTTGTACCATTCACAACACCACAAGCATATAATATAATATATAATATATATATAATATTAGAAGGAGAGAGAGGAAGAGAGAGAGATGAGAGAGTATAGATAGACAGATAGATGATAGATAATGACAAGAAAGGCACTAAAAACTGCAAACAATGAAAGATTGGAATATATTCCGAATGAAGTAGAAAAACGCTTGATCAAAAAAACAAAAAAACAACAAAAATAACAAAAACAAAAAAAAAAACATTTCGAATTCTCATGAATATACTCGGACATATATCTGAGCGACTAAAATCCCTTAGGGGCGATGAAGATGAAGAAGAAGAGATACCTCAGAGAAGCTTGCAGAAGCTGATTTGTAGTGGACGTGTTAATGGGCGACATTGCTTCAATGAGTTCCGGAATGAGGATAAGCAGATGCAAAGATGCTTACAGTGGCTACGTCTATATGAAGACAAAAGGTGTTTTATTATGTAAAATGCGATAAGCGGAGCAGGTATAGCAGGTAGACGAGTTGTTGCTGCATGAAACATACTGAGAACTATACAGGTCACCGATGGTCAACCGCTATTCAATCCTTAGATGTGAAAACCACCAGATCAAAAAGATGGCAACAACTAATGGTCATGGTTGGGCAATGAGTAGCGGTTCGCCGAAAATTACATGCGAAAAAAACCTGAAATTTATTGTAATGGTTAAACAGTGGACAAGAAAAACATAGCCAAACTTGCCTGGTAACCAGTGTACTTAGATGCGGACTGGATTGCCTGCAGATTTGTTTTTACATACACAACACCCTATAAACAACACTCAACATCGTTTATTATATAATGCTATATATATATATATATATATAGTATATGAGGTGAGAACAAAAAGTTATCGAGCGAAATTAGAAGTTTTATAAATTTGAAATTTAGATAAGGTGTGCACAGATGAGCAGCTTATATGATCTTATATTAGGTATAACCTGCCTTGCAATTTGTATCTTTAAAAATAAATAGTGTGGCTACCTTTAAGCACAGTTGAACAACAGATAGTTAAGAACACCTTATAGCTTTCTTTAACCTTCATACTTTCTAGAAAACTCGTTCACTTTACTTGTTAAAGTATAAAAGCTTTTTCTAGTGCGTAGAAGCGCGTAGATGGATTCTCTTAAAGTTTCCAGTGTCTCAAATATTTCCTTAATATGAATTTATTGTTAAAAACAAGGTAAAGTGACGGATTTCTAGAAAGGTATAGAATGGTTAGTAACAGAGGGTTGTTTGCATTAAAGATGATGTGTTGTCAACTGTTGTTAAAAGGTAGCAACTATTGAATTTTAAGATCAATTGGCCAGGCTCGTTAGACTATATAGATGCATAAGCGCTCATACGTGCACTATTCATAATTTAGAAATAAAAAGATTCTGATTTAGCATCGATACTTTGTTGTTCACCTATATATATATAGTATATTTATTTAATATAGTATATATATATAACGTGTGTCGAGTGTGGATTTATGGTGTGTGTGTATTAAAACAATTGAGGAAGCAGTTCTGATGCTGAAAGTACATACGTGAGGTTACCATGCCGAGTTTGTGGCATGGGTTTTGTGTCCGTACTTGTTTAAACCATTACAATAAATTTAGGGTTTTTTGCGCAGTATTTCTTCGAATCCGTAGTCAGCCCATCCATGGACAATGTAGTTGTGTCTTATGATAGTGGGTGGGTTTCACTCTAAAGAGTTTGGAAATAGGACGTTTGACCATCGGTGACCTTGATAGTTTCATGATGTTTTCATTAGCAGGATAAGCTCATTCATACCTGGCTTTAGACGTGCTCCGCTTCGATTTACATAATAAAAGACCTTTTTTGTCTCATTAGACGTAGTATTTGTAAGGAATCGTTTGATCTGCGATCTAAGATGTCAGGAACTCATGAAAGCATGTGCCATTACACAAGGCACTAAATCAGATATATGCAGAGCAGTGATCTGAGAATATTTCTTCTTTTCTTCCAATCTTTCATCCACCTATAGATTGTCGTAGTTCAGCTCAGAGATATGTCCGGAAGTATATTCATGGATAATTCTGTTTACTACCATTCGTGAATGATGCATATCTTTCAAGTGTTTGCGAGTTTTAGTGCTTTCTTGTAATTTTTTTTTTTTTTTTTTGTTTTTTTTTTATTTAATTATCAGTCTGTTACTTATCCTCTCATCTCTCTCTCGTCCTTCTCTCTCTCTCTCTAATATATAGTATTAGTATTTATATAGTATATAATAATGCGTGTGTGCGTGAGTGTGTATATGTACAGCAATATCCACGCTTGATTGCATTTTGTGTTACATTTCCGCAGACTTGAAAGTAAATGGACAATAGTGTCATAACTTATAATTTCATAGGGTTAATCATACTCTGTCATAATAGATCGAAATCATTAAGCAAAAAAAAAATATCGGAATTTTAATTATATTATAATTATATACATGAGAGAGAGAGAGGGGAGGAGGAGAGGTAGAAAAGCTAGTATGATAGAGATAGATAAAAAAGAGTTGGTGAGATCTAGAACTGGAGAGACATAAACAGAGTGTTGATCGATCGAAGAAGAAGATAATCGAGAGAGCATAGGAAAAGAAATAGTAAGAAGTCGAGAAGAAGCGTAAGCACAGTAAGACGTAATTGTGCTTGTTAAAAGATTAGTCAGCTTTTTTTTTCTTTTTGTTTGCTTGCTGCTGTTGCATTCGTTTTCTCTCTGAATACGAAGGTAGGTAAACACAATCAGACTGACCCGTTGCTGTATCAACTCTAAACCAAACACGTGTTCTTTGCGTATAAATAAATGTATTTTCCCTTAAAAATGTTTTACTTTAATCGTATGTTGTTTTTGTTTGTTTTCCTTTTTTTTCTGTTTTTTTTCTCTCTGCGTCTTTGTAATTTCTCCGTGGTATTATTCCTAAGCTTTTTTCTTGTCATTTCTTGTAATCTATTTATTTCAGTCTTCTCTTTATTTCTTTTTTATTACTTGCATGATTATTCTTGTTTCTCCTTCATTTTTCTCATTTTTGTCTGTATGTACATCTTTATATGGAGACAACTGAATAGCATATTTGAGTTTAACGAGAACAAAGGAAATGAGATAATTGTGATGAATCTTTAGCTGAAGAGGATTACTCTGAACAGCATCGAACGTGACGGATTGTATCTGTGTTGTTGCAAGTTGGTTAGTCTGTTTCGGCATGTAACTTTTTCTCACTTACTTTTACCGATAGAGTTAATGAATTATCGTCTCTAATGGATATCAAATCGTGTAGTTATTTAATTTCAAGCCAGTCTTGTAGAATGACCAGTAGTCGGGTATTTTAGATCCATAGTTGGGGGATATACTTTCTAGAAATTAACGTAATGCCCGACTTGAGTTATCTAGATTACTATAGAGTTAAGAAGAACCGTTACAGCACTAAGCTAGAGGATAGCCTATTATTAATTGATTGGTTCTTGTAAAGTTACAAGATGTATACCACCAAACATGAAATATTAATTATAATATATAATATATCTATATATATATATATATATATATATTAACGCTAACAATGTTGATTTACATTATAACGACTGGTTTGTGACAACTCACCACTTCTCATCTGAGATTGGACTACCAAGAACTGAAGTTTATGAGTGAAAATAAATCACATATTATATATATAGTAATTATTTATATATAATATATAGTATATATATAAGTATAGCAACCACAGTTAGCGGATACGACACAAAAGGTCAATTATAGAGTTATTAACTTTCTTCCTAGATGGTTACAAGGTAAAGAGCCAGTTTGCCAATATTTGCATATGTGGAGGAGAATGTTTGGATAAATATTCTCAAATTATTAGGCTATTGAAATGCAAATAGCTTTTCAGGATTGAACTCGGTGTCGCGGTCTTTCCCTACGATCTACTATTAACAAAAACCTCGTAATAAGGTACAAAAACATCATAATTTTTAAACAGTAAACATTTTGATATTGTTGTACTATTATATTTTAAGCACTATTATAGTAACATAGAAATAAAAAGTACTCGCGATGTAAAATAGATTTGAAACATATTATCGGGGTGGAGTTAAAAATTCATGTCAGCGAGTTTTGTACCTAAGTTAAGTAAAATCTCAAATTCATTAAGGATAAAAATAAAACAAAATAGGTAAACTTTTAATATGTAATTAATAAACAATATCTATAGATATTAATACCAGTCTGGTATTTATAAATTGTTTTAAAAAAACAGAGGACGTCTAATGTTGCATGTTCAAATTGATAGTATTATTTATTTATGATATTTTGGGTAATTGACGTAAGCAGTGACGTAATTTTGTACAGACAAAAACTGGAAGCGATATATCTTATTAAAGATGTAGTTTAAAAATTATTAATGTATTTTAAGATAATTTAAACGATTTTTGGTCCTGAAAAATGAATACAGGTACAGCATCGATAAAGAGGACATGAGAGTATAGCAACAATGGAGGAGGGAGGGGGGGAGAGGAGTGCTCTTCTACAGATATGTGTTCATTGCCATTATACTGACCTGTTAAAGTTAATCTACGAATCAATACAGGGTGGTCCAAAGTCTGGGTAAATGTGGATAGGTTGCCTATAAGGGTGTCGAAGGTTAATTCTTCCGCAATTTGCGATAAGACATCTCTCTGTCAATTAAGAGTAATAATTGATTCTTTCTTTATTACAAGCCATCAATCGATGTGGGTAGAAAGAATAACATAAATAAATTTAGAAAAGTTTTTTAAAATATTAATTTGAACAAAGTAAAAGGAAAATTATATTTCTTATATTTGATTGTTTATGTTCTAATTTTTATTTATTGCTAAATCATATTGTCTCGGAAAATATAAAATAATACAATAGTGAAATGTACAGAATTGTGGACCCGTGATTATTTGTTATTAGATAAGAATCTCGATACCCTATACAGTGTGACAATCATTGTAGTATAAGTGTTTGCTTAAAACACATGAGTTATTTTAAACGTCGACGGTAGACAGACAAATGATATTATTAAATAGAAAAGCTTCTGAAATAAGTTAATGTGTAAACTATTTGCATTATACTAGGATACAATAGAAAATTTGAAAATGTGGGTAATCAAACATATGAAATTATCAAATTCCAGTATTAAATAACCCATGAGGAGTTGATATGCCGTTAAACAAATAACCATGATGTAGCAATTTAAAGGCATGTAAGTATTTAAGCCAGCCGTTTGCCACGAATAGCTATAAACAAAGTTGTAAGTATTGGGCACAACAAGGATCAAACTCAGTATTCAGTAATAATGAATCTCATAGATTAGCTTGTTAACCATCACCACAATGGGACGCCGTAATCTGAAGAATGTTCGTCAAACTAAAAGGTTTAGTAATAGAAGGTATGCTTTCTATAGTATTGGCAAATGTCTTCGAAATGTTTTTCTTTAAATTGAATGGGAGTGTTCATGCAATCAACTGGTCGAAATACCGCAAGCTTTGATTCTTACAAATATATCATTTTTAAACCATAGGTTAAGGTCAGTTACAACATATTCGTCACGTGCAAGGCTAAACGTCACATTGGTGTCTTGTTTTTAAAGTTACTAGTTTTTGGACACATTTTATATAAATTTACCTACATTTTACTTTACATTATTTTTGTGTGTCTAAGAGTTCTTATCTCTAAGCGCTCACTGTTGTCTTTTTTTTTTTTAATCGATTTTCTCTCGTGATTCAATATTTGTTTTCTACTCTGACTTTTCTATTATATTGTTCGTCTACTTCGGTATTTGTTCTTTTTTTATACTATGTACTTTTAAGAAAAAGAATATTGCAGCTTCTCTTGGTCTTCATGGTCTTCTTTTTATCAAACAAACCTTTCATTTCTTATTGCAATGCTTCTTGTCTATATGTTCTTTCTTCGTTCTCTTTATATTTTGTTATCTCTTATGGACGTTAGTTTTATTATTCTTCGTTCTATTTTAAATTGTCTTCCATTCTTTTTCCTTTTTTAATAAAAAAAAACTCACTTTGAAACTATTCAGCTTCTTAAAACCCCATCCTTGAGATCCGCCTACTTTCTATCTATCTAGTCTACTATCTATCTACTCAGAATATATATATATAAATTATCAATATATGTATATTCAGTTTATTCATATCTATCTATTAATCTATCCATCAATTATTAATTTTATCTGTCTAATCTTAATATATATATCAATTCATATATTCTGTTATCCGTTTATCATTCTATATATCTATTAATCTATCCATCACATTATTAATTTCTATGTATGTATCTATCATCTATCTAGCAATATCATTACATCTACACTATCTCGAATTATATCATATCTATTATCTATCTACTACATTCTTTCTATCTCTCTAACTATCATCTACTATCTACTATCTATCTTATCAGCCCGATGCCTTACTAGTTACCATAGTGGAGAGAGAGTAGGATCCATACTTTTTCAACGGTATTACTCTAAGCGAAATGCAATTACCAGTCAGGAATTGAAATCGGGGCGGCGAGTCCATTTCCTATGATTTTCTCTCTCTCCTCTCTTCTCTCTCTTCTCTTCTCTCCTCTCTATATATTATTAATAATATAATATTATATAAATATATTATATATATACGTAGCTATCTTAGTAAATTTCTATCTATCTGGCCTATTCAAATCAAATTATATCTATCTATCTCAGTCCATACATATCTTCTGTCTATCTATTTTTGCTGTCATCGCAATATAATAGGGAAGTGAAAGTAGAATGTACAACACACACACCACACACACACACACACACACACACACGAAAATGAATTGGGCGGATAAAGATTTATGAGATTAGAGCCGACATTTTCGTAATTAGATGAAAGAATACTTGATGAATGAATGAGATAAAAAAAGAACGTAAATAGGTGAGCTTAAACAGCTGGAAGAAGACCAACCCATTTAAAAATGGAAATCACACGATCAACATTTAACCCGTTCCAGATAGAATTTATTTCCAATTATACCAGTTTTAAGGTGACTGATTTAAAATTTGAAACACATTTCAAACGGAATTTAAATAGATTTAAAAAAAATTAATATAGCATGTAACTATTTTTGGTCAGTTACTATAATTACCATTTCCTGTTTTTTGTTTTGTTTTTTATTGTCATAAATTTAATGCCACTAGCATTTGACATTCTATTCTTGTGTTTTCTCAGATGACTCACCAGGCCAGCCCTGTAGAGATATACTCTTCCACATAAACTTCATGTTGGAACTTCTCCACTTTGAATGTTGGTGGGCTTAAAATTACCCTTTTTAATAGCCCGCTTCAATTTTTGGTGTTTAATTTGGTTGGACTCAAATTCTTCCACAGACAGGTAGATGGTAGCTCTCCAGCCAGGTCTATTACACACACACACACACACACACACACATATATATATATATATATATATATATATATATCAATTCACTCTCATTTCTATGTGCATATATAAAAAACTCCAGATATGTTCACAGTTCCGTTCTTTCTCTCATTCTTATGCTCTCTCTCCCCCCCTCTCTCTCTCTCTCTCTCTCTCTCTCTGAGTATCTATCTCTCTATATCTATATCTATAATTAGATACATACCATCCACGAATAAGTACGCCCTTACGAAATTTTCATAAAAAATAACTTTCTTTTAAACCAAAGATAACAGGGATTTATTATCACTAAGCAAAGCCCGCCCTATCGGCTGGGGCGTTAGAATACATCGACTGCACCTCAGCATGGGGTGTAAGACCCCTCCAATGGGGTCATCTGTTGGCCGTGGGTGGCGACCTGTGATGCTTAGGGATGAAACCTATGTGGCTGAGCAGTCCATAACATGCAACACTCCAGTTTGGCTCTTACTTGGGCTAGACGGGCGGTCTGAGAGACCACCCAATCAATCGGCTGGTCACATCAAGCCCTAGCACCTCTACGATTGCTCCAACCATATTGTCCTTATGACAAGACCCAGTCCTTTTTATCATATGGCTACTAGAAGGCGGTGGCTGTGGGACTTCATGTCCTGGGAATGACGTTAAACTCTATCTGGTGGTGAAGCTGCAGTTCTGGAGGTCTGTAGAATGTGAAGCACCCTTTTATCACCATTGCTCCCTGGTCCACTCTGACCTGGAGTGGTAGTACCTGTTAGGTTCCCATCTATGGGTTAAAAAGAAAAATGTGTTCATAAAAAAATTGAGCATCCATTAAGAATGAAGTTATTTCAAAAACTTTGTCGGCATTAAATGACCCATTGATGTTTATATGCCATAAAACACACCAAACCCATCTAAGTAAAGTCGGTGGAGTGGCCTATTGTTTGTACTAGCCGAACAGCGAGCTAGTCTATCCCTTTTTTCATTAGCGTTAGAACAGCGAGTTTGTTTTGCAGATGTGAGGCACCACACCTACTGTCAGATTCCCAATTTACCACGCATAACAGATCCCCTAAGATGTGCTACTCATGCACTGAGTTGGCGAGGACCTATTTTGAACCCAGAACCTTGGGATTCTTAGGTGGATGCTCTACACACAGAGCTAAACCAGCTGCTATTATTGTCATATCTACCATTATCATATGCAAACAAAACGCATATTGTTAAGTATTATCTATTACCAAATTCTACAGCACTGAAAATCAGATTAAAAAAGCAGCAACAGTATACAAAATTTAAAGATTAAGTGTGTATTTTGGGGAATTATCTGATGAATTAATTAATATCATATCTATCGACAGATCAAATTTTGTTAACTCTATGTTCTATGCAAGATTGATGTGAGAATTTAGAAAAAAAGGGGGAGATGCCCAAAGAGACCTAACAAGCAAATAAATAGAGAAATTGAAACCTCTATGGAGATCAACAGTATGCATTACTTTCAGAGTATCCGTCGTATATACCGATGCAGAGTCAGTGATGTACAGATTTCTATCAGAATTTAAATACATCTTACATAAATTTCTATAGCATATAACTATGTATGGTTAATTCCTATAATTAAATTCATATCGCCTATAAATAAGTAAATCAAATTTTCTTAACAAATTAACTTTCTCTCAAACCAAACAGAAATTTATTATTTTTGCTGTATGTTTCCACCGGTGAATATCAATTATGAGAAGAGGAACAATGTGAAGAACGGTTGCATGGTATCAAATGGTATTGCAGAGATAGATAGATAGATAGATAGATAGATAGATAGATAGAGAGAGAGAGAGAGAGAGAGATAGAGAGAGAGAGATGAGGTAGTAAAATGTATAGAGGGACCAGGGGTATCTAGTTTCTATTTTCTAACTGGAACATACCACACACAGCCACAGGTTACAAACCATCAAAGCAAATGTCTGATCAACAGGTCAGAATGCATTTGAATTCAGTTAATTATCCAAGCAAAACGGATTTTGTTAAGTAATATTCATTACCAAATACCTTAGAATTGAAAAGCAGGTCAAACACAGCAACAGCGTAAAGAAATTAAAGATTAATTTGGATGATGTAAAAAAAAAACGTTGGTAAGAAAAAGAATTTAAGAGGGCATTTTCGGGAACCATCCTATGAATTACTCAACTACGTTTGATGCGTAGATAGATATTGTAATAAGAATGTATTTGTTCTGTGCAAATATTTTTTTGTTTATTAAGGGTTGATATGAGAAATTAGAAAAAAAGGGAGATGCTCAAGGAGGCATACTAAATAAATAAATTGAACCTTTTATGGAAATAAACAGTATGCATTAGTTTTCGAGTACCCTTCAAATACACAGACACATTTGTCAGTCAGAGATGTGCAAAGAATAACTAAAACCACAACAAGAAAAGTAAATAAAGATATGAGTCGAATAAAAAGAAGAAAACGGAAAGAAACAAACAAAAAAATAAAGAAGAGAAAGTAGACATGTAATAAAGAAAGCACTGGGGGTGTGTGTGATTCGCAATTGTTTGCTACTTGTGCGGGGACGCGTTCTGCATATATAAAAGCAAATATTCGCTAATGTGGAAATTTGATAAACTTTATTTACTTAGGTTTTTAACAATTTGGACACGTATTTAACAAATAATAATAAAACCCCGAACAAACAAACAAAAACGCCCCCTCCAAAAAAGCTACAACAACAAAATCTTGTTAAATCAACTTTCTCGTCTGTCCATTAGCTCATTGAAGATAGCAGACAAAATCCAATTTATGAAACGATTTGCTTGACAAATTTTCAAAGAATCTCCTATCTTTCCGTTACGTAATAGTTGTTGCATTTGCATATACATTTCATATAATCAATGCAGCTTCTATTACGGGACAGAGACAAAGAACAATGCAAGGTAGAGGAGGTAAGAAAGCTGTCTGGTAAACAAAAGAAAATATCCATTTCGAAAGTGCTCACAAAATATCTTAAATAAGAGAAAGAGATAAAAAAAAGAAGAGAAAAATGAAGAAAAATTCAAGCCATTATGTGAAGGATGCTCCAAATGTTATTTCAGTTTACATGAAAGTGAGAAGAGGTTGCTTATAAAATTGCAAAAAGGTTTGTGTGCATTGATTATTTTTTTGAACACACGAAAAGACTCTTCACACACACACACAGACACACACACACACACACACACACACACACACACACACACACACACCAAGATTCTTGCATTAATATGTATGAGTGTGGTGTGTGGTGTGTTAGAAAAAATCAACATGCCGAAAGCTAATAAATGTCTTGTGAGATTCCTAAGAAAGGAATTGCTCATTATTGTAAAACCACACCGGCTTGCACTCACATACATGTGTGTGTTTGTGTATTTTCATGTGCAAGTGTGTGTATATTTTTGTGAATGGTGTGGATATATATATTGGTAGTCCTTTGTTAATATTGGAGAATTGAAAATAAAGTGCTCGATTACGTATGTAAGAGGTGTATTTATTTATTTATATATATCATAGTGTACAATACATTTAAGGTGCCATTGTTACCATTGGTTTCCTGGCAGCTTGTTAGCCACCCTTCATCAAGGCAACGCGCCTGTTAAAGAATCGCGTTGTTTTTACAAGCGCTTTCGGCATGTCTATCTGCCATATTCAGGTGTGAAACTGATGGGATGTTACAGGTGTCTTGTTTTTAAAACAATATATATATATATATATATATATATATATATATATATATATATATATATATATTTTTTAAAAACAAGACACCTGTAACATTTTTTCTCAACCTTAACCTCTGGATATTGTGCGCTTCCAACGATCGTTCTTATACCCACCGGTAAGTTAATACTTATACATATACAAATATATATATATATATATATACGAAGCCCTCCGTACAAGTAAGATGTTACTCATAGTCAATTAAGCGGTATTTAACAGGTTTGGATTCAGAGTTTTCTTTCTCCTAGACAGGTTGTTTAACCAAGATTAAAGAGCTCAGATCTCCTTACATTTTCCCGATGCAGCCTCGTCGAGGATTTGAAATTTGTCCATTTCCTACGACGGTAACCATCACACCACGCGATTCTTTGCATGTGTATATATGTGTGTGTACGTGTTTTTGTGTCTGTGCGTTACGGAAATATGTCACTTGACTGCGTCCACTTCGCAATAATTTCAATAGAAGAGTTTTAAATTTAACCCTTGTACTAACCAAACACCCGTACAACAGCGAATACTATCAAGTGCTGTTGAGATAACCTGTCTTTACAAACAGAGTATGGACCAGCCTTAGAGGATAAGATCATCTAATTCTATATCTAACAATTAGTACCTAAATAATATCTAACATATATTACCTAAAATAATGCGAATGACTCCTCTGTTTTTCTCTTAAATGTCTGACGAAAGCTTGAAGGAGAGAAACAACAGATCTCACTGGACATCAACGAAGCAATTGCTAATTACTCTGTTCACCTTGTATCTTTGATTTGAAAACTTTTCCCCTATCCTTAATACTCGTTGTTTTCTTCCAATTATTTCTCTATCAACTCTGATACACGAATTAAACTGACTGGATGTTGTCTTCAAATAATCTTGTGGTGAAGTTACAAAGACTTACCTGTCTTAAAACTCAGCATTTGAAGACTTTCTTTTGTCTATGATTGATCACAACTACTTGTTTACAAGTTAGATTTTATTGTCTAATTCACCAACTATTATGAGGATCATTACAATTATGATATTAATAAGCTTAGTTTAATGCAAAGTAGACAGACAGGTTGATGTTTTGGACAATATGTTTGGACAACTAATCTTCTATGTTCGCTCAGTCGGTAGAGCGTCCGATTAAAAACCAAGGTTCCGGGTTTGATACCGGCCTCACCAACCAGTGTATGAGTATCACAGGGATCTGTGAGTAAAGTAAGGAATGATGGTAGTTGTTGCGCTTCACCTCAGACACTAAAAAAACATCTCCTTGGTCTAGCGCTAGGGAAGGGGGATAGATTCCCTCGTTTACTTTTTTAACCACTTAAAACTCAGCGTTTGGTGCCCGTATTTTGCATTGGCTTGCTGGTTGGTTGATTTTGTTTTACGGCATATCAATACTTGTTGGGTCCTTTAATGTCGAATCAAGTCATTTTGATAAAAAAGGACTTAGGTTGTTTACAGTACCTGTTGTTGTTTTAGATAACTATTCTTATTAACAAATTTATGTTGGTTTATTTTGGTTTGGTTAATATAGCATTATGTGTTATTTAATGCCTAAACTTGATACATACAATTTGCACAGTTATATGGTTTCAATTATTCCTAGCCAATACTAATAATTTGGAACAAATATATTTGACCCATAGATGAGACTCAAAGAAGTACCAATTGGTTGTTTGGTTGTTTTATTTTACGACATATCAACACATGTTCGTGTCATTTAATGTCGAATCAAGTCATTCTGAGAAACAAAGGAATTAGGTTACTTACACTACCTGTTTTTGCTTTAGTGGTCACTTAATTAAATATTGAACAGACACGTCACTGTTTAACTTCGGAATCGCCTACGCATGAGCACCGACCACTTGTGCACATGGTAAACAAATGTTATTGTCTAATTCACCAACTATTATGGTGAGCAATACTTCAATCAATAAAAATCCCTCTCAAAAATGTCACTAACTGCAATCTCATAGCTATCAATTAATTATTAAAAAAAACATCGACCTAACCCAAGAGAGAATTACCAATTCGGTGGTTTTGTTGATTTTTTTAACCGGATATAGGAATATGATTTCAGAATTCGATTCTTCTTACAACGATGAAACCAGTGATTTAACAACAAATAAAATGGCAACTAAAAAATTATCGAACCGAAAAGGAAAGGAACAAAGCCAAGTCGAAAGCTATTACAAAGACACGACGACATAAATTCAGCTTCCATCGTTCAGTGATCTGTTGATGTAGTTTTTACCAGCGTAGCATATTTTAAATTCAGATTTAAATCAATTAAAATTATCGGACTTTCCTCTTTTGATATCGTCATTAGGAAGAAGAAGAGCAGTATTTGTTTCTTCGAGTTGTTCACTGATTTTAGAAAGTCCGCGGATGCAACCGTCGTGTGCAATTGAGATCTTTTACAAATTTTTTACGCCGCCTAGAACGTAAATGAATGTATAACGAATCGATAACTGTAGCCAAAAAAAAAAAAAAAAAAAAAGAAAAGAAAAAAAAATGAAATGAAGAAAAAGAAAGAAAAAAAACAATCAGAATGCTAATAGAAAAAGATCAAATTTTAGTTAAGACATTATAAAGGAATTTGAATTATCACTTCCTTCAATTTTGGTTATAAACAAAGTAGAGGTTCAATTGTGCGATCAATTCCAGGTTTAATTTAAATAGTTCAAAATCATCGTCTGTGTATAAGCAGTACAACCATTTTAAAAATAAAAGGTTAATTTTCTTTATAAAGCAAATATATAGGACGATCCTATCATGTTAGTAGAACATTATAAATAAGAAAAAGTTGGTCTTTAGAATGTCAGGAATTGAGGATGGCAATGATGGAAAAAGAATAGAAAAGGACTGTGTTGTTGGCCCATGAAAAGTCCCGGTCGAAGTAACATAACATATGATATTAATAATAATTAAAATGAATTATACTATATCATAGACAAATCATTTATAAATTGTAATAGATAATGGTTATTCTATCGCACGTAAACGTGTTGAATGTTTTGATTCCAAAATTACTTTTTTGCAAATAATTGTATGGCTTTAGATTAGTATTTTTATTTACTAACTCAATCGCTAACTTTAGTAATAAAAATCAGAATGTTAATACAAAATAACAGAATTTAGTCAAGACATTAGGTTATAAACCAAATACTTAGAAAATATATAGATTTATCACCCCATCAACGGAAGCAGTTTGTGACTTATCTTGGATACTACTTAGTTGCTGGGATGGCGATTACCCTGAAGGATATAGTTGGCAGTTATGCCTCACAAAGTTTGTGTGGCATTACCTGAAAAGGAGTGGGCATTTTCATATAACATAGACTGAAAAATTAAGGCAGAATACTGTTCAGGAACTGAAAATGGCATTGATGGACGACGAAGGATGAAATAAGGATTTGTTGCAGAAGCCCAGTCTAACTGAAATATCTATACATCAATACGCTTGTTTCTTAATCTTCCGATCGTTATCATCTTGCAACACACTTTGGTTAAAAATGAGACAGTCCAAACCGTCCAAAATGAAATGCGGAAATGTAAATCCAGATTATCCACCAAATTTTATTTCTCATGAATATCGTCTCCTCAGCTAAATACTTGACCTTCCTGTGTTTATTATTAAGAAATAAATGGACATGCTACACAGAAAAGATATAGAAAGAGAGTAGGGGAAATATAGCAATAGGAGGTGGGAGCGCGGAAACGATAACGCTAATCTGTTTAAGTTGTACATAATGAAAAGAAAGAGAGAAAGAAAAAAGAGTGATGGAGAGTTATACTTTTTATATATTGAAATATATGCAATAGCCCTTAAGTAAACATATCAAATAATTAAATTATCACAGTGGTATATCCACAGGTCTTGCTAGTATATGCATAATATCAAATTGGAAATTATCATTAGTTTTATCTGCATTATTCGGACTATTGTCCTCCTTTTCATTGTTATCTGTACAACGTTTCGGCCGATGTACCCTCCGGCCTTCTTCAGGTATTTCTTGTCGGACTCAGGAACCTTCTCGGACTCGGGAACCATCTCGGATTCGGGAACCTTCTTGTCGTAATCGGGAGCCATTACGGAACTTTGAACTTAACCCTTTATTCAGTCCACGGGGGTATCCTGTTCTCATTCCGCTAACCATCGCTGGGGTAGAGGCGTTAAGCTGTGTTAATTATTATTCTATGCTACTGCTGCCCTTGGCCAGGATTGAACCTACAGTCCAGAGATAACTGTCACTTAGAACCGTTTAACATAACTCCTTTATCCACTTGGCCATGTGTCCAATTAGAGAAATAGTGAATTATCATATATTTTATTGTATTAAATATTGTAATAAATGATGGTTAATTGCATGTAAACTGTTGTTGAGTTTTGAAATGTTAAACTTATTTCTCGCAAATAATTGTATGACTTTAGATAATTATTCTCATCTACTAATTCATTTCGTTTTATTTTGGGTTGGTTTATCTATATAATTGCCTAATAACCTATTACATGTCATTTAATGCTGAAACTTGATACATACAATTTGCGTAGTTATATGGCTTCAATTATTCCTACCCAATATTAATAATTTGGAATAGATCTATTCGATCCATTGATGGTATGCTAAGAAGTATTAGGCGGTGATGTTTTGTCTTACGGTATATCAACACTTTTTTCGGGCAATTCAATTCTGATTCAAGTCCTTTTGATAAACTAAGGACTCTGGGTTGTTTACAGTAGCTTATGTTGCTTAAGTGGTCACACAATTAAAATATTTAACAGGGTCATAGCTGTTTAACTTTGGTTATCTAGCAGGTATCAATGCATTCAGAGTGATTTGACGGTAATCTAAGAGCCACTACCAATATGGGTCAGAGTGTGACACTGGAAGAGTTAGCAATGCAATACAGTTTCATTCAAGAGTCATACAGTATCGACTATAAATAACTGTGCGAATATGGTTGTTTCGTCGCCTAGCTAGGGTGTCATCACATGGAGTGATGAGGTGGAAATATATCCGATGCCATCGGGAGTATAAAAAAGGAAATGCAGGTGTCATAGAAGAAGAAACACTTGCAATATT
This sequence comes from Doryteuthis pealeii, assembly GCA_023376005.1. Classification (NCBI taxonomy): domain Eukaryota; kingdom Metazoa; phylum Mollusca; class Cephalopoda; order Myopsida; family Loliginidae; genus Doryteuthis; species Doryteuthis pealeii. Next base: position 129,253,498 of record CM042138.1, on the reverse strand, counting down.
GTAAATAGGATAATCTCGACTCAGAAGATGGGTGTTATAAATACACATACCATGTGATAGAGGTTTGAGAAAAAGGTGATATTAAGAGAAAAACCTACCTGTGTCCCTCAAAACATAATTGCATATATATATAATATATAAAATATATATATATATATTATAATGGAGGAGGGAAAATATGAAAAATAAATCAGACAGTATGTAGAAATATAAGTAGGAAATATTCCAATGATGAATTCTATCTATCACTAAAATCATCCTTTGGTTACTTTTTTCAAATTCACACACACACACACAACACACCACACACACACACACACACACACACACAATATATATATATATATATATATATTAAAACAGCCGCACAGAAACACGCACAGACACACACACACACAATATATATTAATATATATATATATATATATATAATATATTATATTTTAATTATATATTATATATATATATTATATAATATAATATATATATATATTAGAAATTTGAAAAAACGAAGTGTTTCAAAAATAAGATGAATTTATTTATCGGAGGCCTTAAACGTATTCATATATTTTGGTTACATAACTTTACGCTATATAGTTTGGTAAAGTTATTTTTATCAAATATTTATAAGTCAATGTGTACAATGATCTACAAGAAATACTAAAGACACTTGTAATCTTTGGTTTATAAAAATCTGACGATTTTATAAAATCTAAAATATTATATATCTATTGCATTTTAATATGTTTTTATAAATACTTTTATGAATATCCATTATGATATTACACCAATGTTATACGCTAATAGAGTATTGGGAGAGACGAATTGTAGCGCTTTTTGGTGGTCCGATCATTAGTATCTTTGATTTAGTAGAAAAATAATCTATTTATAAACACATTATAGGAGTGGTGCTGCCAATTTATGGTTGGATAATGTTTAAGAAAAATTCACGAGTTCTAATGAAATGTCTTGTAGGCAAAATATTGTTTGAACTTCGGAATGAACAATAGCATATGATATGCATGGGTCTGGAATATTGTTTGTTTTTTTTGGTAGGGTGGTCAAACTTCAGGACCCCTATGTATTTTCATCAGAGTTTTGGTGTGATAATTCAGGGTTTCAATGCTTATTTTCTTTTGCAAAAAAGTGAACACTAATAATCTATAGAAATTGTGTCATACAATAATGATAATACTTTGTTCGGTGCCAGTTACATAGACGGATTATTCTGGCAATGTTTATGTGGATTCAATCCTGCTTGTATTGTTCCATTGCTAGTTGATCAATAGGTTTTAATGACATCTCAACCTATCTTGGGTTATTTTAGGCGTAGATTTGAGGGAATCGCGTTCCTTCTACGTTCCTATTTACATTTTTTGGTGTTTTTGTTTCTTAATTTTTTTGTTCATGGTCTACCATTATATCACTCCGGTTTAGAATAACCTGAAAAGTAAAAACAATCAAGGACAATCCACAGTCACCCTCGATTCAATTTAGTATCATATCCAAGAAAATTATTTTTTAAAGGAGTTTTTTACCTTCTTCAAGGTAACAGTCAGCGTATCTAAACCCGCAAACAGAGCGAGCTTCACCTGTATCACCGCTGTGTTTCAATCTAAGGTTATGGCTTATTGATTTCTTTTGTTTAATTGCCATATCAACATTCGTGGGTTATCATTCCAAAGCCATCCTGATAGAAGAACATAGTGAATAATCTAAACACATATTTGGATGGAGTTACTACCCTTCCCATAGTATTGTTGTAAGTAGAACGTACAGGCGCGACTGAAGTTCGAAGCCGCTTACTACCGATGCCGCCCAGTCCAGCACGGGGATTCTCCATCCCAAGTTTGGCTCAATAAATGTCAACTGAAAAATATTCATTGTACAGTTAGTTTTACCAAACTCCAAATATAGAACATTTACTTATGTATTTGAAGTATAATCCGTATACTAAGTACTATTCTAGGGTACCTGCGTTGTGAAATAGCAACTAATACGAATACCATACAAGGAAGTTTCAAGTCTACCATACACCTGGCCTTGTGCCACAACAAAGCAAAGCTTAGTATATAACTTGTGTATCCATCGTAGTGTAATCGCTAGCAATGCAGTCTCGCAAGATCCATTACTAATGAATAGCGAGTAAGATTCTTGCTGGATATTCCACACTTTGCGACCTTTTGTCACATCTGCTCTGTGCCATATCTAAGCTATAGCTTATTAAATGTCCAAAGAAAACATTATCTTAGAGTATTATTAAAATCCCCAAAAGCAGAACCTTCACTTATGTATCATGGCTTGTGCCATACAAAGCTACATAATCCATTTATAGTAAAATATTTAGTTTAAACCTAATGAGATTTATCTAGCTTTTTCGCAAAGTATTTCGTTAGAGTATAAATGTTGCAGCCACATTCTCTGCACTGACACAGCTACAACACGGAAGAATTCTCGCTTTATCTTATCAGAAAGATCAGATTACCATATAATTGATAATCTGTCTATAACACTCAATGCCTTTCCAATGCATAAAGTGACATCGCTTTCTGTAGGTGAGATATGAGTTAACTACACTTGATGTATCAATCATCACACACCATATATACACATAGATAAATATAAGTATAAATATATGTATGTACATTTGTGTGTGTGTGAGTGTACATGTGTGTGTGTGTGTGCATGTGTGTGTGCATGTATGCGTGCTGAGTGAAAATAACTTACTCATACCTAGGTATGTGAACTAGTCTACTAATTTCAGAGGCCTACTATCCCGGGCGGAAATGTCTACATCTTGTTTGAAACAAATAAAATCCGTTTTATCTGAGTTCACACAGAAGCCTCTTGCCCTCTTCTCTAAGTTATGCAGCAAGGATTCAGTTTGTGCAGGTGTATTTGTGAGAAGCGCAAGATTATCTGCGTACACCGCATCTGTAATAGTTTCTGCGGGATATCACCTCCTTTTTGCATTTTTATCTAGCGCGAAACCTTTTTCTTGTATGAGATTTTATGACGTTCGTAGTACGTAATCTCAGTTTATTATAGATATAGATGGTGATGATGCATCTCTTTGTAGGAATCCAGCGACAATGTCAATGAAATCTGTATCACCGTCGTTGCTTTCATATCCCATGTACATTATTAATATAGCGGTAACAGGTTCTTTTGGGAAACCATACGCTGGTAGCATTTGCTCCATCTTTCCTCCTGTGTATAGAGCCAAATGCCATGGAGAAATATACAAGCAATAGTGTTGTCTCGAGCCTCTTCTATGATTGATTTGAAAAAATCGAAGAAGTTGTGTGTCCGGTTATTATCGTTTCGAGCTCCAAATGCAACACATGCACTTTTATTTTGTATTCTAGTCATTGCTGTGTCTGGATACACAAAAAACAACGAGGAAGGCTGGGGGATACAGCGGCCGAAATGTTGTGATTTTACATACCACAATGAAGATGAGGAAAACAGCCCGAAAAATCAAAATCACAATTGTAGGTCACATCTACATTTTTCTAAACATTTTGATTTCAAATGTTTTTAATTCACCAGGTATAAGATTTTGGTTATTTACTAGTTAAGTAACATGATATTACAAGGTAACCCAGAAAAAACAGAATCCAAATTATTTATTTTCTCATTAAACTAAACCTTACAATCTACAAACAATAGTGTTGACTCGAGCCCCTTCTATGGTTTGATTTGAAGATTCGAAGAAGTTGTGTGTCGGTTTTATTACCGAGCTCAAAATGCAACACATCCACTTTTATTTTGTATTCTATTGTGACCTTGTACCATACAAAGGTAACTTTAATAAATGTCTAGTAAATATCTTAGCTTAAACCTAATTGAGATTTATCTAATGGCTTGGAAATAACTTGGAAAACGATGTTCGGTCTTTTGAACTGATTATGTCAGGGAACTGGCCTTCTTGCTTCATTGCAACATATCTCGACCTAATTCTATGAGTAAGTTATTTTCACTCAGTACACACACACACACCACACACACACACACACCACACACACGGAACACACTCACTCACTCACTCACATTTGTACACATATTATATTTTATATTTATATTTTATGTATGGTTTATATATGGTGTGTGATGATTTGATACATCAAGTGTAGTTAACTGATATATATTACCGCACAGATTGGTAACTGGCATGCTCCATCTGCGACGATACATAGGTTAATGATATAAAGCTGCCCATTTAGTTAGAAAGACGTAATATGCAGTCCTATTTGGCTTATGCCACCACAGAAACTTATTGAAATCTGAACGACTCAATTGCTAAAAAGGCCGCCCTTTCTTTGCATCTTTTCCTCGTAATATCACGCGTGTCTACCAAAGCTGTGACGTCTTCTTGGACTCCCATAGTTAATTTTCACCGACGATGTATTATTTTGTTTTGATAAAATAGTGTAAAATATATCAATTTTATTCTTCATTTGAGACAAATTCCTTTAAACCATTCCAAAATAAGGCTACTTCTTATTCAAGAGTAAAATTATTCTTCTTCGTCTCGATACTTTAGAAAAACCTCTCAAAATACACATTATAGCTCATAACGTCAACATATATAGTACGTGTCAAAAATATTGATCAACAGTATAGAAGAAGAGGATCTATTATCTAGTAAAAAATAAAAAACATATAATACAGTTATGTCAAAAAGAAGTTAAAGTCTTCAGTGTGACCTACTGATCGGTATCAGCCGGACAGTGAGGGAGTATACCTCATTTTTTCATAGGCACTAGACCAGTGAAATTACTTTGGCATCAGACTGGGGGTACCACATCTACTATCCACTACCCCACTTAACGCACATATTCCAACTGAGATACTCATGCGCTGAGTTGGCAAAGGCCCGGATATCGAACCAGAACCTTGTGGTTCCCTAATTGCGACAGAGCAAAAACCGCTACTTTGTAAGAAAAAGAATTTACGCTATTTCTTCGTAACCCACCACCCTACTTCAAATGTCGCACTAGCTTGATTAATGACTGATTGGGTTATCTATATATCAATAAATTACGCCATAGCATCATTAACACATCTTTAATATTAGATTTTTATTTATGTTGTCTTTTAATATTTTGTTTGCACACAGGTCTATTCGATACGAATAATTTTTAAACATATAATTGACCCATAGATGCGTAACCACTGACTGATACATTGGATCAGAGGTCGATTGGCACCTTACGAATAATCAGCCAATGAAGCTGGTACTCCACACGGCGAGATCTTCCACAACCTAGACCTTCACCATAAGATGTGTTTAGTCTCCATACGCATACACACCTAAATTCTGTACGCGAGCGTCTCACCTCATTTGCGAAATAAATTACAATCCAATGTATTTAGTGAACAATAACACAAAACATTGGTGTAAAAGAAGATGAAATATAGAAAAGTAAAATACGGATGTGTTGCCAACTAATCGGTATCAGCCGGACAGTGCCTTATCACATTTTCTCTACACGCTAGACAAGGATAGTGCTTTTTTATGTGGTGGAGCGCCAAACCTATAAGCACCCTCACATCTTTACAATTGTACGAGATCAGATTACCGAAATATAAATTAGATGCTGAGTTAGCCGAGGAACGGATATCGAACATAAAACTTAATGCAATGCCTGGGGAATGATCTATACCGCATTGAGATAAATCGGTCATTTTTCCAAACAAACCCAGCTATATATATACCTAGTAAATCATTTTTTTCGATTTTATTTTTAAATAAGAGCAATCGTTTTAATTGATAGTTGAAAGAAAACAAACTTTTTATGTAGGTAAATTCAATGAAATAATTGGAAAAAAATATACTGCCTGAAAAATATCAATAGAAATTGAAAGACAAAGAAAATTATTTTTATTCGTCGGTTTCAAAGATATTAGAATACGTGCTTGATTATTAATGATACTTTAGGATTTTGTTTTGAAATTATTTGTGAGAACGATACCAGCTTAATTATCTTATTAACATCAAATCCAAAATATTATCATTACACGATTACACTTGATTTTTCTGTGGAAAATAAGATCAATAAAATAAAGGGAATAAAATGAATAAAATAAAATTAAAATAGAATAAATTTACATTTTCTCATGATGAAAAAAACCCAAAAACGGAGATAGTTTTTCATTATATCTGCCCATGTTTATGGACTCTTTTACTGAAAAGGAAATAATCGACCTATTTTACTGCAGATACCGCCTTTCAAGAGCTCCCTAAAAGTGTGCCGCAAATTAAGTACAGACACCTTTGATATTGTCTCTCTCTCAACTGAGCGCCTGGCTGACTTGAGCTATAACTAATGACTACATTTTCTTATGAATATTATCCAAACATACTTCCTAATCATAAGACTAACATATTAACGGTATCCCGGATTAAAGAAGAAATTTAAGGAATTTTTGTTTCCCTTAACCTCACCGAAAGGAATAAATGGTCCGTGGTAAAATCCAAGGTTTTGTTGCTTCTTTTATTTACCAATAGTTTTCCATGTGAACACGCACCTGCTCCACAATTTACCTGAAACCATCATGAAATTAGACTCCAAACAGAAAATATAACCCAATATGTCCTCCACACTGTTTCCAATATTGACAAGATATAAATAAATGTATACATAATATGATTAATTAACATGATCATAATATCCGAAAAACATTCCTTAAAATTTAGAGGAGAGCTGGTAAGTGTTGTTTGTAATATGATTCATATTATATATCGCCGCGAGGCCCCAGAGTTGTGACCTTGTGTCAGCATCTGTTGGAAGCACGTGGTGTATTGGTGACCGTCGTAGAAAGTACACACGGCGAGACGAGTTAAAAATCCTGGTCTCAGCTGTCTGAATTTCACATAGCGTTAATACCCTTTGAAACGGTACGAATACAACTATTCTCCTTCCAGATATGGGTAAGTAGTATAGCAGACGAATTTTTCCCCTTTGGTATGGCAACAAAGTCTAGGAGAAGGAAAACTCAAAATTCAAACCAAAGGGGTTCTCTTTTTTTGTTAGTCAAAAGTATTTTGAGAGCTTCCCCTCTCCCCTCCCACTATTCCTCCACCCTCCCTATGGTTATCGGGTTCGGTAAAATACCTACTTTCACTTGTTTTTTATTAATTTTACAATATATAATTACCAACCCCTCCGCACGAGCAGGATGTGACACAATGGTCAATTTCTTAAGCGGAGTTCAACAGGTTTGAATTCAGAGTTTTCCTTCTCCTAGACCGGTTTGCCTAACCAAGGTCAAAGAGCCCAGTCTGTCCTACTATTTATCCATAGCTGGAGGGAGAGTAGGATTTTCATAACCTTTCCCAAGGGTATTAGCGCTAAGTGAAACGCAATTACCACATCCAGGATTTTTGAACTCGGGCGACGAGTCCATTTCCCATGACTTTGCCATTACACCACGCACTTCCCATTTACAATATACTGAGTTTTTTTGGTCGATGATGTTTGCTAGAATTAAGAGCTGGTGTTTGTTTATTTTTGTTTATTGATTTTACAGCATATCAACTCGTCTGGGTTATGTCATGCGCTAACGGTTAGGAAGTTATACATATCAATGTATCTATATTTATACATTTTAGTAATTGGTTTTTAAAATGTGTTAGCATTATTGGGAATTATGTTGTTATGGTATGGAATTGTTTCATGTCTATATTCTATGGTATAATTTTTATTTCTCTAAAAAAAAAGAGAATATCTTCCATGTTGACATTTTCAAACCAGATCTTATCATATTGTTTGCTTTAAAATAACGGTTTCTGATGTGAGCAAGAAACCTGCATTCCATGAATAAGTGTTTAACTGTCAAAGGTGTTTTGACAGTTTCCAAGTTGTGGTTGTTGTCTGTTTGAGTATACTGGAGTGCGTTAGTCTTGTATGACCAATGCGTAATCGAGATACAATGACTTGTTCTTTCCTAGACTTCCTTAGAGTTTGGTCTCCAGCCTCCCAAAGTGGGTTTAAATTAAGAGCTGCGGTGACGCAGGTGTTGATTAAGGGTAATAATATAATAAGTAATGATTGTTTCCTTCCATGGTATTCTATTCAGGCTCCAACTCATTAATTAGGATGAATGTGTTCATCCATAGGTATTGAACTTTGTATATAAAGATTGATCCCGGAAACAGCTGGATATTAATAATATGTAAAAAAATCCTTTCCGTAGTTATTCTTATAAGCTTCGTCCCAGGATTGTACACAAGCACCATATACGAGAAGATTAATTTCCCTGGGGCAATTTCAATGAGCATATTCATCGATTTAATGTTACAAAAAAGTATAAAATAGATAACGTTAAAAGAAAAGAAATTCAGCAAGAAACTCTTGAAAACAATTGATTATTGGTTAAATGTTTTGGGTGGATTATCTTTTATTTTTTGTGAATGACCTATACAAACGTTTCTTGGAGCGACATAATTAATTAGCGTAAGAGTACAATTAGGCATGAACAACTATTATTTTTTAAATCTTTTTTTCAGTCTGTAGTAATGGGAAGACGCTAATTTTACCCATCCATTGGGAATCTGTTTATTGGCACATTACACATGGAATAATCACACATGTCAAATCATCCAGAAAAAAGTAAAATTTTCACCCACTCACTTCAATTCAGAAAAAAGTATAAATTTTCCCCACTCACTTCAATTTTTCTGAAATGTTGTGCAGGTGTGGACATCAGACGATCCCCAAAATTTGAGCTTCCAATGCTAAAGATTGGCGGAACTATGTCGATTTTTAGCTCTTCCAATTTGGTGGGGTTCGCGAAATTTTGTAATGTATTTTTGTCTGTACAATGGGTTCTAGAGCTTTCCTACTACAAAAAATTGGTTTATGAAAGCATTATCACCCTAGAAATCTAAAAATGCTGTTAGAAAAGTCTTAAAGTTGACCAATTTTAAGTAATTGATAATTTCTGATTTTTTCATTGCAAGATCAATATCTCACTGTGGCATGCATCCATGACAAGGTTTTTTTCTATTATTATTTCACATATATGGAATATTATTTGTACCAAAAAGATAAATAACTGAAGCTACATCATCAGTTATAATTTTTCAAATCAGAAATCATTAATAACATAAAATTGGTTGATTTTAAGACATTTTGATAGCATTTTTGGATTTCTTGGGCAAAAATATTTTAAAACCAATTTTTAGTTGTAAGGAAGCTCTAGAATATATTTTACAGACAAAAATAGATTACAAAAAGTCGTCATTTTTCGCAACCTCCACCCACATTTGGAGAGCTAAAAATCTACACAACTCTGTTAATTTTTCTAATTGAAACTTCCAATTTAGGAGATTGTCTATCTTTATCATTGTCCACGTCTAGACAAAATTGAAGAAAAAATTGAAGTGCAAAATTTTAACAAACTTTTTCAAAAGTTAAGTAAACATAGAAACTGGAAATAAGAGGAAGAATTGAGTCCATTCAGACAACAGCATTGTTGAAATTAATTAGAATAATTAGAAGAGTCCTGCGGACCTGAGGAGACTTGTAGTCTAACGCTGGTGTGAAAAAAACACAAGAAGTGAAATAATAATTGGGAGCAGAAACCAAGAAACAGATAGATATGAAAGAAAAAGTATAGAATAGTACCCCAGAAAAACAAAAAAGCACAAAAAAATAAATAAGTAAGTGAATAAAAAACACTTCTCGAAACCAAGGTCATCAGTAGAAAAATCGTCAAGAGAATATCCACCTGAGCTGAATCCTTTGCAAGCTATCCTGGACTAGGCTGAACTTGCAAATCGGTCGGAAAATTAAAACATATTACAGGGTGACCCAGATAAAAAACACTACCAAAACTATTCATTTATTTTCCCATTAAACTAACCCTAAACCCCAACCCCATACCTAACCCTAACGCTAACATTAACCCTAAACCCTAAATCCCATACCCTAAACCCCTTAGTTAAAAATTAACAGTTTTATTACATTTGTGGGTTCTGTTTTGTTCTGGTTTACCCTGTGACTGTGACCCAGAACAAAAACAGAACTCCTAATATTTATTTATTTTCCTCATTAACTTAATCCTAAACCCCAACCCCAACCCTAACCCTAACCCTAACCCTAAATTCCTACCTTAAAATTAACAGTCTATTACAAAAATTGTGGTTCTTGTTTTGTTCTTGGTCCCATGATGTGACATAGTGGACCAGAACATAAACAGAACCTAATTATTTATTTATTTTCTCCATTAAACTAATACCTAAACCTCCAAACCCAACCCTAACCCAAACCCTAAATCCCTAGTTAAAGTTAACAGTATTATTACAAAAATTTGGGGGTTCCGTTTTGTTGGGTCACCCTGGTGTACATATGACCCAGAAACAAAACAGAACCCTAATTAATTTATTTATTTTCTCATATAACTAATCTAAACCCCGAACCCCAACCTAACCCTAACCCTAAATTCCCTAGTATAAATTAACAGTCTTTTACAAATTTGGGGGTTGCTGTTTTGTTCTGGGGTCATCCTCAATTTCTCGATCCGATTGCAAGTTCAGCCCTGGACTATTTCTTAAAAGAACAATTCGGGAACTCTTGGGTAATGCGTAAATTGATTAAAATCCCCGATTTTTAACCCCAAAAACTAGCAGCTACTAAATTGACATAGACAAGCAATATTTGTCTAGAAAAGAAGAAAGTATAACCACCTGAATATAAGGTATATCGAACAATATATAAGATATTTATCTTAGGAGTGTACATGCTTTATTTCTCTGGATTATCACTACATATTTGATAAAAATTAGATTAATGTGCAATTAGCAAAACAAAAACAACCATAATGTGCAGAGAAAAAGACCAATCTCTTACAAAGCTTGTGATAGACGAATGTATTGTCAATTGGCGTGCGTTTAATTCTTACATACTAGCAGATAAAATTTTAGGTTATCTAGTTGCTTAAAAATACAAATAGAAGTGAGTTTGTATGAAGGTGCAAAAAGGTTCTCAGCCCCAACCAAGTCTTCTATCTTTAAATTTCAAAAATGTTTTTTTTTGAAAGGTTTAAACAAGGGTTAAAAAGAATGTTACCAACTCTGTTGAATTGTGGGTGTTGTGTACGCGAACTTCTTAGGCAAGCTCCTCGTTTTAAGTAATATATTCATTAAAGATGCCAACTACGAAGTTAGATTTTCGCTTTCGACTTCTTAACTGCCCATTTTCTGAGAATATTTGTATGGATTTTTTGTGCCTTTTGATATATTTATTATTTGGAAAAGGTTTTGCTTTTTTCAATATTTAAGATTTTAAACTGTACCTTATTTGAGATACATTAACTTGTCCAACTTCTGAAGCTTCACGTAATACGTTGCTGACAAAGATTCACCAGTCAATGGTCGATGTTTATACCCAACACCAGCCGTTAGTTATATATGTCTACAAGTCGCTATACTAGTCTCGTATAGATATTAACAGCAGTGCGTGGGACGGCTTCGACATGTCGTGCATCATCAGATCGCGCTGAACACGGATTTCTCATGACTTCTCTCTCTCTCTCTCTCTCTCTCTCTTCCTCTCTATTATTAATATATATATATATATACCTTCTCTCTTTT
>CM042138.1:129234341-129241796 GCA_023376005.1 Doryteuthis pealeii | reverse complement strand
ATACTACACTGATCTCTATCAGATTTCAAGGAACACTGCAAGACTTACATCACTGACCCAAAAACTCAATACCGACTCGATATCCAACAAAGAGTCTATATATCACCTAATGTATGTAGTAGTAGTAGTTGGGCGGCCTATTGGTCGGTATCAGTCCAGACAGCGCAGGCAGTCTTTATTCCCCTTTTCACTAGCCCTTAGACCAAGGAATTATTTTAGCACATCTGAGGTAGGGAAAACGGGCGCGGGCCCCCACACCTACCATCACTCCTCCTTACCGCAACAGTATCTCTGTGGTACCTCATACGCTGATTGGCGATGGCGTACGAAGCAAGAACTTGAATCTAGCCGAAATCTCTACCGACTAAGCTTCACCGGCCATATTACACCTATCAATAGTGACTCAGAATTCAACAATATTTAACACTTGGTTTACCCCTATTTAATGAATTTGACTCGGACTTTGCATCTGAGATTCGTTTGATCGGCACAATTTTATAAACAATCGCATTGGGTTTGAACGAAAACGACAATGTAATAAATCGGTAGACTGGTGAAAATCAGTTAAAGAATACGAAGTGCAATGACCACCCAGAAAAGAAGCAATAATAAATTCACTTTTGCCTAGAGTTAAAGTATGCAGAAGCAAGATCTGGGAAAAGAAAAAAAAAACAGCTGCTTCTTCAAGATGCGCTGACAGGCACGAGTGATGATCTCTTTTTCCAAAATCGTAAATCTGGCTCTATTAGTCCATAGCGAGATGGTATATCCCCCCCCCCCCCGCCTGAAATAATTAACACCGATGACAAGCTCCTCACTGACCCCAAAGACATTTCTCAGGGCGATCACTTGATGAGATTTTGAATTCACTTCAACGTTGACAGTCATGTAATGCGGGATACATTCCCCGAGGTCTGTCAATGAGGACCGATGTACACCCATCAGCAATACTGAAGTGAACTCTGCATCAAAACATACTCTCTGTGTAAAGCCACTTGGAGAGGACGTGGCCGTTATGCGGCAGAATTCTTCTGATACCAAATCTGAGGGAAATTCTTAACCTCATGGCTGAATCAAGGGTTGATTTCTCTCAATCAATAAAATACCTTAATAGTTTTTATGAAGCCACACCGTAGTGCCAAGTCCTCTCAATATGGACTATATCAAATCTCATCGCTGCTTGTTAATTTCATATCGTTTCTATACTCTTAAAGCATAGATTCTAACTATTCTCGTTCCAGCTATGATTAAATTGTAGGGGCAGATGGATCTTTACGGTTTGCTATGCAGCACTGTCTAGAAGAAAATATAGACTTTAAAAAGACCTATACTACATTCGTGGCGTTGATACAATAACTCTTACATTCAATTCAAACATTATATCTCTATCTTCTCTCTCTCATATCGTCTAGTTTAGAATACGCAACTGCACCTCCAGCTAGACCGCGGTAAACTCCCCTGCAATGTGCCACTTGATGACGGTTAGTGAGCAATCCTGGTCGCTACCAGTCTCTATGACAGGCAACTGCCCACTTTAGTCCTTACTCAGCTTGACAAGGTTTGGAGGGCCCCCTCTTATCAGATCGGTCTGTCATGTCCCATCCCAGTATCTATATTTATTGTCCCGACATTATCTTGCGCTTATGCCCTAACCCCCAACCTTCTGTACAACACTTTAATGTAACTAGAAGGCCAGTTGACTGATTCGGTCTTTTTAATGGCCGGTATGAGCGCTTAAAACTGCATCTTGTTGGTGAAGGTTCCTACTCGGAGCTCTGAGGAGTGTAGATTGCCCCTTCATTCTCCATTATTCACAAGTTACTCTTGACTCGACTGGTTAGCTAGACTGTTATATGTCCACCCGCTCCTAATCACGAACGACATGACGTTAACTAAAAATGTGTTTAACAACACAAATTGAGCTCCTCTAGGAAAACACAGTAACCATCAAAATGCACATAACAACAATGTCTTCGGATAAAATAATCCCAAAATGTGACATTCGTTAAAATCCAACCGATGTCTTCGAGGATCCCCAGCCAGGAGCGATGCCGTATGTCCGACGCAGCGTGACGAAGAAAGAGAGTAGTCATGGAATTAACGTGCGTCAGTTTGCAGAGAATTTCTGATGATTGAGGATTGCACTGTGTTAAATAAATGCACTATGGAGTGATGCGCCTTAGCTCGCAACGGTTATTGTTTTTAATAATTGAATTGGTCTGACTCCAGTGTAAAATCGCGCACGCGCTAGTTTGCCGCTTTCACTCTGCTCGAATGCCTTCAAGAAATCATGTTATCACCCACCCCCTGGGGTAATAGTAGATTAACTGTTTTTTTTTATCTTTGCTTAGGCCCAATCCGCTTCTTGAGCAAAGAACACTGAGGTTTAAATAGATTTACCCGCGTTTGAAAAAACTGGACCTTGGTCAGTATCCTACCTAATGCCGTGAGACCGTTTGGAAAATACTATCAGCTGTGTGAGGACAATGCTAAATGTCGCAGTTACCTGAAGAGATGTTAAAAATGTAATATTTTTGTCATTAAGATATGAAGCACCGTGCCCATCATAAACGGAAACCCCTTTCTGATGATTCAGCAAAGCACAAAGTAAAACTCTGTAGTTTCTTCTGTCAGTTCTTATTTGCTTCATTATTCTTTCTTCTTTCATGTTGGACTCAAGGCTCTATCTCAAGGCATCGACCTTCAAATTCAGAACATGCAGTTAGAGTATACACATCACATGCTCAGTTAATTCTGTTATCAAGACGGGCTATTGACTCAGATTTCTTTGTCTATTCGTGCTAACTCTTCCTCCTCCACTGTCATTATATCCAATCCCTTTTAAACAGCTTTGCGTCTGTGGCCAAATAGCTAAAAATGAAAAAATCCGTTTAACCAAGGACAACTTTTACAACCTTTAATCATATCTTAACTTGCCCAAGTAGGCTACAAAAAGTTGTTCACACCTTCCTGGTATTGTCCAATGGTACCAGTGATGCAACAAATAGACAAAGGTTGCATTGTGGCTTTTCCAAAGTTTGTCGAGAAAGCTTTGAGTAGACAAAGAGGTTGTCAACTTGGTCTCCAATCATGAAGCCGTAAGACAGACGCTCTTCAGCAAAAAAAAACGTGCCGCGCGCGCTTTGTTTCGAGGCTTATTCTAAAAAGCATAGAGACTATTACTAAAATGTACTTCCTTCATCGATAGAGATTTGTTTCTTTTCTTTTCTTATTAGTACAGTATCGACTTTCTCCTCCAATGACACTGTACCCTACGCCCAAAAATCTTCTAACTCTTTCGATAGCATTTCTTCACTCTTTAACATCTTTCCAATGCTCATTTAGCGTGCTGCGAGAATTGGTGTGTTGTGACAGATGACCCTCTCCTGTAGGTCACGTCCACAGTACCTAAGTGGCAGACTGTCATAGGGTTATGGGAAGCGAGAACTGCACGATATTATGAAAAAGATACATGAGTTCATCATATTTGGTAGTCACGATCATTCTTCAAAAGCCTCAATAACAAAATATGGAATATCATTCGATACCTATTAAGAAATAAGATTGATATCTTCAAGGATAGGATAAATAAATATGTATGAAAAAACGAATTAAAAAACATATATTAAATGACTTTTATTTTTAAATGGACTTTATAAAAATAAACATTTATTTTTGTGTCATAACATATATTCCATATAAATATGTTCATATATATATATATATATATATATATAATATTATAGATATTTAATATGTTTGGTATTGAATATATGTTATGACACAAAAAAAGTCTATTTTAATTAGAAGTCATTTTAAAATGAAAGTCATTTAAATATATGTTTTTTATGCGTTTTTCATACATTATTTATCTTGTACCATATCCTTGAAGATATCAATCTTATTTCTTAATAAGGTATCATGAGTATTCCATAATTTGTTATTGAGGCTTTTGAAAGAATGACGTGACTTACCAATATGAGACTCAATTATTTTTTCTAATATCGCAGTCTCTCCCATCCCCTATGGCGTCTGCCACTAGGTATGTCGGACGTGACCTACAGGGAGAGGTCATAACGTCAAACACACCAATTCTCGAGGCAGCTAAATGAGACTTGGAAAGATTTTAAAAGTGAGAAATGCTATCGAGAGAGTGAAGAGTTTTGGGCAGTAGGGTAAGTGACATTGGAGAGAAAGTCGATATTTATAATAAAAAAAGAAAAGAAAACAAATCTCTATCGATGAAGGAATGTACATTTTAGTATCAGTCTTACTGGTTTTTAGAAATAACCTTCGAAACAAAGCGGGGGTAGTTTTTTTGTGAAAGAAGCGTCTGTCTTACCTTCATGATGTGGAGACAAAGTGACAACCTCTTTGTCTACTCAAACTTTCTTCGACAAACTTTGAAAAGCCACAATGCAACCTTTGTCTATTTTTGCATCACTGTTACCAGTGGAACAAACACAAGCGAAGGATTGAACAACTTTTTGTAGCCTTACCTTCGGCAAGTTAGATATGATAAAGGTTGTAAAAGTGTCCTTGGTTAAACGATTTTTTTTTTACTATTCTGGCCACAGAAGCAAAGCTGTTTAAAAGGGATTGGATATATCCGACAGTGAGGAGGAAGAGTTCAGCCACGAATAACAAAGAATCTGAGTCAATAGCCGTTTGATAAAAGAATTACCTGAAAAGCATTGGTGATTGTATACTCTAACTGATGTTCTGAATTGAAGGTCGATGCCTTGAGATAGAGCCTTGAGTCCAACATGAAAGAAAAAAATATGAAGCAAAAAGAACTGAAAGAAGAACACAAGTTTACTTTGTGCCTTTGCTGAATCATCAGAAAGTTCTCCGTTTGATCGGGCACGTGCCTTCATATCTTAATGACAAAAATATTGTTACATTTAACATCTCTTCAGGAACTGCACATTTAGCAATTGTCCTCCACAGTATGTATTTATCCAAACCTCCCACCATTGGTAGGATATGACACAAGGTCATTTTTTCAAACGGGTAAATCTAATTTAAACTCAGGTTGTCTTTCTCCAAGAACGTTGGCCTAAGCAAAGATAAAAAAAACAGTCTAATCTACTATTTACCCCTAGAAGGGGTGGGTGATAACATGACTTTCTTAAGGGCATTACAGCAAAGTGAAACGCAACTAGCGTCGTCCAGGATTTTAACTCGAGTCACCAATTCAATTTTAAAAACAATAACCGTTACCAAGGCGCATCTCCATAGTATTTTTTACCACAGTCATCATCATCATCAGATCACACTGACAGCACGAATTCCCATGACTCTCTACATTTCTCTCACCACTCGTCCCTATCGGCCATCGCTCCTGGCTGGTGATCCTCAAGACATCGGTTGGATTTTACGGAATGTCAACCATTTTTGGGTTATTTTATGCCGAAGACATTTTGTTTTATTCATTCTTGATGGTAACTGTGTTTTCCTAACGACTCAATTTGTTTTTAAACACATTTTTAGTTAACTCATCTTCTTCTATTTAACCCATAGATGGGACTATAACAGTTACTACCAGTCCGAGTCAGAGTAGACTTGTGAATAATGGAGATGAAGGAGTAATTCACACTCCTCAGAGCTCCAGAATAGGAACTTCACCAGAAGATACAGTTTACCCGGGCCACTAAAAAGCATCAGTCACTGCCTTCTAGCACATATAGTTTACAAAGGGTTGGGGGTTTGCCATAAGCACAAATAATGTCGGAACAATCATATAGATACTGGGACTGGACATGACCAGTCGATTGATAAGAGGAGGCCTCTCCAAACACTTATCAAGCCTGAGTAAGGACCAAAGTGGAGTGTTGCCTGTCAGGGACTGCTCAGTCAACAGGATTCCCCAACCACGGTCATCAGGTGGTCCCATTAGGGGGGTTTTACCCTTCTGTGGAGGTGCAGTTAGCGTGTTCCACTGCCCATCTGACAGGGCGGAGTGTGGGCGATAATCATTTAATTTGAATGTATGTATTTATCAACGCCGAATGTGTCATAAGGTCATTTTTAAAGTTTTATTTCTCTATGACCAGTTGCCATAGCAAAGTTAAAGATCCCAATCTGCCCTACAATTTAATCATAGCTGGAACGAGAATAGTTGAATCTATGCTTTACCCGAGGGCATTAGCACGATATGAAATTCAACAAGCCCCGTGCAAAATTTGAAATTGTGTCCATTACATAAGACGATAGCCATTGCACTACGTGTGGCTTCATAAAAAGCTATTAAAGTATCTTTAAATTGTTGGAGAATCAACCCTTGATTCCACATGAGGTTAAGAAATTCCATCAGATTTTGTATCAGAAGAATCCTGCCGCATAAGGCACAGTCCTCTCCAAGTGCTTTACCAACAGAGAGTTGTTTTGATGGCAGAGTTCACTTCAGATGCTGATGGGGTCACATCCAGGTCCTCATTGACAGACCTCGGGGAATAGTATCCATTACAGAACTGTCAACTTTAGAAGGTGAATTCAAAATATCATCAAAGTGATGGCCCCTGAGAATGTCTTTGGGGTCAGTGAGGAGATTGTCATCGTGAAATTCAACGGCAGGGGGGGGGATATACCATCTCCTCATGGACTAAAGACAGCATTTCGATTTTGGAAGAAAGAGATCATATCGTGCCTGTCAGCAGCATCTTGAAGAGCAGCTGTTTTTTTTTCTTTCACCAGATTTGTTCTGCATAATTTACTCTACACAAAGGATATTTATATTGCTTCTTTTCTGGGTGGTCATTGCACTTCTATTCTTTATGTACATTTTCACCAGTTACGATTTTATTACATTGTCGTTTTCTTCAAACCAATGCCGATTAACTTTATAAATTGTGCCGAATCAAACGAATCTCAGATCGAAAAGTCGAGTCAAATCATTAAATAGGGTAACCAATGTTAATATTGTTGAAATTCTGGTCACTATTTTAGGTGTATATGGCCGGTGTAGCTTAGTCGGTAGAGTGTTCGGCTAGGAATCACAAGGTTCTTGGTTCGATACCGGCCATCGCCAACTCAGCGTATGAGTACCACAGAGATATGTGCGGTAAAGGGAGGAGCTGATGGTAGGTGTGGCGCTCCACCTCAGATGCTAAAATAATCTCCTTGGTCTAGCGCTAGTGAAAAGGGGATAGACTGCCTCGCTGTCTGGCTGATACCGACATTAGGCCGCCCCAACTACTACTACTACTACTACTATCTTAGGTGTTTAGCTCTTCTGTTGGTAAATCTGAGTCGGTATTGAGTTTGGGTTCAGTTGATTAATCCTTGCAGTGTTCCTTGAAATCCTTGATAGAGATCAGTGTAGTATCATTAGATAGTCCTTGTAATCCTAGTTCGTAGTGTTCTTGGGAGAAAAGGGTGTAATATCTGTAGATCTCCTGTCACAATAACCAATTACCAACTGATTCGAAAACAACTGACAGCGATCTTAAATAA
>CM042138.1:129224341-129229341 GCA_023376005.1 Doryteuthis pealeii | reverse complement strand
AAACACTAAGTTCAAATATACCTTATTTAATATTTCTTTAGCAAGTGGAAAATTTAAAGAACAGGGCTTGGTGAGTATGTGCAGGGAATATTTAATTAAAATATACAGCATGTAACTCCCGACGTAACATTACCCCTATGTAGACACCTGCAATAAATGTAGTTTTCAGTAGGTTACTAGTATTTAGTTAGTATATTTAGTTACTAGTATATTTATCTTATCATAATAGAGATTGTGTGTGTTTTCTGTTTGCAACCGAAACTATATCACTACTCATGTCACAATTCCCATAGTTATTAACGTCAAATTGCCCATGGTTTCATTTTTATTTAAACCTCTATTATTAATAGAATTGTTTTATTTTATCAATAATGTTGACCATATCTACAGGTATTTGTCTCTCATCCCACTTCTGAAGGCGTGACACAATGACATTTTATGTGGGCCCACCCACAAGCCGAAGCTCATGGGTGGTAGGTGGAGAAAATTGCATCATCCCGTCGGCATTCCCCTTCAATGGGGGCACCTCGGGCGCTGGGCAATAAACCTAGCCCTGTCCCTTTAAATCAAGGGGGCAGGTATTGCCTGGGGGGATAGTCCCCTGAGATCAACGCTATTAACTTATAAAGATCCAGGACCGAAGCCACTGGACTCCCTCCCCGAGGGGTGGGTTTACATACTAATAACAGGCAATTGTATTTATATATACAACAAAATAGCGGTTTACAATGTGAACGGGAATGCTAATTTACATATTCACATTTAAAATTTAATTTGAATAAATATGTGCTTTGTATTATTGATTTCTATTTTTTTGGCTTTATCTTAATGAACATGAGCAAAACTCTTGGGAATAAATCTTAAAAGAAATCCATTAACAAAAAGAATTAACTTTAATCTTATTCTTTACTTTCTATTTTTACTATATCGTTAAATTTGGAAAAATTAACAATGAAAGTCGGTAGTGATGGAGGAGTAAGTTTCAGCTGTTCTAATTATCGATTATACTCTCCTCTGTTTCAAATCTTTTTATCTGGATTCTTATTTAGTTTCATTAGTCTTTCCAATTTAATATATTTTATAACATTAAAACTTATGTACTTGCACCTGGAGAGTGCATATATTTGCTAGTATTATTAATAATACTAGAGAGACTAAGCATGTTATCAATCTGACGACTAGGTATGATCAGCACCGAGATTTTGCTCTGGGTACCATTACCCATGATCACCCTAAGCATACCCAATACTTCTTGTCACTGTTGTAGTTCTTTTTCATAACGCATCTCTTTTGTTGTTGCACTTTCTCGTTTGACACATTCTCTGGTGAATATTTATTGAATGTTGTTCGATTAAAAACCTAATTATCGTTATATGTCGAACTAAAATAATTAAAGCAGAAATATCAGTAATTTCTAACGGGTCGGACGAAATTCGCTGAGATTTCCCGGACTAAATGGAAATTTCCTTTATGAAAAAATAAAGAAGAGAAAAGAAATTAATTAGATTGAACAATTGATTTATATTTTCCTTAGTTTAAAGAAGAAGAAGAATAAGAAAAAAACACGAACACAAAACAAAACCATAATAAAAACAAACAGATTCAGTAATTGAGTAATTGCTTGGATTGGTATTTCTTTTTAATCAAAAGAACCTCAACAAAAAAAAACACTTTTACATCGATTTTGTATTTGTTTTTTTAATGACTACACAATGTTAATTTAATCGCTTAAAACAGAAATCTATTATACCAAAAAAAACTCTTTATAGAAGCATGGCTACTATAATTACATAATAAACTATATATGACCCATGAATATGTATCAGATAAATCAATGACAATAATAAGCATTTTTAAAATACTTTATCTGGGACTTAGAAAATATTTTATCTAATTAGCTGGTTGGATTTTATGGCATGGCAATCGTTGGGTTATTTTATGCCAAAAATGTTTTTCTTTTGTTCCTTCTTCTTGATATATGATTGTTATTCGTGTAGATTTTGTATGGGGGTTACTTCTGTTGGTCAAGGAGCTGATGGTAGGTGTGGCGCTCCACCTCAGACGCAAAACAATCTCCTTGATCTAGCGCGAGTGAAAAGGGGATAGACTTCCTTGCTGTCTGACTAATACCGACTGCCGACTTTAGGCCAAGTATTCTTCTGTTGGTAGTTAGGTATAGTTGTAAGGATTCTGTAGTTATCTGCTGACGTTATCATTACTTTTGAGAGTTTGGACATTCAAGGATGTATGTGGTATCTACTTGATATATGAGGTTTTCTTGTATGGACCTTTATCTTCAATTAGATGCCTATTTCTTTTCAGGGAGTTCATTATATCATTAGGATCTGTTGTTTTCTGACAGCTCTTTTATGCTTATGTATGTTGTAGACATACTTTTTATGTTAGATTTTTCATGAAATTCATATGAATCAACAACTTGGTAGAAATAATTGTCATTATCTTCGAGTGTATCAACAAATTAGAAAAACAACTTCATGTTTAATTATAAACTTGTGGTTGTCCTTCAGCCATTGTCAAACGGATAAGTGTTTGCCATAATAGAAAATTGGCGAATATGGCCCGGGCAATGCTAGTGCTTGACATAGCTAGCCGATTGATTGGGTAAAGCCAATACGGTCACTCCTCTGGCCCAAGTACAGACCAGAGTATAGTGTTGCAAGTCGCGGGACAACATAGTACCTTAGTCAGAGAGAGCTCGGCCTCCACAACCCTGTCCTCGAGGATTATGAGTTATCATACACGGCCATCAGGTGGTTCCATTGAGCAAGGGCCAGAGCATATATATATAATATATATATATATATATATATATATATATATATATATGATATTTATCGATTATGCGGTTCTAAAACCAACTTTGAAAATCGCATTCGGGAGAAAATGTCTGTAACCAAGGGCCGCTGACTTCATACTTAAATATACTTGCTCTGTTGAGCTCTATTTACTCATACATTTAGCACTATCAATCTCTCTCTCTGCATATATATATATATATATATATATATATATATATATATATATATATATAATTTTTCGAACAAGTTCACAAATTCTACAAAATAAATTGTTCTTGGAGAATAGACACCAAATAATATGTAAGTAATACCGTCACTTTTTAAGTGTATATATATATATATATATATATATATACATACATATATATATATATATATATATATATATATATATATATATATATATATATAATCTATCGTAGTCTCTGATTAACATCTATACATATATAACATCTATACATATATTTAGAAATTAGAATATACATAGAAAGTCCATCTTAAAAATGTCCAGCATTTGTATATCTCAAATGTAAACAAATAAATACACCAGGGTTCCCCTCCCACAGGCGATGCTGGGTAGCTGGTTTTAGTTATTTCATAAAACATACATTATTTAGAGTTCAAACAACTTAAATTGTAGAAATTATTATACAAGTCGAAATGCTGTACATAATTTTAATCGGACGGACAATTGTATTTAAATGTTTTGCAAAAGAACTGCCTTAGCGTATTAAAAGATGAACTACAAAAATCTAGCTGAGGTATTTCTTTTTTTTAATGTTATTGTATTAAGGTTAAGATACGGATTCAATTTGCAATATATGTTCATGCTAAAATGGCCATTTTGATTCTGATGTCAGGCATTAATATTATCTTTCAAAAAATAAATAATAAATATGAGAAAAACAAGGAAAGGAAAAAAGGAAAAAAGAAAAGAACCTGGTGCACTTGGAAAATGAAGGGCGTTATTTTTTGTTATTGGTTTTATAATTTTCACAAAACAATTTGTTCTTAGAAATGTTAAAATCTATTTTTTATTTCATGCATGCTGAGTCAGGTGGTTATTTTTTTTTTTTTAAGGGGATGCTAAAGGTTAACACCGGAATGAAAAGCAGGGCTCATTTCAGCAATGCTGTACAGTATTGAAACATGTAGAACTTAATAAAATAAATTTTCTATTTCCTTTTTTCTTTTCTTTTTTTAATATGTGAATACCCACCGCTAGAACAATAATCTGAAGAAACCTTAAAAAAAACAGAAAAAAAAAAAAAAAAATAACAGAAAAAAAAAACAGATACTTATTCGGAAACACCGATGTAATTTGCTTTTTTCTTTTCAATTAATTTCTTTTATCCAGTTTCTTTTTTTTTTTTTTTGGAATGCAAATAATATAATTTATTCTAACATATCAATAAGTTTTACTCACCCTTTTTATTCAATTGTAAATATACCAAAGCGTTCGTTTATCATTCTAAATTTTGGATTTAATTATTTTAAAAAAAATTTGAGTTTTTCTTAATGTAAATACTTCTATGTTTATCTGTTGTCAAAAAAAGTTATAAATTTCACTAGAGGTGCTATCGTGTTACTCTTGTGAAAGAAATAACATCTTATATAAATGTGTTCTATATTTTATTCTGTAATACATTTTTTCTCAAATTGAAATTATTATCATTATTCAAAAAAGATTTTTCTACTAAATTGAGATTAATTTGGCAGCAACTATTTTAAAGAACAATCATCTGTATAGTGTATTTTGTATAAAAATCATATTCCAAAATCTTTTTTCCGAGCTACTGTTTACCTAAAACTTGAGGCAAAATAATTGGATGCATATTTTTCTAAGGGTATTCAAACAGATTCATCCAGGATTTGAATCTGGGTTGCTGAGTCAATTTCCTAAGGGAAGTCTCATAGTGTAACGGTTATTGTTATAGGAAAGGAATTCATCTATTTACTTATCGATCTATTCATTTATCTGATAATTCTTCCTTTCTTTTGTAACATATATATATAATACCATAAAGTTTGTGGCATCTTTGACCCAATTTCCTTCTTCTGCGAAGAATCCAAAGGTGACCATGAATACAACATTATTATTAAGAATGTCATCAAACTGAATTCTTGTATAGATCTATTTATTCTTCTGATAACTCTCCCTTCTTCTTTTCTTTTGTGGCA
>CM042138.1:129216841-129219341 GCA_023376005.1 Doryteuthis pealeii | reverse complement strand
TAAAAGGCCTTAAATACCATGGGTATCGTGGTTATATATATGTATATATATGTATATATATATATATATATGTATATATATGTATATATATATGTATGTATATATATGTATGTATATATATATGTATATATATATACATATATATGTATATATATATATATATATATGTATATATATGTATATATGTATATATATATATATATATATATATATATATATATATATATATGCACGTGTGTGTATGTATGAATGCATAACAAGATTAAAATAACAAGATTTAAAAGTTAAGCGGATATCAGTTGATCGATTAAATTAGGAAATGACAATCGATATCTTGAGGGGCTTGTGACATTTAATTATGTTTCGCTGGTCAAAGTGCACATATGAAGCGGCTAATCGCAGACCGAAATAACGCCAGACGTCGTCACTTTCTCACGGTCCGGATATTCTCACCCTCCTCCACTGATTTCGCCCGTTTTTCCCAGACGTTTCGCCTAAATAACATAAACAATGACTTTATTTAAGAATCTTTACAGTTCCCAATGAAAGAAAACATTGGAAATAAGCCGTAATCGATTATGTCTGGAAAAATTCGAAATATACGGATTCAAAAATTGTATTTAATATTTTTTTTAAACTGATGATAAATTTTGAGTGTGGTATTCAAATAAAGAAACAAAAAGGAATAGGAAGAATTAAGATCGTTCAGACTATAGAACTGTTTGGATCGGCTAGAATAATCACAAGAGTTTTGGGGATCTGAGGAGACTTACTGTCAGCCAGACCCAGAGCCAATTAAAACTGGTGTCAAAATTCGGAAGGAGTGAAATAATAATAATAATAATAATAATAATAATAATAATAATAATAATAATAATAATAATAATGATAAAGCGAATTCAGCAAACTAGCTCAAAAGGGATACAAAATTAGGCATGGTTGCGTAGGAAAGGTGATCCACTGAGAATTGTGCAAGAAGAAGCTTTGACCAAACTGCAAAACGGTATAGGCACAAACCAGAATCTGTTCGAGAGAATGAGACTTATAAAATACTCTGGGATTTTGAGATAAAAATGGATTGCCTAATCTCTACGAGAAGATCAGACCTAGACTTGATTAACAAGAAATAAGTTGTTAACCAGTAGATCTTACCATTGCTGCGTACCACAGAGTAAAATTAAAAAAAAAATTTTAAAAAAATGAACAGATACTTGAATCTTGCCAGAGAACTAAAAAATAAAACCCCACAAAACTACAGAACAGCAATGTGAAGATAACATCAGTTGTAGTTTAAATGTTTTGAAAAAGAAAATAGAAAAAAAGGAAATTTTAGGAAGATTCAATGCCAATCAGACGACAGCATTGTTACGATCAACTAGAATACCCATAAGAATTCTGGAGATATAAGGAGACTTGTTGTCATTCAGATTATAGTGAAAGGCCACCTGTCAATGTTGGTTTAAAAAACTAGTAAGAAATGAAATGATAATAGACAATAAACAGACAATTCTAACACAGGGACAAGTGGACACACACATATACACACATACACACACAAAAACACACATACACACACATATATATAATTTTTAACAAATAGTAAATGTATATATATGATGGCAAAATCATATAAAAATAGATGTACTGTATTCTTTTTAAAACATGAAGAATATAAATAAAGATAAAATACATTCTAAATTCAATATATATATATATATATATATATATATATATATATATATATATATATATATATATATATTTGACATTTTGGTTTGTTATTGTCATCCCTCAGAATTAAACATATCGTCCAAATGCTTACCCTCACGATCTATACAATCCTGAACCCTCCTTCTGAACTCTTAACCTGAAGCTCTGCAGTGGTCACCTCGTCATTACTTCTGGTTTTGCCGCTATTACATGGTAAATAAAACATTTATTTTGTCAGTTTTTTGCAGCCTAAATTTTACGACAGTTGCCTTCATATATTCCCAGAGGAAGTAATCATAAGGCGAAAGATCTGATGAAGAATTCGGCCACAGGTTGTTATCATGGAGTGAGATGGCACAGTCTTGAGAAAAGAATTCTCTAAAAGACTTTCATCGACGCACTTGGCAAAATAAATGGCATAGCTGCTTCTGCTGCCGCCAAAGACACACTCCACACCCATTTTCCTCAATATTGAGCTATTTCATAATATACTGCATTGCTTGGAGAATATGGATTTAATTAACTTAATCTGATTTTTTTTAGATATATTTTCGGAAGCCTTGGTGTTTAGATACTGGATAAAAAGATTTTATTGCGTCTTATCTGTTAGTTAATTTACTGGTAAATAATAAAAGAAATACAAACACACAAAGTGAACATAATCTAAGCGAGCTAATTCGATAAAGTTTGCCAGAGGTAGTATAATTTGAGGGTGGTTCATAAGGTTTTGGAACATTATCATTACACACATACACACACACACACACACACACACACTTACGCACACAGA
>CM042138.1:129211841-129214341 GCA_023376005.1 Doryteuthis pealeii | reverse complement strand
AGGTTGAAAATTCTATTCAGAACAGAATCATTCCAACCTGATATGAAATGATCACGGAAAGCTCTATTGTGTAGCAATTAAAGATTCACCAATCTTTAACAAAAATACTTTCAACTGCAAACGTATTGATGTACACGCCTCTACGCCATGATCGGAACATGGTCGTTATTAATTGCATTAGCTAGATGGATCAACCATTGTCACTTGCCTAAGTTCAACTTTACCAAAATTGACAGTTTAAAATGAGGGAGGTATTTCTGTAGCAGACTGTTTTATAAGATTTACATTTAATAACGACAGCAAGACACGAAAATGGAAGTGAATAGAAATTTAAATGCAAAGTTAGAGCCCATGAATTCAGTTATGATTTTTAAAAATTGAAATAGATCACTAAGTTGAAAAGCCTAAGTAGAGACCACCGCAAGCGGAGGTTTGAATTCAGAGTTTTCCTTCAGCTGGACTAGTTGCCAAACCAAAGTTAAAGAGTCCAGTTGCCCTACTATTTACCCATAGCTCGAGGGGGAATAGTTGTTCATACCTTTCCAAAGGGTATTAGCGCTATATTGATTGTGGCTTCGGCCAGGATTTGAACTCAGGTCAACGAGTCAATTTCCATCGATTCTAACCAGTAATCACCACGCTTCCCTTATGAAGCACTTATTCAACGATGTTAGCTTTATATTAACAGACAAAATGACAACGTCAACTCGAATTGGGTATTCTAGCCAATGTTATACATTGTTCAAGTTCAGACGATTATTTTCTTAAGCTTGTAACTCGGGACGACAACCCAAAGAATCCTGTGCGCTATGTGTAAACGCCTGACACTGATTCCCTTTAATCGATCTAAAATCTCTGAGCCACGGGATTTCTGTCGTTATCGACACTGGCGCCCAGTTTTAATGCGCTGCTTTTCTGAATTATTTCTACTTCCACTTCGTTGGGGCATATCCGATTTCTTTGTGGTGTGGTAACGATTGTATCGTCTATCCCAACGGTCATAGGTCTTTGCTAATGTAATCAGAAACTTCGGAAGTCTTCTCTCTTTCTGACCCCCTCTCTGTCTTACATATATATATATATATATATATATATATATATATATATATACTCGACTGCACAGACTGCCAAAAACAATACGCGAAAAAGTCAAAATGTTCATTTTATTTTAGACCAAACACCTATAGACAGAATCGCAACAAATAAATACCTGTAGAACAAAACTTCTGTTCAAACGGTTAGGACTTTAGCAGGGCTAAATTCATCATCATTGAATTGAAAAAGATATCAACATAAAATCAGTAATCGAAAAGCTGGAAAAATGGATAAACAAAATTAAAAAGCTATAACCCATTTGGACTTAATATAAAACTTAATTACTCGGCATTGTAATAGAATATTCGGTGACATTAACACCTATATAAACAAAGACAACACCCTTTTCGTGGCTTATCAAATCCTTTAAACACACACACACACACACACACACACACACACACACCACACACACACACACACACATATATATATATAGTTAAAAGAAAGGAAATGAATCCGACAGTATGAGTATGAAAAGGGGAATGAAAACATCACACAATGCTGTTAAAGAATTTATAACAATTTATACTGTTAACAATTTATATTATAAATTGTTTTCTCTTTTAACAGCATTGTGTGATGTTTTCATTCCACCTTTTCATTTATATATATATATATATATAATATATATATATATTATATATATATATATATATATATATATCATCATCATCAAGTCGCACTGTTGGCACGGATATCCATGACAATCTCTCTCCATCCGTCCCTATCACTCATCATTCTCGGGAGGTCCTCTGTGCAGCATCCTGTATCCGCACAGAGCTGATCGATGTACGTCTTTGCTGGTCGGCCCACAATGGCGTGCCCATGTGCTGGCTTCCACAGGAGGACGTCGCTTATGACCTAGCACTATTTGCAAATACACTTGCACAAGCCGAATCCTTGCTACACAGCCTAGAAAAGGCAGCACGAAATGTCGCCCTATACGTAAACTCTGATAAAACTGAGTTCATGTCTTTCAAAAACAAAAGCGATATCTCAACCATCGATGGCAAACTCCTAAACTCGGTAGAACAATTTAGATACTTAGGCAGTAACATCTCCTCCACAGAAAACGACGTTAATGCACGTATAGGAAATGCATGGGCCGCTATAAATAAATTATCGGTCATATGGAAATCCAATCTCACAGACAAGTTAAAGAGACAGTTCTTCCAGGCTGTTTTCGTGTCAGTGCTGCTGTATGGCTGCACCACCTGGACCCTAACGAAGCGACTAGAGAATAAACTAGATGGGAGCTGCACAAGAATGCTGCGGGTGATCCTGAACAAGACGTGGAAACAGCACCCCACGAGAAAGCAGCTGTACGGCCACCTGCCACATATCACCCAAACCACCCGAGTAAGACGGACAAGACATATATATATATATATATATATTATAT
>CM042138.1:129201841-129209341 GCA_023376005.1 Doryteuthis pealeii | reverse complement strand
TAAGCACATATCCTCTAAAAATTGTCGGCTAAAGGCCATATAAAAATAAACACATTGTTTGTTTACTTACTTTCATATGATAATATGTAACACTGGTCTGGCCCATGACTGTATGTTTCACGCCGTTTCTGATTTTGAAATAAGTTCTGGTTACCTTTTCCTCATTCTGAGATGTTCTAAGAAGATAAACTAAGTTTATCTAAACATTCTGAATAGCGTGAAGCAGACTGTCATAAACACGGAAAGTGAATAAAATATATTCAATAAAATATATTATACAACATAATATATCATAAAAAAACTGAATATCGAATTAAAAAGATAAGAAAAGAAAAGAAAACGCGTTGTTTTTTGTTGCCCATGCCTTATATATAAGTGTTCAAAGAATCGGTTATCTTGATATATTTTAATTATTCTATAAAGATATCAGTTTTTATTTTCGATATCAGCATTAAATCCATTGATGTATTTTTGTCTTCTGTTTGCGTAGAATTTCATCCTTCTCCTGTGTTTCTTTCTTTTTTTTTTTTTTGTTTTCATCATTTGATTTGAGCCTTATCTGGGTTGCTGCTTTTCAATCAAACAATCCCCCAGGTAATATCTCCTGAAGCAGAAGTAGAAAGATATGATTGAAACCGTACAAACGATCGATAAGATGGGAATTAAAAATATTTTCAGTCTGCAACTCGATCCACAAGGAATATATTATCTCTGCCTGTTGATTTTATAAATCGTGACAAATCAAATGAGGTTGGGGACGAAAAGTCGGGTCATATTATTAATGTGGTTTAACCAATTTTTACAAATATACAACGGTACCTTTAATTACGGGTACCACAAATTGTGAGTTTTCCGACTGTTACTCGATCGCTTTTTTGCTTTGGATTAATTGTTAAAATTTGAGGTACGAGCGAGCTTCAGATAAGGTTATGTTAATAAGTTCACTAAAACATTTAAATTTATTTTTTAATTTGTATTGAGAGCTAGAATTTGAGGTACGAGCGAGCTTTAAAGAAGCTTATGTTGTTACATAAAAGCTTATGTTGTTACATAAAAATATTTAAATTTCTCTTTTGCTTTGTATTGAGAGCTAAAATGTGAGGTACGAGCGAGCTTCAGATGAGCTTATGTTAATAAGTTCACTAAAATATGCAGGTGAGTTACAGTTAAGGCAGTACATCTTCTCTGCTTGACGTCCAACTGAAACTGAAGACCCAACCAGGTCCCACGTGACTTCACGTATTTCGCGGGCTTTCTGTAATATTCCATGGAAAGTCCCGCCCGTGATATGAAAAGGGCAATCCCTTTAGAAATACAGGGATTGCCCTTTTCATATCACGGGCGGGACTTTCCATGGAATATTACAGAAAGCCCGCGAAATACGGGAAGTTACATGGGACCTGGTTGGGTCTTCAGTTTCAGTTGGACGTCAGGCAGAGAAGATGTACTGCCTTAACTGGAACTCACCTGCATACGCGCGCTATGTTTAGTTACATGAAATGTTTAGTTAAGTAAATAAAAGCTTACGAAAATAACACGGTTTTGTGGTTGGTGAATGTCTTGGTAACAAGACTGATCTAGAAGAAGAAATGAGTTAAGTGCGACCGACCACCAAGACGAAGTCCAGATGTTAGAAGAGTGTTAGAAGAGACGCCAGAAGAACTTAATATATCAAAGACGCCAGAAGAAGAATAGAAGTAAGTAAAGAAGGATATACAACAATTTTAATAAGTTCACTAAAATATTTAAATTTCCAAATTCATTAACTCAAAGACAAATATTATTTACGAAAGGATAAAGAATAAAACTATTACAGAACATAACTCAGTCGGTAGAACATCCGCCAAGGAACCACAAGGTTCCGAGTTCGATACCGACCCTCGCCAACTCAGTGCATTAGTAGCACAGTTTCAATCTGTGTGGCAAAGTGGGAAGCTGATGGTTGGTGTGGCACTCCAACAAAGAAACAAACAATCTCCCTCGCTCTCCGGTTGATAACGATAACAGACCACTTCGTCGACTTGACAAATTTATCAATGAATATATGTCATTACATTCTATTTTATCATGTTATTATGAAAATAAAACTGATAGTTTTCTCCTTAAAAAAACGTAACAAAAAATTAGGATGTTTTTGGGAGAGTTTGAACCGATTATTGTCATTTACTTTTATTTCAATTAAAAAAAAGTTTGATAAACGAGGAAATTGAGTTACGAGCGGAACGAATTAAACTTGTAAGTCAATGTACATCTGTATTTAGTCCATCTATTTACAACAGATTGTAGGATTTTAGAAGTAGAAAAAACTCTGAATTCAAAGCAACTTAAATCTAACTGGAAAATTGACTTTGTATCACACTCTGCAAATCATAGGAGTCTCACGTGATGTAATGATTATCATTCTAGAAAAGTCCTGGACGAGACTGTTGTATTTCACATAGCGCTAATATTCTTGGAAGTGAATGACTCCAACTATTCTTCTAACTATTGGTAAATAGTATGACAGACTGGGCTCTTTAAGCTTGGTTAGACAACCAGTCTAGAAGAAGGAAGCATCTGAATTCAATCCTGTTGCGCGATATGACCGGGGGAACACCTTCGGACATCAATCACGAGAACTCCGCACAACTTGATGCATATCTGCTGAATGCCGTCACACACACACACACACACACACACGCGCGCGCGCGCGTCCTGTCCATACCATGGTATGTGCGTATGTTGATCAGTTTATTAATTGATTGAATTTGACGGCATGTCAATCTGTCTAGAGTTAGTTCATGCCTAGAGGTTAGGAAATCGCGTTCACCGTACGTTCATTTTTGCATATGGTCCTATCAAATACGAATAATTTTAAACAGATCTCTTTGACCAATAGATGGAACCCTCACAAGTACTAGCAGTCAGAGTAGACCTGGAGTAATGGCAATGGAAATGTAATCCATACCCCCCAGTTCTCCAGAACTGTTACCTCACCATCAGATGCAGTTTAGTGTCATACTAAAAACACCCCTTTTGGGGGGAAAGTGGTCTTACTGTTCTGCAGGGCATATAGTCAGCGTATTCTAAGTCCCACTGACAAGAGGGACGGTGGGGTACATTTAATACATAGGTTTAACATTTATTTTCGTTTTTTAATATTTTTTAATTTGTTCTTTTTTATTTTATTGTAGTTTATTTTATTTTATTTACTTCCGTTTATTTTGCAAACATGACTTTATTTTAGCATTGTACGTGTAGTGATTCCGGTAATGGAGAAGTTTCAGAGTGATTTCAATCGAACTTTCTTCTTGTGTTATATATTGGGAGTTGAACATTTTAAGGGTTCTTATCAACATTCAAGATTCTATTTCATTGTTGTGATGTGAATAAAAGTTGATAACGTAAGTTTTATTAGTTGGTTTCCTGAAGACATTTAATTTTAACCCATTGTTATTTCGATTGATAAAATGTTTTGAGAGTTATCTATCTATCTATCTATCTATCTATCTATCTATCTATCTATTTCAGTCTCCTTCTTGCTTTTAATCTGAGGAAGTCCCCGTGGAATAGTGGCTAACATGCTGGACTGCGACATTTTAGTGAGTTCAAAGTCCTGTCGTGCTATTACGTTCACTTTCAGACTAATAGCATTGGGTAATTCATGACCCCCACTACTATTGTTATTCTACAACGGTGACTTTGGGATTAAATAACCTTAGAAGGTTGATGTGCCATTAACCCCGCCCCCCAAAATAACTCAGACTATTTCAATATATCTATCTATTTAAATAAGGTAACGAGATTTATTTATACATAAGGTTTACAATTTTAAGATTTTGTATGATATAAGACCATAATTATTGAGTTCTCATTAAAATCATGCTTAATGTTATATCATACTAGATACTAATCCATCGAGTTGAGAAACGTTATTAGTCAACTAAGTTTGACAATTTCTTCGCAAAATCCCAACCTACTCAGAGTGTTGAACTTCTTAGGTAAGTTAACAAAGGTGACATGTAATCATTTGTATTGCTCTAAGCATTAATACTTATACTCGCTGTACTCGGGTGAATTTAATAGAATTCATGACTAATAATTGAAAGAATTTAAACTATGAAAAACATTACGATATAGATGATTACGATTTCGATTTCTACTATAAATTTAAGAATTAACACATATACCTTAAGAAAATTCAAGATTTTGTTTTGGGAGGTAAATAGCACACCTTTGTAGACTGGGCGTCCCTCGTAGTATATTTTTGACCTTGTGTCACAAACTACGCGTGGTGAACAGTTTGGGTAAAAGTGGCATCCCATTGTGGTATAATGCTTTGCAAGCTAGTCTCGCAGATCTCACAAACGCAATGAAAAGAAGGAAAGAAAAAAGTGTGAGAGGGAGTTGATTTTTTTGCATATTGAACTATTTAGTAATAGCTCTTAAGAAAACATATCAAACGTTGTAATAAATTAAATTATCATACTGTGATATATCCACAGGTCCTACTAGTTCAATATGAATACTTTTTTAATATAATTTTATTTTATTTTTAATAAGCAGAATTTAAAGCAAAATATGTACATTAACTGACTCAAGAAAAATCCCAACATTTGACAAATTATACAACAGATTTCTCAGGAAAATGTTTGGGACCGCTCCTGTTCCGAATCGATCATCCGTCGATGATCTTAACTTCAAGATTCTGTCATCCCAGACATCACTTCCCTTAATTAAAAAAGGCAAATATCAGGTTGATTATCTGATGACAGAAGTGCCTCCTAACAATGAGATTTTCGTCGAATCACGCAACTTTTAACACTGTACTCCAACGTGCACCCATTTGCCAGTTGCCCTGTTGGTCCTGGCAGTAGAATACGCCACTTCGTGTGGACCGTGTGTATGGAATCGAAATGCACTGTGATCAGAGTGCCATGTTAGGCTGCCGGTGTGAACAAGATTTGGCATTAAATAACCCACACAGGTGGATATTTGGAAATTTTACCTAGTGTCAGATCCTACACATGGTGGTACCTTGGTTGCACATTAAAGTGGTTGGCTTACCCGGGCAACACATGTCTCCACATCATTTTAGATGGGCAAAGGTCAGATTCAGCTCTGAGCCGCCTCCCAACGTAGAGAATGTTGGCAGTGACCAGGCGGGTTTTATGGTTTCCTCGACATTTCATTAGTCGAGGTGTTACAGTTTCATAGTAAGTAAGTTTCTAAATGCTGGATGTTTTTAAATGCCTGTTGTCTTTAGGATTTGAATCCAGTTTTTATTTCTCCTTGACGAGTGGCTTAAATAAATGCCTCGGCTAAATAACAGTTTATCGAACTATGCACCTATATTTAAGGGAGAATTATCTGCCTTTCCCCAGGGTACTAACGTAAAAGTGTAACACGAACTGACCCACTCAGGATTTGAATTGGGATCGATGGGTCCATGTTATAAGAGGGTAAACATTACACCAGGCGCCTCTGACAGTTCTTAAGATAGTAAACGTCTAATCCTTTAAATGTTGTTGGGAGGTTTTTATGCATTACTAATAATTAATACATTATCATGAATAATGAATACATACTTTTAAACATACTTATAAGATTAGATTACCTGTTTAAATTAAGATAGATTGCACGCTTACAAGTCGCCAGCTTTTAAGATATTATTAATCCATTATTTATCTTTACAATCTATAGTAACAAACATTAGAATTTATCAAATATATTTTTACAACTCTCGTCTATGTAAATGATTACACAGGCAGATAAACCGTTAAAATCAATGAATCAATCAGATCTACTTTAACCAGAGTGGTAGTATATATAGATTAGTTTGAAAATTATTAGTATTGGATAGGAATACATGATACCATTTAATTGTGTATAAAGTATTGGTACCAAGAATAGTTACTTGACACTATAATTGTTTGCTATACATTATTATTAGTTACTTAAAACCATATAATTGTGTGCAAACAAAAATACGATGCTAGAAGGGTTGCCCCAGGGCAACTATTACAAATGAGGAAATGCTGCCCGTCTGCCTTCCTTGAAAAACAGCACTATAGTTATTTTATTGTACTCAGTTTATCTTAGTCGGTAGAACGTCCGGCTAGGAATCACAACGTTTCTGGTTCGATACCGGTCCTCGCCAACTCAGCGTAAAAGTAAAACAGGGATCTAAGCGGTAAAATGAGGAGCTGGTGGTAGGTATGGAGCTCCACCTCAGACGCTAAAATAATGTCCTTGGTCTAACGCTAGTGAAATGGAGATAGACTCCCTCGCTGTCTGGCTGATACAGATATTAGGCCGCCCGATCTTATCTATTAATTGAGCCTGTTTCATAACACCAAAATTCATTCTTTAATTCTTTCTTTCAATTTGTCTTTCATACTACAGTCTATTTCATTCTTTCATCCATTCATTGAATGAATGTTCAAATCAATATTTCTTTCTTTTATGTTTGATTGATTAATCCTCTTCCTCAAGTCGGGCTAACAATAAAGCGGAACCTAGCGAGGATCAAACATACCAGGCTCGCTAATTGGGCCGGCAGATGTACTTCTTAACCCTCCCACTATGATAGGCATCCATACTCAAAAATGTGCCTAGTCGGACACAAGCCATAGTAGAGGGTAGTCTAGTTACTGGCTTGGTTGTCTGGATTTTACGGCATGCCAACCCTTATTGAGTTATTTTATACCGGAGACGTTTTGTTTGATTCATTCTTGATGTGTATTCATTTTTAAACTCGTTTTTAACACATCTTTCAAAAATCATTTTACTATGTAAGCCATATATGTGAGTATAACAGGTACTACCACTCCGGGTCACAATGGAGCTGGGAGTAATGGCTATTAAGGGTATTTCACACCCTCCAGATCTCCAGGATTCGAACTTCATCATTAGATGCAGTTTAAAGACACTAAAACCTTCAGCCACCACCTGTAGAGAGGCTGTCGGGTATTCTACAGCCCCAGATGACAGGGTGTGTGCTTCAGTTAGAGAGAACACATAATCCAGTAGTGAATTAGAAAGCGGAACAATCTTGTCAACGTTTTCGGTATGAAAGGCGCGAATTAACAAAGCTTTACAAAATGTATCATAAGCAGCAGTGTTGGGTCAACCATTAGAATCGAACACTTCAGTCGTGTATTATTTTGAGAGTGTTATATACCCGTCTGGGTATATACACTGGAGAGAGAGAGAGAGAGAGAGAGAGAGAGAGA
This sequence comes from Doryteuthis pealeii, assembly GCA_023376005.1. NCBI lineage: Eukaryota > Metazoa > Mollusca > Cephalopoda > Myopsida > Loliginidae > Doryteuthis > Doryteuthis pealeii. The sequence continues at coordinate 129,202,127 of CM042138.1, read as the reverse complement.
GAGAGAGAGAGAGAGAGAGAGAGAGTTCTTATGAGAAGATGAGAGATGGGATATGGGAGGCATTCGTATATGTCTCCCACATATTTAAGTATTTTCTTACTTACTTACTTGTCTTTCGGAGTAGCTCGGCTAGTACCTTATTTCTGTTTCTTGGATAGCTGGGACACTCTTCTAACCGGTCTGGTCTGTTCTCAAGATGATGGTTTGCTATTAAGATGCTGATCTGACTTTATTTCTTCTAATTGGTCTGGTTCTGTGGAAGCTGGTTGCATAGCAAAGACAACAC
>CM042138.1:129191841-129196841 GCA_023376005.1 Doryteuthis pealeii | reverse complement strand
TAACTAAACGATCTCAAATCCTGAACGAGGCTGTTGGCATTTCACATAGCGCTAATACCCTTGGGAAAGGTATGTATCCAACTATTCCCCTCCAGTAACACTTTGGCAAACTAGACTCTTAACCTTGCTTACACAACCAGTCTTGGAGAACGATAACTCTGAATTCAAACCTGTTTAACTTTTCTAAAAAACTGACCTATGCCATATTCTACTCTTACGATTGGGTTGGAAAATATATACATACGTGTATGTATGGGCATATGTGCGAGTTTACGTAGATACATATATCCAAATATGTGTGTGTATGCCATACGTGTTTGGCCGGTGGGTTGCCCGCTATTTCTGATATAGGTGAAACTTATAGGAGGGTGAATGCACGGCTGAATATGATGAGAATAGCTCACCTCTCTATATAACTAACTGAAATTTGCCGTCATGTGTCAAAGCGATTTGATCTGAAGATAAGCAGCTAATACGCTGCGATGAAACCAACGGTATCAAACGTTTTCTAATACTATGGTATATCATTATATATATATATATATATATATGATTTTCTACACAAACGAAAATATTGCAGTGTAGGATGATTTTGAATTGAACTAACAAATACAAATTTTAAACAAAAAATAAATGAAAATTTAATTACATTTTAGAAGAAGATCATAAAATGCTACTGCAGGTATTTTGACAAAAACATCAGTCAGTACTCCGCCCCAGACCAGTTCTTTCACTTTTAGGACATAACATGAAATGAATATGAAAATCTCAACTCCCTTGCATATATATACATACACACTCATATACACACTCACACACACATATATATATATACATCGGTGGAAATAAATTAATGACGGCTAATATGAGCGGTATTAAGCCTTTTCTTTGATATATATAGAGAGAGAGAAAGAGAGAGAGAGAGAGAGAGGGGAGAGAGATAGAGAGAGAGAGGGGGAGATATATGGAGAGGGGAGATAGAAAGAGAGAAATGGGGGAGATAGAGGGAGGGAGAGGAGAGAGAGGGAGGAGATAGAGAGTGAGAGGGGAGATAGATAGATAGATAGATAGATAGAGAGAGAGAGAGAGAGAGAGAGAGAGAGAGAGAGAGGGGAGATAGAGAGAGAGAGAGAGAAAGAGAAAGAGAAAGGGGTAATATGGAAATAAATCCCAAAAACAAAATATTCAGAGTATCTATTCCTTATAAGAAATTTGCCAACATTTCGATATTTACGAACACTTCAGAGTGGTGTTATTTATATTTAATGTTTCATCTGAAAAAAATAAAAGATAAAAAATGAAAAAAAAAAATGAAAATAAAAAATCATTTGCATTCTTTGTCGTTAAAATAATTTTCTATTTTTTTCATTTTTGTTTTATTTTTCGCATTTGAATTTTTTTTTTTTCAGATGAAACATTAAACCTCAGTTGCACAGCGTGAAGACCGAAACGCTGACACATTTTGTAAAAAGAATACATCCTCTGAATAATTTTGGTTTTATATTTTATATCTACATACACACACATACACACGCGTTCTGTCTGTCTGTCTGTCTGTCTCTCCCCCCCCCACACACAAACACACACACAACACATATATACAAGGTGTGTCAAAAAATTATCGATATTTTTTGTACTTTTAGGCACACCTTGTATTCTGAAAAATAACTTTCCATTCATTAACTTTTTTCAGAATACAAGGTGTGTCAAAAAGTACCAAGTTGAAGTCTGTATTTATCAAGAGAGAAATAAAGAATGAATGGAACGTCATTTTTTTCAGAATACAGAGTGTGTCCAAAAGTACAAAAAATCTTGATACTTTTTAACACACCTTGATATATATATATATATATATATATATATATATATATATATATATATATATATTGTTAAATAATGCAGCCAATTTTTGTCTGCAGTTTTGTCCTTTGTTTTTCGTATTGCGGATTGTTTTTGTAATATCTGGAGAAAATTGGCTGATGTATTTGCCATATGTCATAGACCAAGTACTTTCCACCCTATCGTGGGCCATCTTCAGGGTTTTTATACTTGGTCTATGATATATGGCAAATACATCAGCCAATTTTCGCCTGATTTTACAAAAACAATCCGGCAATACGAAAAATCAAAGGACAAAACTTGCAGACAATAAATGGCTGCATTATTTAACAATATATGCCTAAGAAAAATGCTGCCTAAACACACACACACACACACACACACACACACACCACACACAAAATATATATATATATATATATATAATGAAAATGGCCTATATTTAACTAATGTTAATAACTAAAAGCAATTGTAGAAAAAGCTATGAGGTACTTGCAATTAAAGACCATTGGGAATGAAGTATGAGACAAAAATAATTAGAAGATTGGCTATATTTTGAGAATTCTATCGCCTCTAACTGACGATGAAAATGAAATTGAAGTTGAAGGGGATAGGATTCCAAAAATATAGCCAATGTTTTTTCTCATGCTTCTTTTACAGTGGCCCTTAATAGTAAGTACATTATATCTTTTCAACATTTTCTTCCTTTTAGTTATTAACATTAGGTAAATATATACGCAATGCCATTTTCATCAAATTTACATAAGGCATAAGTGGAACACACACACACACACACACACACACACACACACATATATATATATATATATATATATATATATATTGTGTGTGTGTGTGTGTAATTACAATTTAATGCGAAGACGTTGTCCATTAGTGCTATTCTTGGACTGAATATGAGCGATATTTATTCATGCACTCTTATAGATAAAGAAAACGATCTCCTAATGTATTTCATGTTTGTGATCTTTTTCCCACTTTTTCCTCCTTCAGATGGACGTCATCACACACGCACACATACACATACACAATCATACACACGCACACGCACACACATACGCACACTCGCACAAAGACACACCTGTTATCTCACCCACGGACGTCATCACACGCACACATTCATACTCTCATAAGCACACATACTCTTATGTACACATAGACCCGCACACGTACGCACAGATACACACACACGCACACACAAAGGCGAACGCACACATGTGCTCGCACACATGCACACATATTAACAGTCACAATAACACACATATTCGTTTGAATGTGTAAACGTGCGTTCAAGCGAAAATATTATCTCAAGCTACCAGCAAAAAATAATTGAAATTTTTTTTTCATCTTTTTATTGGGAGGAGTATTTTTTTAAAGAAATGAGTTATAATATATATATATATATATATATATATATATATATATATATATATATATATGTGGATGAAAGAAAAAAGAAAAGGAAACGAGAGATGCTGATAGAGTTTTTGAAACAGGTTGACAGATGTTAAGGTAACAAAGTATGCAGACTAATGAAGATAACCGACCTACTTTATTAATCCTTAAACGTCAAAGCAGACCTTTTTTTTAAAAACACCCATCCCACCCTCGCTTATCTCTTTCAGGATATCAAGCGTTTCAAGTGAACTCAGTCATCCCCCACACCACTAGCACCGCGATGAACACCGATAAAAGCCGATCAGTTAAAACCTTTGAAGTATGACTGATAACAACAGCGCCAGTATCATCATCATCCATCATCATCATCCTCATCCTCATCATCATCATCATCATTATGGTCAGCATGTGCAGTAACCAGCCATGGCTAATGATATGGCTTGGTTATTTTATAGCATATCAACCCTTTTCAGGTCATTTAACGCCGAGTCAAGTCATTTTTATAAACAAAGGACTCAGTTTGCTTACAGTACCTCCTGCTTTTGCCTAAGTGGTCACCCAAGTAAATATTGAACAGGCTTATTGCTGCTTAAGTTGGGTGATCTAGCGGGAACCGGTGCTTTCTGCTTGACTTGACCGTAATGGATTAAATAGATGGTTCAGTTTGAAGCTCCGTGGAGGCTCTTAAGTCTGACAAGAAATGTCTAAAGAAGGCTATATGTCACATGGGCCGAAACGCTGCATAGATAACAACACCGACGAGGACAACAGTCGGAAAAATCCAAATTTTTTAATGAAAAATTCATCTAAAAATTCATACAGACAAGAGTAATAATTTCTCTGAATGTTTGAGATGAGGCTTGAAGATTAGTATCATCTGCGTTATTCGGAGTATTGTCCCCATCTTCATTGTTATTTGTACAACGTTTCGGCCGATATACCCTACGGCCTTCTTACCGGAAATACCTGAAGAAGGCCGGAGGGTATATCGGCCGAAACGTTGTACAAATAACAATGAAGATGGGGACAATAGTCCGAATAACGCAGATGATACAAGAGTAATAATGCTCTATAGAAAATAGCGAATTGTTTTATTGTGGAGACATTAGTTAGTCAAGACGTCGATACGGTTTCGTTCTCGTTAGCTGAGTATTCTACAATTTCTTTGTAAAGTTTGATCTTTGTGACAAAAAAAAAAAAAGAAAAAAAAGAAACAGATTCAGTTTATTTCCTTTTTTTCTTTTTGTGACTCTTTTATTTGTATTTTCAGCCATTTTGAATTTCCTTACATCTAGTTTACATCCTTACATCCTTACATCTATTTTTTTTAATATGAAGTGATGATCTTTCTTTCTCTCTCCCCCTCTCTCTCTCTTCTTTTGTTCTTTGTTTCTTTCTCCTTTTCCTTTTATTGTTTCTTTCTACCTTTCTGTTTTCTGTCTTGTTTTCTGTCTTTCTGATTTTTATGTTTGTTCTTGTCTCTCTTTTCTATTGCATCTTCGTTTTCATTTCACTTTTTTTTCTTTCAATTTCCGTAATTTTTTCTTTATTGTTTATTTTCATCTTTATTTATTCATTTTTCTTTCTTTTTTTTTTTCGTTTGTCTTTAAGTTTCGGATTTTGTTTTTTTTTCCTTGTTTGTTTGTTTCTTTGGAATGCTTTCTTTCTTTATCCTTTCTTCGCATATATTTTATTTCATCTATTTTTTCCTACTTTTTGTTTTTTAACTTTCTTATTTTCTTACT
>CM042138.1:129116841-129186841 GCA_023376005.1 Doryteuthis pealeii | reverse complement strand
TACCCATAGCTGGAAGAACAATATATGGATTCATATCTTTCCCATGAGTATTAGTGCTATGTGAAATGCAAATAGCCTCGTTTAGGATTTGAACTTGGATCGAAGAGTTCATTTCCTACGACTCTAATCATTATACAACGCACCTCCATAAGACGTCATGTATGCCCAGCTAGCTCATTCTTTAGAGTACGAGACACTTAATTTTGTTTTGTGGTTTCAAGTTCCACTTTCGGCGTGAATATTTTCCTTCAAAACACTCGCCTAAAAAATATGGCTAACGTCTATGATATAATGGTTTACATTTTTATTCTAAGCAGACACTTCGTTGTGAATCACAGTTGATGAAAGACTGTGTTGAGAGAATATAAAATCTTTACTTGCATAAAAAAAGGCGTTGAAATCTTTTGAGATTTAAGATCAGCTTGCGTATACGTTTTATATCGGTGGTGTAACAGCTAACATGGCTGCCTACCAAACAGCCATTACGATTTTAACTCCGGGCCGACACGTGTACTTTTTTGTTACCATTTCAACCTTCTTCCTGTTTTCTTTTCTATATTGCCAGATTTACTGATATTTTAGCTTGTTGAATGGTGTGGCAATCGGTTATATGTTCTTTATGGAAGCGCGTGGTGTAATGGTTAAAGTCATGGGAAATGGACTCGTCGCCCCGAGTTCAAATCCTGGACGTAGGAATTGCATTTCACTTAGCGCTAATACCCTTGGGAAAGGTATGAATCCTACTCTCCCTCCAGCTATGGATAAATAGCAGGGCAGACTGGGCTCTTTAACAATGGCTAGGTAACCATTCTAGGAGAAGGAAAACTCTGAATTCAAACCTGTTAAACTCCGCTTAAGAAATTGACCTTGTGTCGCATCCTGCTTGAGCGGGGGCGGGGGTAAATATGTAAATGATATAGTTGGGGTTTGGCATAAGAGCAAAAGGGTTGGGACAGTCATATTAACATTGCATAAATTATTTTGGTTTTTAACAAAGACTTTTATTTTGTAAACAATGACAAACCATTTCAGCTTTCAATACAGATTGGGGGGGGGGGAGGCTAGTTTCCGTGGTGTAGTGGCTAACGTGTTTGAGTGAGAATATCGTAGTGAGTTCTAACACCAGTTGTCCTATTGTAAACATTGACCATATGTTGCATCCTGTTATTTTGGAGGGGTTGGCAAATACATAATACCCTTGGGAAACGAAGATAAAACATTATCTCCTAGCTAAGGATTAAATTCTATCACTACTGATCTTCTACAGGGATGGTTTTGGCATGAAATAATCCACGAAGATTGATATGCCATTAAACAAAGAAACCAAGCCAAACCAACACCACAGATAAATATTGGTAATATATATATATTCTTTATGCATATTAATGACTATCTTTGCTCATCACGTTGCAGAGAAGGTCGAACAGGGCACCTGGTAAACAAATATAATCGGTAACCTTGTTTAAAAGAATAATTGTAAGACAGCATGTATCCTCCACTAGATCAATCGGTAGATTGCTTGGTTTGTTGATTGGGTTGCACGACATGTCAATCCATTGGGTCATTTTATGCCGAAGACGTTTTTATTTTATTAATTCTTAATGGGTATTCATTTTTTTAAAACTCAATTTCTTTTAAACTCATGTTGAAGGCTATATTTTGAGTTTATGAATTTAAGCAAAATTTAAGCAAATTTTAAAATAATCAAAATTTTCAAAGTTGCAAACTATTAGGCATCATTAGACCCGTTAGGGCTTGCTAAAATATCACATTCAATGTTATTTTATTAATTTTCGACAGTGTTACACAGTTTTTTTTGTTTTTAATAACGTGTTTGGAAGTAAAAAAAAGCCCTTTAAACCCCGATTTTGAAAATTTCCCCAAACCTTTTTCCTATTTAACCCATAGATTGGACCCTAAAAGGTCCTGCCACTCCGGCTTAGCGTGGAACTGGGAGTAGTGGATGAATAATGAGTAATGATACAGAATTAGAACATCACCATCAGATAAAGTTAAACGTCATGCCCAGGATATTAAAATCCTCAGCCACCGCGATTCTAGCCATATGGGCAAAAGGGTTAATACAATCATATAGGTACTACGGCTTGACGTTACCAGACGATTGATTGGCGTGGCCTTTCCGACCGGCCGTCTTGCCTAAGTAAGGGCCAAAGTGGAATGCTGCATATCATGTACTGCTTAGCCACCAGGAATCTGTCCCTAAACCTCACTGGTCGCCACCCATACCAAACAGGTAGGGGCACTGGGGGAAGGGATCTAATCCCTCTGCAGAGGTTTATTCGGTGTATTATAAATCTCCAGCGGACAGGGCTCAGTTGGTAGAACACTAGACTCTTAATCTCCTGGTCGCGAGGCGTAAACGTTTTTCCTGGTAAACAATAGCCTAAAAAACATGACTAACAGCTCTGATCTAACAGTTAGCATGTTTTTTTTTTTTTTTTTTGTTTAGTTTTGTTTTACTTTTAAGCAGACGATCAAGGTTTGACTCCCGCAAAGGACGAACGAAAACTAAACTAGTTAAGAAATGCTATGCACTGACAGTCGGTTAATACAGTTGATAAACTTGTAACGTGTGAATCACAGTGGATAAAAGTCTCTCCGGAGTGAATCGAACGTTTTCGACGTTTCCTTGTACAGAAAACATTCTGAAATCTTATGTATATAATATAGCTTGTGACCTGTGGCCCCGCCATTGTTGGTCAACCACCATTTATCAGCTCTGTAAGGGCTTTGTCTGCCGTCTAGAGGACTTACTATTCGCGCTATCTGATATGGACGGATGACGGGTGAGAGTTAAATGAATCCTGACTGTAAACACACCCTAATGATGATGATGATGATGATGATGATGATGATGACATATATTGATTTTACTATAAAAATGACAATGTATTTATTTTTCTTGATAAAAATAAAAATAATAATAATTAAAAATAAAAGGCAACTTCTAAGATGCTTTATTTCATTAATCATTTCAACAAGGTTTCATACATATTCGTTTTTGCTTCTTATCGAAATAATCAATTCTTTCAACCTTTTTACATTCAACGATCAGTATGTATTATGATTCAGAAAATGATGTATTAAGCTTCACTCAGATTTGATCAGACTTTCTGATGATGTTTGTCCGATATATCTACTTATTAAGCTTTTCTTAATGTGGTACAAAATATGATGATTGGTGTACGCAATGAGATTTTAACTCACAAGTAATCATTTTCTAGTTTAGCTTGCTATCCACTACATCAATCGCTACGTCTATTCATCAGTGGATGGATAATTCGACTCAAAGAGTCTGACATAAGAGTAAACGTTATTTTTATCATTACTTCTAATTTGGTATGTTGTAAAAGAACGAAAATTTTAATTGATTGTAAATTAACATAAAAATATACATATTCAATCAATTCAATTCAATTATACAAACAGCAAATACTTCGTAAAAAATATAAGGAATCCCAATTCCTAATATAAGTATCCATATATTAACTTAATATACATGAATTTCATTTTTTATTGTATTAAGATAGGGATCTTCATTACACTGATTACTGGTGCAAAATTAAAACTGTTAAGAAAAAAGCTTGAATTTTCTTACAATTTAGTTCTATAATAAGAACATTTTATTGGAATTTATAAACTAATACAAGTTTTGTAACCCTCCTCAATTTAAATAAAACAGGAATTATTTATTTGCCTACTTTAAACTGTCGATAGCTGCTCTCCCATAACTTCTATTGTACCGTAAGCCGCTGGCCACAGCCCAGCACGTGTGAATTGTTTAAACTGAAAGATTCACTATGTGAGCATCCTGCCATCTTTTGTTTTGTTTGTGAACCAACCTTTTGACTGTTACTTGATCTTTTGCAATAGGAAAAAAATGGGTACAGCCGTGGGGCAAAGAGTTAAAATGTTACAATTAGATTTTAAAAGAGAAAATTAGCTTGCTTACTACCACTGGTTCATTTTTGTTAACAATTAATTCAACTTTATATTTCAATGATTAGTGTGGCCAGTTTAGTTCAGCCGGTAGAGCACCCGTCTCGATAATTGCAATGTTCTAGGTGCGATACTGGTCCCCGCTAACTCAGTAGCACAGTTTGAATAATCTGGTCTCTGTTGTAAATTTGGAGAGCTGATGGTAAGTGTAGCGTTCCACCTCAGCAAAAACAATCTCCCTGGTCTAGCGCTAGTAAAAAGGGAATATAATTCCTTGCTGTCCGGTTGATATCGACAATAGGCTACTCTGGCAAATTTGCTTTAACTTAGTAGGGTCATAATGCCTAATGGGAATTTAAAAAGGGAAAGAATAAAAACTGTAATGAGTCCTTCGTGTCTTTTCTAATACTTTTCTGATATACACTTGGTTGAAAAGTAACTTCCTTAGCACGGTTGCAAGGAAATCACGTTTTGATGTAAATCCTGTTAATTGACAAAAATTATATATAAAAGTAATTGGTTCAATTTCTTTTTTAGATACGTGGTTGCATCATTTTACTATACGTATATACTAGCTGTATATATCGGACTTTTCTGATATTTGACATTGGTGAGTGGTGAATCGACGAAATATCCTTCCTACTTCTACGCAACCCAAAACTGATTGCTTAGCGAACATAGACTGTAAAAATACAGACACGAACTTTGCGGGAAAAAAAAAGCCAGAAAAAAAAGCGTCAGAAAAAGTAGTATAAATTAATAATGTCAATTCTTCATGTAAAAAATAATGGAGTTACTTATTTTACGAGGCGCGTTAAAAAAAATCCACCGAAAAAATACCCAGGAGATTCGTCCTCTTGTCTCTTAAACGTATAAGTATGTGAAACTTCCTATTATTGCAATTTTACTTGTAATGCCAATTCGAAGTATTTAAAAGTCATATATCAGAAATCACTGAAATTTTTTGCATTTAAGCGCCAAATTTATCTATGTTGGACATGAATATGAAATATTTACGATTTATTTTTCTTTATTCGCATAATTTTATTGCTTTTGGCGTGAGGCGAAATTCTGATCGAATGAATGGTTGGTATAAAATGAATAAATATAGTAATGTAATTTATTTTTCTGAATAATAATACTGTTGAAGACACTTAGGCAATTTTTTTGTAAATAATGATTCATTTCAATAAAAATAGTGGTCGTTTATTGCGCAAATAAATTAGAAAGACATAAAATACAAAGTACAAACACACATACATACATTTACATGCACATTGAAACACACACACACACACACACACACACACACACACACACACACACACACTCAAAAACACGCATATTTATTTATTTATTTATAACACACACATATATATATGTTTGTTATTATATGTGTGTGTGCGATGGTTAAATTGTCGCCACACATACAAGTACATGCACATCGACATATATATATATATATATATATATATATATATATATATATATATAGATAGATAGATAGATAGATATAATAAAATAAATATATAAAAGTTTTACATATCTATTTATTTGGTGACAAAGGAACAGTCACAACCATTTTGGTTTCATGCGTCAACAATCATCAGGTGAACTTGTTTCAAATGAATTTGTCACCAAATAAATAGATATGTAAAACCTTTATATATTTATTCTATTATATTATATAACAGCTCTATTCTATATTGAGCACTCTCCCAATAATACTGCGTTTGACACACCGTTCCAGTAAAAGCTGAAACAGTGACAATCCCACACTATAATATATATATATATATATATATATATATATATATATATATATATATATATATATATATATCGATGTGCATTTACTTGTATGTATGGCCATTATATACATTTGCTTTAGACTGCATAGATGCAAAAAATGTCTATCATAAGAATTAAAAAACAAGCTGTTTAACACTTTCCCTACCAAATTTCTCCCGCAGCTGTACCAGAATTCTTGGTATTTTTTACTTTTTAATGAACTAAACATCACTTTTTGTACTTTGCTTGGATGTGGCGGGAGAGCTGCTATGAGCGCTTAAAGTAGACAAAGAGTTAAAGCATCAATAAATATGAGACAGAACATTTTGAAAATACTAAGCTGTAGAACTTTAAACTAAAAATTCATCTGAGGAGTAATATTTGAGGACGTTAAAAACATTGAAACATATGCGACGGTGCAGTTTCACATATATCAAAAGTGGGGTTTCAGTGGTGTTTCGACTAATAAAAAATCGCTGGAGTGTTTTGACTACCAAGGGGTAATTCTGAAAAACATTAAAGTTTCAGCTATTTGTAGATTTTTGTGTTCGTAGATATAATGTCAGTAACTTTTGAACATACACTGTACGTTCTTTTTTAGTTATATAAACCAATGATAACAAACAAGACTGGACATGTACATATTAATAAGTCTATGTATTTATGGATATATAATAAATTGAACCTATACTGAAATAGATGCATGCGCTCTTCAAAAATTGAATAATTATTTTTACTGGTAATTACATATTTATCGTAATTTCTTTTTACGGTAAATGTGAACACATCGAGATGGCGAACGCTGTTGCGAGGTTATGACCGAATACGCTAATGAGAAAGGAGAGGTCATAAGTTAGGATTATTTATGATTTTCAATAACAAGGTCCCTCATTTATATTTTAACGGGGTCTCCAAGACAATCTATATAATAAAAATGACCGATGTATGAATGAATAATACAAATGTATATTTTTGGATAAATGAATTTATTGCAATAAAAGGAATATATAAATATACATACCATAAATTGAGTTGCAAGTAAATGTTTTAGCTAGAACTTTAATTTGAAAAAAAATGAAACGTTTCTTCAAGCAGTAATTGTAGCAAAATCCACGAAATTAACAAATTGAATTTAGAAAGATGTAGTTAAAAATGTTTAATTGCACCAAGAACTAAACTTGAGAAAATTTAGAATTTCATTTGATAAAACAATTATTTCATTAAATAAATAATTTCAACACACGGAGAAAACATAAACAGCAACATCAATTCGTAAATGTTTTCAGAAAATACTATTTTCCTTCTCTGGAGAGGAAAATCTTAGTGCTCAATTTCTTTACGACAGACAATTATGTTTTCTAGACACAAAAAAGGCACAGAAAATAATTAAATATTAAACTTCAGGGAAGGTATCTTTCACTCTTGGGAGAGAAAACTTAAACTCCTATTTCTTCTGCAAAATAACTTCTACTTAAAAGAATCCTACTGTTTCGGCATTTATTTTCTATCTAACAGCTTTCTAAACAGCTCTCACTTCAAAATCTGTTTACTTAACCTTCTTCTTCCAAAACTTCTCCAGTCTATCTCAATGTCTGAAAATCATCCCCCCCAAAAAAAAACAAAAAAAACTCTCGTTGCCTGCATTCAATCAAACATTCTCTCTCCGGCCGTTCATTCATTAAATTCAAATTTGAGTGGAGTAACTTCATTAATCTGATATGGTAAATTTCCATTTTTTCTTTCTTCTTTTTTCTAATTTTCATAGATTTGTTAATTCTTTTAATTATTTTTAACAAGTTATAACAGTTAGTCTGTATAATAAAATTCAACTTAATCATCATTTTTTAATTTGAAAAATTTCCCGATAATTTTGGACTTTAGATTTTGTTGGGACCACAAAACAATTATATTTAATAAAGTTTAATGATATTTTAGAATATCTCTTAAAACGATCTCTATGATATTTTTTTACATGCCATACATTTTGTGTTAATCACAAATTTCTTGAAGGGGATTGCCTTTAGAAACTTGTGAAAATGTTTATTTATAATTAAATTGTATTTAGAAAAATAAGAAGTAATCTATTATTAAATTGGATATTTTTCTTTCTAGAAATATCATAATGATCGGAGTGAGCATGATTTCAGAGATTACACTCTTATATTGTTGTTGCCATTTGGATTAGGGATTAGTTCATTGTCTAAGTTACAACATCTTAATCGGTAACAAAATTCCCGCTAAGATATGTGACTTTTGCTGTGTTACGGTAATATGCAAAAATTGAATTATTATTATTCAAGATAAGTATAAAATATCGTTTATCTGAATTGGATTCGCAGAATGCAATTACAACCCCCCACCCACAAAAAATGTAATCTTTGCAAAGAGAAATTCTGCGTAATTAACTTTAAACGAAATCATAAGTTTAGTATTATAACTACAGATGGCACCGACACTGCAGTGATCAGTAAAGTAATATAAGAAAGAACTCACAGAGAAACGCACATACATATGTACACAAACACACACATGCACACCCACCCGCATACACACAGAAATATATATATATATATATATATATATATATATATATATATATATTATTGGTGTTGAGGATCATTCCATGCGGAGTTCTTCTGTAGTGATGTAGGTCATCCGTAGTGAGAGCTTGTGAAATAAATTGTTTCAGGTGTGTGAAAGGACAGAGCAATTTAGATGAATAAATGAAAAAAAATATTATAAATTTGCTTAAATGTGATAATTAATTTCAACTGGAAATATATATATGTATACACAAAGAGAGAGAGAGAGAGAGAGAGAGAGAGAGAGAGAGAGAGAGAGAGAGAGAGAGAGAGAGAGAGAAACCCTGACTTACGTATTTTCCGATTTACACGGTCGATATTTTGCTTTGTGCTTAGAAGTAAATTTCAGCTAACAACGAGCTTCAGATACGCTTATGTTAATATGTTTGATAAACAATTTTTATTTTCCAAATTTATTTCGCCAAAGAAGGATATTATTTATAAAAAATAAACTTTAAAATACATTAGAATACATAATTCATTACCCTCTATTTTATGCTTTTTAGACAATTCTGTGCTAATTTCCTATCTAGAAAACGTAAGAAAAAATAGGGATTTGTTGGGTGGGCTGGGACGGATTAATGATATTTCAGTTCATTTCAATGGGGAAAATTGATTTAATATTTGATGGTATTAAATAACGAGTTGATTGAATTAAACTCGTTATTCAAGGAACAACCGTATATATGTTGGGGTAGTGAAGATATAAAGTCAACAGCGCTTGGTAACTGTCAGTCACTCGCCTATATCATTTTTAAACCAAGTGATTTGAAAATCGCATAGCTGAGAGCAACCAACCACCGCTCACTTTGTCTTTGCTACCCTAACTTAGAAAAATATGCTTCATCAGTGATATTAAGAACTTTTTTCTTATAAATATAACAAACTTTATTTTCAATATATATATATATATATATATATATATATATATATATATATATTATATATCCAACTTCATCATAGCAATTCATCAGGGAATAATCACTTTTTTCAGTCATCTGCTCTTATTAACATCCCGGCTGTATCCATTCTCAAGTACGTGGGTGTACCACCCTACGTAATTCCAGAACCTACCTGGCTCAGTCTATGTTTATTTAATGTCTACATTTGTTTGTTAACTCATATCGCGAGTTCAATATCTTCCTGGATCTCTGCGTTCTCGCGCTCTCTCTCTCTCTCTCTCTCTCTCTCTCTATATATATATATATATATATATATATATATATATATATATATATATGATAGGGAGTACAACTGTAAAATAGTCATCAATAGTGAGAGCTCGATGTACCTTGTTCCAGGTATCTGAACAGACCGACCAATATAGTGAATAAATGAAGGAAAAACTTTTAATTTGCTTGCTGTAATTATAATTAATGGTTGTTATGACCATGTGTTTGGTCTCTCTCTCTGAAGATGCTGTGATTTGCAACTGAAATAAATGATTACATGAAGCAAATTTAAAGGTTTTCCTTCATTTATTCACAATATGGCCGAGTGGTTAAGCAGTTTGACTGATGCTGAATCGATCGAGTTTTCGATCCCGGATGGATGTAGTCTACAAATGTCTAGCCACACTGATGAGACGTGATACGTCGAGACACGGTGTCTGTTGACTATATATATATATATATATATATATATATATATATATGTTAAACTCGACTGACGATTCTTGTCGGACGAGTTTTTGTTCGATCCTTTCTAACTGTCTGGCCATCTTTTTAATGTCAGGATGGAATTGGTGTAGTAATCCACCAAAGGTTTCTTCACGAGCGCTTTCGGCATGTCTTTGTGCCATCTTCAGGTGGAAACTGGTGGAATGTTTCCGTTGTCTCGCTTTTAAAACGAGCAGTAGCAGTAGGAATTAGTATATATATATATATATATATATATATATATATATATATATATATATATATAGTTGTATAAAATGTTTTACTCTCTACTCTGGTTTCGGTGTACATGAGACACCATCTCCTGGAGACATCTTCTTCCTGTCTACTGGAGAAGGTGTGCCTTAACACCGAAATTGCAGTAAAGAAAAAATCTTTTTCTACCACTATTAATGCTTTATTTTTTATGAAATATATTGAGCAATTTTTTGGATTAACTACTCATGCTACTACAGCGAAAATGCTTGAGTAGCAGTTGAACCATATCTCTTTCTCTCTCTCTCTCTCTCTCTCTCTCTCTCTCTCTAAATCTATCAATCTATCTATCTATCTATATACATATATCTATATCTATCTATCTATCTATCTATCTATCTATCTATATGTATATATATGTATATATATAATATATATATATATGTAATTATTTTCATATTATATATATATATCTGTAATTATTGTCATTTTCCATGTTTCCATATATATATATATATAATATATATATATATATATATATATATATATATATATATATATATATATGAAAACATGGAAAATGACAATAATTACAGATTGTGATTTAAAAGTACACGTTTCGCAAAAACTTTACGTTTTGGAGTATAAAGAAAAAATGTCAAATAACCTGAGGTTAAATATATCCTATGAAAGATAGCTTTTTATTTTAATGAGGGGTCAAAACAATGTAAATTATGCCTGGATGACAAAAAATATTCACAGCTCCTATTATCCTAATTTTGATAATATTTTAAATAAAAAAATCACAGTTAGTCTCAAAACGTCGCCATAAAACTTACCAAACACCATTTATTTTGACGCCAGATTCAATCATGAGACCTTGTTTTTTCTCACGTGACACAGGATTTTTATCTTCCAAGTTAGGAAACTAATTCGAATTTAGTTGTGTACAGTTTTGGTGTTTAGACCAGCTTCATATGATGATCGGATTCGTGAAACTCAGAGACGCAAGGAGACGCGGAAGGTGTCACTTGATCCCTGGTGAATTAACAGATCTATAATCCGAGTCGCACGCTTATTGATGATTTAATAAATCAGACCTACCATCTAAGTGGATCTCCAAACCGTTTTTCATGGGAACGAGGAAATCCTTCCCTCTTCTCTATTTTTTTAAGTATATAGTGCATTTTGGTTAACATGGTATGTGCGTATTAATATGCAATATTAAATCAAATGCGCATACACAGTAATGTTCAAAAACAGTAATGTGTTATAATAGTACATATTACACCGTAATATTATAGTATATTACATGTGCATACAGTATGTCATAATTCAGTACGATTACGGCCAAGTGACGTTGAAAGCACCGGTTCCTGCAAGATAACCGAAGTTTTAAAAAAACAAAAAACAATGAGCCTGTTCTATTCATAGATGAGTAATTATTTAAGCAACAGCAGTTAATATAAATAAACCGAATATCAAAATGACTTTATTTGATATTAACAAGACAAGGGTTAATATGCTGTAAAACAAAACAACGAACCAACATTAGAGCACATCTGCATACACAATAATCTATGATGTAGCAATAAATTCACCAGCTTATTAAAGTTGTTACAAGTTGAGATTAGAACCCCAATCTATTCATCCTTGTTATTTACAAAGTTTTGTTCAATTTGGCATACAGACTCAGGATTTGTTAGAATATCTACTAGCCTCTTCCAGGATTTGAACTCGAGTCGACGTCGTAGGTAATGGACACGGTGAGCTCAAATCCTAGACGAAGCTAGTTGCGTTTTTCACTTAGCACTAATACACTTAGGAAAGGTATGCATCCAACTATTCTTCCTCCAGCTACGGGTAAATAGTAGTGAAGTCCGGGCTATTTAATTATAAAATGGCAACCAATCTGGGAGAAGGAAAAATCTGAATTTAAACCTGTTAAACTCCGTTTAGAAATTGATATTGTGTCACATTCCGATCATGCGGGGTGGGTCGGGGGTAATTACGTACCTCCTGTTTCTAAAAGATTACCCATCTAAGTACTGAGCCAGCCCATCACTGCTTAACGTCTGTAAACGGTCGGGAACTCTTATAACATTTATAACTAAGCTTAAATTTGGCACTAGGCTGAAATCATGAGGCAACTATAAAGAATCATCCTAACTGGACAGGGCCACAATAGATCTGATGTTTACGGCATTTGATTTTTATTAGTTTTTAACTTTGAAACTTTTTCGTTTTTTTAGGTTTTTGATTCGATGGATTATACAGCATGCAACCCTCGGGTCATTTTATACAGAAAACATTTTTTATTTATTCATTCTTGTTGGGTTTTCAAAAACAACAACTTTATTGTCATTTTTTAAAACTCATTTGTTAAACTAATTTTTGTTCTATTTAACCAATAGAGGGGACACTAACGATAATACCACTGGAGTGGACCTGGCTTAAATGGCATTGAAAAGGGTACGCAACACTCCCCAGAGCACCACAATTTGAAACTCACCACTAGATGTACTTTAACGTCATACCCAGGATACTGAGACCATAAACCAACGCATTCTAGCACATGATAAAAGTTTTTTTGATTTACATAAGTGTTATACTGTCGAGAGCACATATAGATATTTAGGCTTGACATGAAATAGAGAGAGAAAGAAAGAAAGACAAAAAGAAAGAGAGAGCCTACTGATCGGAGGGAAACTCTGACTACCTTTCTAGCCTACGTAAGTGCCAAAGTAGAGTTTAAACATCATGGGATGCTCAGCCACCAGTATACCGTGCTTCAGCATCACGGGCCACCATCCACGGCCAATATATAGCACCATTAAGGGGTTTTTAGTCTCTGCAGAGGTGGGTTTTCTACAACCACTGCCGACAGGACCATTGAACTTTTGGTTATTATTCAATGACAGCAAAGAACAGAGCAGAGAGGAAACGATGATAAAGAATAAATCACTGGTAAGAGTCTTTTTTTAAATTTATTTTGAGAAGTCTAGTTAAATTCACCAACTTTGAAAAAGCATTGGTTTTGAAGCATTCAAATCAAACCTTTAAACTAATTCCTTATTGTTTCATGATATGTTGATATTAAATTTATTAGATGACATCTAAAATAAGAGTAATTTTTTTAATTTCCCAGACAAAAAAGAAAAAAGAAAGAAAAAAAAAGAGGAAAAACGCAAAAATAAAGAAAGAGAAAAAGAATGAATGACAGAGAGAAAGAAAGAAATCAGATAAATAATGAGTAGTTTCTGTTTTGATTCCAAGGCCCAGAAAGCCCCAAAAAACACCTTAAAAACCTTACCGCCTCATGAAACTTTAAAGTCTATCAAGTAAATAGTTAACCAACCACGTATTTGAGCTTGTTGATTTGCCGACTGAATCTATGTGGCTACGAAGAGTGTATAGATTTATGTTGTGCCTCCAGACACCTTATATAACAAAAATAATGGAAGCGTGTGGTGTAATGGTTAAAGTCATGGGAAATGGACTCGTCGCCCCGAGTTCAAATCCTGGACGCGGTAACTGCATTTTCACTTAGTGCTAATACCCTTGGGAAAGGTATGAATCCTACTCTCCCTCAGCTATGGGTAAATAGTAGGGCAGACCAGGCTCTTTAACCTTGGTTAGGCAACCGGTCTAGGAGAAGGAAAACTCTGAATTCAAACCTGTTGAACTCCGCTTAAGAAATTGACCTTGTGTCACATCCTGCTCGTGCGGAGGGGTTGGTAAATATATATATATATAACAAAAATATTCCAACATGGTGAACAGTTTGGGTAAATACATATTTATCTTTTTTGTGCCAATGATTTTTGTTGATTTCATTTCTCTCAAGAAGAAAAAAAAGTCACCTATGACGACATTTTTAAATTGGTCTTTCATATTGTTTGCATTGAAATAGAGAATTGTCTAAAAAGAACTAAATATTTGTATTCTCTATTACAATGAATAAACAGAAAAATACTATTCCGTTATATTTAGACACGTGACAATACACAAGTTGAATTATTTAAATATTAGATCCCCTCCGATTTCCAGGTGTCATCAATAACAGAAAACATCTTTTGGCTACAGAGATCCGATCTATCCATCCACCTCTGACATTTTTTTTTACATTAACACGACTTCTATTTTTAAGTGGCCTAGAATCTAATAATTTGATCTGTCCTAGTAGGTCTTTATCATCATGCGAGAGTGTTTTTGGAACGCCATGGGAGATGCTCGTATCCCGAGAGATCTTAATGGAAAGCATATTTGGAAATCTGATTAAATTTCTCCTGGGGGGAAACTGATTAAAAATTGTCAATGCAATAGGTGCATTCATACACACATCCATCAATAGATGCATTTAAACGAGCGTGTACACGCACCTCCCACATACAATGTACTCGTTTTTTTTAACAAAGATTTATATAGTAATCTTAAGACCGTTCGCTCGGTTAGAGATTTCCCTGGGAACCTTACAAGCGTGATTATAAATCATATAAATTTAAACAAAAGAAATACATTCATTTGCACGAGGGTTCGCTCCAAAATAGAAACCTTTTATCTATCTTCATGAAAATACCAATAGATCCAATAGAGAGTGAAAGCTTTTACCTTTCATCATCATCATCATCATCATCATCATCATCATCATCATCATCATCGTGTGAGGGCAGTATGGTTCAAATTCGAGTGTCAAGTACCCTTTCATCTGCATTACTCCCAGGCCCATTCTGACGCAGAATGGTAGTACATTTGTTAGCGTCCCATTTATTGGTTAAATAGACATGAAAATAAGTTTTAAATAGATGTGTTTAAATAAAGATGAGACTAATACTAAAAAAAAAAAATGAATAAAACAAAAACGCCTTTGACATAAATTAAGCCAAGAGTTGACATGCCGTAAAATCCAACCAACCAACTAACATCCAATTACCCTGTATTTACATAAACTTTTGAAATATAACCCAATAGGATTCAAATCTTTTGGTCGTGGCGAAAAGTTCTTAAAAGTTTTTTAAAAAAAAACTTTTATCTCGAAAACATAATGGCAACTTTTTTATTGAACCGCTCAAATGGTTTTATCAATTTTGATTGTGCAAAAAAAAAAAAAAAAAAAAGGAAAGAAAAAATAAATCTTTCCACAGTTTACACCACCGTTAATGAAGCCTCAGCTAATTCATATTTTCCGTAAATAAAATAATGAAATAATTTTACACAAGGCCAATGATAACTTTATTGCTAAACAACGATAAAATAAACGAAACTGTCTCTCTCTCTCTCTCTCCCCATTACTCTTTAGAGATAAAGTCAATAATATATACAGAATCGAAGTAGAAACTGCAACATGCAATCTTTAAAGTCCCACAACACC
Source organism: Doryteuthis pealeii (assembly GCA_023376005.1). Taxonomy (NCBI): domain Eukaryota; kingdom Metazoa; phylum Mollusca; class Cephalopoda; order Myopsida; family Loliginidae; genus Doryteuthis; species Doryteuthis pealeii. The sequence continues at coordinate 129,171,266 of CM042138.1, read as the reverse complement.
ACATGCTATTGATAACTGGAATTGTGAATGCCAAATTGAAAATGATAACTGCAAGAGATGGAGAATGGAATGGGGGTGACACGCCGGCAGAACCATCAACTCATGAATAGAAGCGGGGAGGTGCGTGTTGTAATGATTCGAGTTGTAAGATATGAACTCGTTGACGCGAGTTCAAATCCAAGACAAGGCTGTTATATTTTCCCATAGCGCTAATACCTTTGTGAAAGGTATGAATCCATATATTCTTCCTCCAGCTATAGGTAAATGCTAGGGCATACTGGGCTCCTTAACCTTAGATAGTAACCAGTCTAGGAGAAGGAAAACTCTGAATCCAAACCTGTTAAACTCCGCTTAAGAAATTGACATTGTGTCGCATCCAACCCGTGCGAAGAGATTGGTAAATATTCATGGATAGAAACTTTTCGAATAAAAGGTATAACCGCCTCTCCTCATTCAAAAATTGATATGAGTATACTGAGATGGACACAGTGTCAATCAGACTGACCACATTTGTTTCACAAATCAGTGCTTCTCAAAGTTTTTCCCCAACGGACAATCGTAAGTTTCAATAAACTATCACACAGGCGTGCGTACACAACTCACACACACACACACACACACACACACACACAATATATATATAATATATATATATATATATATATATATATATATATATATATATATTAGTAGGCCATCACATTTACCCGGGCTCATAATATATTCGTAACTTAGAATATGAGAAGAATTTTAGCATCAAACAATATATTTGTCTAAATAGAGGTCATCAATTCTGTGCCAGTCTACTTTGCACATCGGATACTTGATAACTGTCCATTCTACAAAAATAAAAAGATGATTTTTCTCTTTTGCAGGTGCATTTTTCAAAACAAATTAGACATGATAAAGGTCCATTTTCATCCCCACTAGAATATTTTATGTTAACCGCTTAAAGCCTGGGCCATCGAAACAGATCACGTATTTCGCTCTCACACACAAAATTTAGATGAGCTCGAAACGTTTGGTTTGATGACACAATATTAAAATTCTCTCAAATGATATCATAATGAACATAAACAAACATTTACAGTAAACATTCAGCTGTTCAGTTCAAACAAATGTATAGTGTTCTGGATATGATGTTAAACTGCATCTAGAGGTGAGGTTCCAATTCTAGATATCTAAGAAGGGTGGAAAACCCCTTCATTGACATTAGTCACATGTCTACTCTGAACCGGATCCCACCTATGTGTCAAATAGATAAAATAGGTTTGAAAATGTAATAGAATGAGTTAAAAATTAATGTCCCACGAAGAAATAAGATCAACGTCTTATCATAAATAAAATTAACACGGCGTAAAAATCAAAATTCAAATCCAACCCCACCAAACCAACCAACCAACCAACCAACCAACCTAAAGTAAATTATTCGAAAATAAAATAAGATGTTATTGGATATTTTTAAAGATTAATTTTAGTTCAGGCAGAAATCTATACGTCTGAGTCATATTATTGGAAGGATTTTGTTTTTGCTTTTTAAGGCTGATTTTTAAGTTGACCCGAAATAAGCTTTCACCGTCATACGTTATCAAATATTCCTACCAAACTAGCAGTCTAGAGGTTCTAACTAGACTGCTTCAGTTCCAGTGATCTTTTGAAAAAGAGATATTATCTCGAAAATTCAAGAATTAAATACAGGTTAACACACACACCATTGTTACCGTATTATTATTTTCTTTACACCTGCATTGTGATAGCCTTCTAAATCAATCTCCTAACCAATATATACACAATGCCTCAAGCAAATTATAAAACTCTCTTATTATTAGTTATTTTTTTATTGTTAAACTATAAAGCATCTTAATTCCGTGACCAAAAATGAAATTACATAAATGTATAGATATATAAAAGAAGCGTACTTATTTTTCGGTTGCTACATATTCCTATTATTGGTTACAGATGTTTATTGAATTTTGGTCATACATGATACATAATAAAATCAGTAATGTTTGTAGAATATTCCACTAGAAAGGATAGTATCCTAGTATTTAGGGAATCCCATCAAAGTGTAATTGCTATTCTCGCAAACCCATTACTAGTTTGATCTCCTTATATGTCCCATATTTGCGACCTTGTGTCACATCCCACTCGGGGAAAACGGATTGGGTAAATGTCTACCAATCTAGTTCTATTTATTTAGTAGAATAATTATTTGTTAGTATTATATTTATTCATGGAAAATACGGTGTATATGTGTGTGTTTTTCTATGTATGTGTATGTATTATATATATATATATATATATATATATATATATATATATATACCAACTCTTCCGCTTGATCAGGATGCGACACAAGGTCAATTTCTTAAGCTGAGTTTAACAGGTTTGAATTCAGAATTTTGCTTCTCTTAGACTGGTTACCTAGCCAAGTTTAAAGAGCATCGTCTGCCCATAGCTAGAGGGAGAGTGGTGGCATACCTTTCCCAAGGGTATTAGCGCTATGTGAAATGCAAACAGCCTCATTCAGAATTTGAACTCGGGTCTACGAGACCATTTCTTACGACTCTTACCAATACACCACACGCATCCATATAAATTTGTATATGCATATATATATGTGTGTGTGTATGTATGAGTGTCTGTGTATGCGCGTGCCAAAAATGTACATTGTATCGGACATTTTGTTGCTTGTGCAAGTACAGATAAAAGCGAGTTGGAATATTAAATAAAAGTGTACCCATCCCACATAAAATACATTTTAATGACATTTCTATTAAATTGATTTATCAGCAAAATAAATATATACACTGTCCCTGCATAAGAACTAAAATGAAGCAATGTTAAAAGTAAAAAAAAAAGTGATAAAGAAATTTTAAAAAAAATACTAGTGTGTGTGAAGATTTATAAAATGGCTTTTCACCGGCTGTGAAGACGTCTTATTTCATTTTCCAAACGAATTCGAAATGTAATTTGATTTTCACCAAATAATTGTTTGTTTTCTTTTTTCTCTTACTTTTCATCACTTTGGCGTAATTCGTGCAAGGAAGGCCCTTTCGGATTTGCGTCAGTGTGTAGAAAATAGAACAATAAGAATAGTAAAAAAGAAGAAAAGAAAGAAAAAAGTACAAGAAAACGAATCAGAAACTTACATTTAATATCTCTCTCACATATTTTTAGCGATGTTTATATATATATATATATATATATATATATATATTATATATATATATAAGTTTTGCTCTTTTATTAACTTTCTTCGTTTTTACTCATTTTTCGCTGCAAAATTCTATTCTCTTTTCAATCATCTTCTATCTACTTATTTATTTATTTGCATTAATTTCTTTTATATATTCGCTGTCGCTGATGTATTTGATAAAAGAACAAAACTGACACAAAAAGTAAGTTGCGTACACACACTCGACACACACACACACACACACACACACACACACACACACACACACACACACATATATATATATATATATATATATATATATATATATACATATACGGAGACACGTGGTGTAATGTTACCTTGGAAGTGTGCATTTCTCATTGCGTTAATTCCTTTGGAAAATTATGAATTAACTAATCACCTCCAGCTATGGGTAATAGTAGGCAGGACTGGCTAACCTTGGTTAGGCAAACAGTCTAATAGAAGGAAAACTCTATTAACCTATTAAACTCCGCTTAAGAAATTGACCTTGTGTCTCATCCTATTCGTGTGGAGGTTGATGTATACACACACACACACACACACACACACACACACACATATATATATATATATATATATATATGCGTTTGGGCTTAATCAGATATCTCTGTGTAATCTCTCTGGATTCTACTGTTACTTTTTCATCTAATTAAGTGACTCTCTTCAACAATGAAGATACAGTCCAAAAAGAACTCTGGGGTTAAGACTGGGTTAAGACCTGTTAATCAAATTCCCTATGGTTTTCCACCGAGTTACCGTTACTTTTAAAATTTACTCTTCCTTACTAAAATGATAGGCTATAACTATTCATTATGCAAATATTTTTCCAAATTATCGAGGAGGAAATTGTATGAACAATGGAAGTAATTTTTATTTTCTGCAATATATTCTCCTTCAAATTCAGCACATGTATTACAGTATGTGTTCCCTGTTTAAAGTATAAAACTGATTTTTCTAGATGACGTAAAGCTGTAGTATCGGATTCTCTTAAAGTTTTCAGTGTCCTCAAATATTATCCTTAATATGAATTTATTGTTAAAAACAAGGTAAAGTTGAACGGAGTTTTCTAGAAAGTATGAAGGGTTAAGTAACTATGAAGGGTGTTGCATTAACGTGATCTTGTTGTTCAAACTATTGTATAAAGGTAGCCACTCTATTTGATTTTTAAAGATACAAATTGGCACAGGCTCGGTTAGACCTAATTTAGATGCCAATAAGCTGCTCATCTGTGCACACTCCTTCATCTAAATTTCAAAATTATAATAACATTCTAATTTCAGCCTCGATACTTTTTGTTCTCACCTCATATATATATATATATATATATATATATATATATATATATATATATATATATATATATATATATGTGTGTGTGTGTGTGTGGTGTGTGTAAAAACCAATCTGAGGAACACAGTCCTTCCTACTGGAAGTACATACGTGGGTTACCAGGCAAGTTTGTGCAGTGATTTTGTGTCGAGTACTTGTTTTAAACCCATTACAACAAATTTCAGTTTTTTTGCGCATGTAATTTTCGCGAATCCGTATCTCATGCCCAACCATGGACCAATGTAGTTGTAACCATTCTTTTTGATTGTGGGTGAGTTTTCACATCTAAAGAGTTGGAAATTAGACTGTTTGACCATCGGTGACCTGTGATAGTTCTCAGATGTTTTCATTAGCAGGCAACAAGCTTATTCATACCTGGCTTTAGACCTGCTCCGCTATCGCAATTTTACATAATAAAAGACACCTATTTTGTTTTCATATAGACGTAGCCACTTTGTTAGAGGAATCTTTGATCTGCGTATCCATAAATTCCAGGAACTCATGAAAGCAATGTTGCCCATTACACAACGTGCAACTAAATCAGATGATCTGCAGAGCATTGATCTGAGGATATTTCTCTGCTTCTAATCTTCATCGCCCCTAAGGGATTTCTAGTTTCGCTCAGATATATGTCCGAGATATATACATGGATGAATTCTGTTTACTACTCATTCGTGAATAGATTCATGTCTTTCAGTGTTTGCAGTTTTTAGTGCTTTCTTGTCATTTATCTATCTATCTATCTATCTATCTATCTGTCTGTCTGTCTCTCTCTCTCTCTCTCTCTCTATATATATATATATATATATATATATATATATATGCGTGTGTGCGTGAGTGTGTATATGTACAAACGCAATATACACGCTTGATTTGCCATTTGTTTCACATTTCCTCCAGACTTAAAGTAATGGACATAGTGTCCATTAACTTATAATTTCATAGGGTTAATACATACTCTGTCATAATAGCATCGAACATTCCTTTTAAGCAAAAAAAAATTATTCGAATTTCTAATTATATATATATATATATACGGAGAGAGAGAGGGGGGAGGAAGAGGAAGAGGATAAAGAAAAAGCTAGTATGATAGAGATAACTACAAATAGAGTGTGAGATCTAGAAACATGGAGAGACATAAACAAAAGTGTTGATCGATCGATAGAGATAGATAAATAGAGAGATGCATAAGAAAAGAAATAGAAAGAAAGTCGGAGCACAAGAAAACGTAAGATAGTAACAGACAGTATATTGTGCTTTTAAAAAAAGATTAGTCAGCCCTTTATATTTTTTGTTTGCTTGTTGCTCTTGCATTTCGTTTTCTCTCTGAATTACGAAGGTAGGTAAACACACTCAGGTAACTGCATCCACGTTCCTGTATCCAACTCTAAACACAAACACGTGTATCTTTGCGTATACAATAATGTCTTTTCCCTTTAACAAATGTTTACTTTAATCGTATGTTGTTTTTTGTTTTGTTTTCCTTTTTTTTTCGGGATTTTTTCTCTCTCGTTCTTTGTATTTCTCTCCGGTGGTATGTATTCTAAGCTTTTTCTGTAGATTTCTTTAATTCCTATTTATTTCTCTTTTCTTTATTTCTTTTTTTATTACTTGCATTGATACTTCTTTGTTTTTCTTCCATTCCATTTTTTCTCATTTTGTTTTCTATTGTATATCTTTATATGGAGACACTGAATAAGCATATCTTGGTTTACCGGAGAACAAAAGGAAAATGAGATAATTGTGATGAATCCTAGCTGAAGAGGATCTACTCTGAAACAGCATCGAACGTACGGATTGCTATCTGTTTGTTGCTAAGTTGGTTAGTCTTTCGGCATGTCAACTTTTTCTCACTTACTTTATACCGATATAAGTTTAAGAATTATCGTCTCTAAATGGCATATCAAACTTCGTGAGTTATTTAATGTCCAAGCCAGTCTTGTAGAAGAACAGTAGTGGTACTATTTAATCCATAGTTGGGGGATTTATATCTTTCTGAAATGAACGTAATTGCCCGACTTGAGCTCGATCTCGATTACTATAATGTTACAGAGAAGCACGTTACCCACGACGCTACGAGGACTCGCCCTATATGTAAATTGATTTGGTTTCTTTGTAAAGTATCAACACAAGATCGTATCAACACAAAACATGAAAATTATATATATATATATATACAGACCGAAAGATAGCCAAAAGAATGAAATAACAAGCCAAAATGTCAGTAAAATGGAAGCCATGGGTAGCAGCGTGGTGGATGTGAGAAACGGCAGATGATCCCATACTGGGACAATGGCGGGGCTCATACGATGCTGGGCGGAGGAACCCTAAACGGGTCAACGGCCAGGATCAAACAGTTCAGTTAGAAAACTACAGCTCCTCATCTCTAAGACTAGCGCCTATTGATGAGTCAACAGCCACCGATAGATATACATGACATATCATGGATATCCGCGCTGAAACCGCGACATGATGATATATATATATATATATATATATATATATATATATATATATATATATATATATATATAATATATATATATAGCCAGCACCAGAGTTTGAGCAGGATACGACACAAGCAGGTCAATTATAAGAGTAATAAGCTTTCCTCCTCCTAGTATGGTTGACAAACCAAGGTTAAAAAGACCAGTTTCCCTACTATTTGACCATAGCTGGAAAGAGAGTAGTTTGATAAATACCTTCGCAAAGTTATTAGCGCTATTTGAAATGCAAATAGTCTCGTCCAGGAATTGAACTCGGTTCGCCGTCTCTATTCCTACGATGCTCACCATTAAACTACAAACACCTATTTAGTTATATAAGGTACACAAAAACAACTTCATAATTATTTCAAACAAGTAAACATATGATACTTTGTTTGTACTATTAATATGTTAAGCAACTATTATATTAATCTATTTTAAAATAATCTTAAACATTAACTCAAACAGATCTGTTTGGTCCATAAAAAGGAATAAAACAGGTACCAAAATTCCGACTAAAAGAGGACATGAGAGTAATAGCAACTTCTTAGCTGATATGTGTTCATTGTCATTATACTGACCCCGAGTGATAGAACCTGTTAAAGTCCAATCTATGAATCAAATACAGGGTGTCCACAAAGTCTGGGTACATGGGGATAGGTTGCCTATAAGGATGTCGAAGGTTAAATTCTTCCGCAATTTTGCGAAAAGACCATCTCTCTCGTCCACTTAAGAGTACTAACTTGATTCTTTCTTTATTAGACAGAGCCATCAATCGATCTGGGTAGAAAGAATAACATAAATAAATTTAGAAAAGTAAATTTAAAAAAAATATTTAATTTAAACAAAAGTAAAAAAGTAAAATTATTATTTCTTATATTTGATTGTGTATGTTATGATTTTATTTACTGCTAAATTACCATATCTGCCTTCTCGGAAAAATAACATAAATAAATACATTAGTAAAATCTCCATGTACCCAGACTTTGTGGACACCCTGTAAACATATTTGAATTAGATAAGAATATTTGATACCATATAACAATGTGACAATCATTTGTAGTAATAATGTTTGCTTAAAACTACAGTTAGTTATTTTAAAACCGTACAACTGTAGACAAACAAATGATTATTATTAAATAGAAATAGCTTCTTGAAATCAGTTAATGTGTAAACTATTTGCATTATACTAGGATACAATAGAAAATTTAAAATATACTTAGGTAATCAAACATATGAAAATTAATTAAATTCCAGTATTAAATAACCCATGAGGAGTTGATATGCCGTTAAACAAATAACCATGAATATGTAAGCCATGTAAAGCATGTAACCCGTTTGCCACAAATAGGATATAACACAAGGTCGTAACTATTGGGCATCCAGCAAGGATCAAACTCACTATTCAGTAATAATGAATCTCATAGATTAGCTTGTTAACCATCACACCACAATGGGACGCCCAGTAATCTGAAGAATGTTCGTCAAACTAAGAAAGGTTTAGTAAATAGAATGTATGCTTTCTATAGTACTGTTGCAAATGTCTTCGCAAATGTTTTTCTTTTAAATTGAATGGGAGTGTTCATGCAATCAACTGTCAAAATACCGCAAGCTTTGATTCTTACCAATATATCATTTTTTTAAACCATAGGTTAAGGTCACTGTTACACAACATATCCGTCACGTGCAAGGCTAAAACGTCACATTGGTGTCTTGTTTTTAAAGCTTACTTAGTTTTTGGACACAATTTTTATATAAATTTACTTACATTTTTAACTTTACATTATTTTTTTGTGTGTCTAAGAGTTCTTATCTCTAAAGCGCTCACTGTTGTCTTTTTTTTCTTTTAATCGATTTTTCTCTCGTGATTCATATATTTGTTTTTCTACTCTGACTTTTCTATTATATTGTTCTGTCTACTTCGGTATTTGTTCTTTTTTATCTATGTACTTTTTAAGAAAAAGAAATATTGCAGCTTCTCCTTGGTCTTCATGGTCTTCTTTTTATCAAACAAACTTTCATTTCTTATTGCAATGCTTTCTTGTCTATATGTTCTTTCTTCGTTCATTTTCTTTATATTTTGTTATCTTTTATTTGGACGTTAGTTTTATTTATTCCTTCGTTCTATTTTAAACTGTCTTCCCATTCTTTTTTTCCTTTTTTAATAGAAAAAAAACTCACTTTTAAAACTATTCAGCTTCTTAAAACTCTCTATCCTTGAGATCCCACTTATCTATCTATCTATCTATCTATCTATCTATCTATCTATCTATCTCAGTATATTCATATCTATCTATCAATCTATCTGTATATCTCAGTTTATTCATATCTATCTATCTAGTAATCTATCAATCACATTATTAATTTCTATCTATCTGTCTACAAATATCTACATCTATCTATCTACCCATCTATCTACTAATAATATCCATATCTACTAATCTATCTATCTATCTATCTATCTATCTATCTATCTATGTCTTTGTCTGTCTGTCTGTCTTTCTGTTTGTCTGTCTGTATGTCTTTCTCTCTCTGTCTCTCTGTCTCTGTCTCTGTCTCTCTCTATATATATATCTATTAACCCCTCCGCACGAGCAGGATGTGAGACAATGTCAATTTCTTAAGCGGAGTTTAATAGGTTTGAATTCAGTGTTTTCCTTCTCTTAGACTGGTTGGCTAACCAAGGTTAAAGAACCCAGTCTGCCCTACTATTTACCCATAGCTGTAGGGAGAGTAGAATTCATACCTTTTTCAAGGGTATTAGCGCTAAGTGAAATGCAATTACAACGCCCAGGAATTGAACTCGGGGCGACGAGTCAATTTCCTATGACTTTAACCATTACACCACACGTTCTCTCTCTCTCTCTCTCTCTCTCTCTCTCTCTCTCTCTCTCTCTCTCTCCCTATATATATATATATATATATATATATATATATATATATATATATATATATACTAGCAAATATATGCACCCTCCGGGTGCAAGTATTTAAGTTTTAATGTAATAAAATATTGTATTAAATTAGAAAGGCTAATGAAAATAAATAAGAATACAGATAAAAAGATTTGAAACAGAGGGAGTATAATAAAAGATTTGAAACAGAGGGAGCATAATAAAAAATGGAACAACTGAAACTTACTCTTCCATCACTCTCGTCTTTCATTTAGTTAAAATAGGAAGTAAAGAATAAAATGACAGTTATTTTTTCTTGTTAATGGATTTCATTTAAGATTCATTGAAGAGATTTTTGCTTATATTCATTAAAATAAAACCAAACAGTTAGAAATCAATTATTCTAAGCATATATTTATTAAATTCGATTTTTTTAATATTAATATGCAAATTAGCCTACCCGTTCACACTGTAAACAGCTATTTTGTTGTATATATAAATATAATTGCATGTTGTCAGTATGTAGACATAGTTAACAGTATTAATAATGTAAGACAATTTTATTAATAATTGAGGTTTAGATAAAAATAAAATCAAGGAGAATGTGATGTCAATAACTAAGAGAATTGTGACTTGAATAGGAATATAGTTTCGGTTACAGACAGAAAAACACACAATCTCCATTATAATAAGATATATTATATATATATGACTTTATGACTTTAACCATTACACCACACGCTTTTTTTCTCTCTCCTCTCCTATTATATATATATATATATATATATATATATATATATATATATACGTAGCTATCTTAGTAAATTTCTATCTCTCTCGGCCTATTCAAATCAACCTAAATCTATCTATCTCAGTCCATACATATCTCTCTGTCTATCTATTTTTGCCTGTCATTCGTAATATCTCTTTTCATTTTTTCTCTAGCGAGAAAGGGAAGTGAAAGTAGAATGTACAAAACACACACATACACACACACACACACACACACACGCGAAAATGAATTGGGCGGATAAAGATTTATGAGATTAAAGCCGACATTTTCGTAATTAGATGAAAGAATACTTGATGAATGAATGAGATAAAAAAAGAACGTAAATAGGTGAGCTTAAACAGCTGGAAGAAGACCAACCCATTTAAAAATGGAAATCACACGATCAACATTTAACCCGTTCCAGATAGAATTTATTTCCAATTATACCAGTTTTAAGGTGACTGATTTCAAATTTCAAACAAATTTCAAACGGAATTTAAATAGATTAAAAAATAATTAATATAGCATGTAACTATTTATGGTCAGTTACTATAATTACCATTTCCTGTTTTTTGTTTGTTTTTGTTTTTTATTGTCATAATTAGGTGCCACTAGCATTTGACACTCTATCCTTGTGTTTTCTCAGATGACTCACCAGGCCAGCCCTGTAGAGATATACTCTTCCACATAAACTTAATGTTGGAACTTCTCCACTTTGAATGTTGGTGGGCTTAAAATTACCCTTTCTAATAGCCCACTTCAATTTTTGGTGTTTAATTTGGTTGGACTCAAATTCTTCCACAGACAGGTAGATGGTAGCTCTCCAGCCAGGTCTATTACACACACACACACACACACACACACACATATTATAATATATATATATATATATATATATATATATATATATATATATACAATATCAATTCACTCTCATTTCTATGTGCATATATAAAAAACTCCAGATATGTTCACAGTCCGTTCTTTCTCTCTCTATTCTCTCTCTCTCGCTCTCTCTCTCTCTCTCCCTCTCTCTCTCTCTCTCTCTCTCTCTCTCTCTCTCTCTCTCTCTAAGTATCTATCTCTCTATATCTATATCTATAATTAGATACATACCATCCACGAATAAGTACGCCCTTACGAAAATTTTCATAAAAAATAACTTTCTTTTAAACCAAAGATAACAGGGATTTATTATCACTAAGTAAAGCCCGCCCTATCGCCTGGGGCGTTAGAATACATCGACTGCACCTCTGCAGGGGTGTAAGACCCCTCCAATGGGGTCATCTGTTAGCCGTTGGTGGCGACCTGTGATGCTTAAGGATGAAACCTATGTGGCTGAGCAGTCCATAACATGCAACACTCCACTTTGGCTCTTACTTGGGCTAGACGGGCGGTCTGAGAGACCACCCAATCAATCGGCTGGTCACATCAAGCCCTAGCACCTCTACGATTGCTCCAACCATATTGTCCTTATGACAAGACCCAGCCCTTTTTATCATATGGGTACTAGAAGGCGGTGGCTGTGGGACTTCATGTCCTGGGAATGATGTTAAACTCTATCTGGTGGTGAAGTTGCAGTTCTGGAGGTCAGGAGAATGGAAGCACCCTTTCATCACTATTGCTCCCTGATCCCCTCTGACCCGGAGTGGTAGTACCTGTTAGGTTCCCATCTATGGGTTAAAAAGAAAAATGTGTTCATTAAAAAATTGAGCATCCATTAAGAATGAAGTTATTTCAAAAACTTTGTCGGCATTAAATGACCCATTGATGTTGATGTGCCGTAAAACAAACCAAACCAAACTAAGTAAAGCCAGCGGAGTGGCCTATTGTTTGTATTAGCCGAACAGCGAGGAAGTCTATCCCTTTTTTATTAGCGTAAGAACAGAGAGTTTGTTTTGCAGAGGTGAGGCACCATACCTACTGTCAGATTCCCAATTTACCACGCATAACAGATCCCCCAAGATGTGCTACTAATGAGCTGAGTTGGCGAGGATCTGTTTTGAACCCATAACCTTGTGATTCCTAGATGGATGCACAACACACAGAGCTAAACCAGCTGCTATTATTATCATATCTACCTATTTATATGCAAACAAAACGCAAATTGTTAAGTATTATCTATTACCAAATTCTACAGCACTGAAAATCAGATTAAAAAAGCAGCAACAGTATACAAAATTTAAAGATTAAGTGTGTATTTTGGGGAATTATCTGATGAATTAATTAATATCATATCTATCGACAGATCAAATTTTGTTAACTCTATGTTCTATGAAAGGTTGATGTGAGAATTTAGAAAAAAAGGGGGAGATGCCCAAAGAGGCCTAACAAGCAAATAAATAGAGAAATTGAAACCTCTATGGAGATCAACAGTATGCATTACTTTCAGAGTATCCGTCGTATATACCGATGTATTTTTGAGTCAGTGATATACAGATTTCTATCAGAATTTAAATACATCTTACATAAATTTCTATAGCATATAACTATTTATGGTTAATTCCTATAATTAAATTCATATCGCCTATAAATAAGTAAACCAAATTTTCTTAACAAATTAACTTTCTTTCAAACCAAACAGAAATTTATTATTTTTGCTGTATGTTTCCACTGGTGAATATCAATTATGAGAAGAGGAACAATGTGAAGAAAGGTTGCATGGTATCAAATGGTATTGCAGAGAGAGAGAGAGAGAGAGAGAGGAGAGAGAGAGAGAGAGGAGAGAGAGAGAGAGAGAGAGAGAGAAGAGAAGAGATTGTGAGAGAGAGTGTGAAGAACGGTTGCATGGTATCAAATGGTATTGCAGAGAGAGAGAGAGAGAGAGAGAGAGAGAGAGAGAGAGAGAGATTGTGAGAGAGAGAGTGTGAAGACGGTTGCATGGTATCAAATGGTATTGCAGAGAGAGAGAGAGAAGAGAGAGAGAGAGAGAGAGATTGTGAGAGAGAGAGTGTGAAGAACGGTTGCATGGTATCAAATGGTATTGCAGAGAGAGAGAGAGAGAGAGAGAGAGAGAGAGAGAAGAGAGAGAGAGAGAGAGATTGTGAGAGAGAGAGTGTGAAGAACGGTTGCATGGTATCAAATGGTATTGCAGAGAGAGAGAGAGAGAGAGAGAGAGAGAAGAGAGAGAGAGAGAGAGAGATGAGGTAGTAAAATGTATATAGAGGACCATAGGTATCTAGTTTCTATATCCTTACTGAACATACCACACACAGCCACAGGTTACAAACAATCAAAGCTGATGTCTAATCAACAGGTCAGAATGCATTTGAATTCAGTTAATTACCCAAGCAAAACGGATTTTGTTAAGTAATATTTATTACCAAATACCTCAAAATTGAAAAGCAGGTCAAACACAGCAACAGCGTAAAAAAATTAAAGATTAATTTGGATGATGTAAAAATAACAAAAAAAAAATGATAAGAAAAAGAATTTAAGAGGGCATTTTCGGGAACCATCCTATGAATTACTCAACTACGTTTGATGCGTAGATAGATATTGTATTAAGAATGTATTTGTTCTGTGCAAATATTTTTTTGTTTATTAAGGGTTGATATGAGAAATTAGAAAAAAAGGGAGATGCTCAAGGAGGCATACTAAATAAATAAATTGAACCTTTTATGGAAATAAACAGTATGCATTAGTTTTCGAGTACCCTTCAAATACACAGACACATTTGTCAGTCAGAGATGTGCAAAGAATAACTAAAACCACAACAAGAAAAGTAAATAAAGATATGAGTCGAATAAAAAGAAGAAAACGGAAAGAAAGAAACAAAAAAAATAAAGAAGAGAAAGTAGACATGTAATAAAGAAAGCACTGGGGGTGTGTGTGATTCGCAATTGTTTGCTACTTGTGCGGGGACGCGTTCTGCATATATAAAAGCAAATATTCGCTAATGTGGAAATTTGATAAACTTTATTTACTTAGGTTTTTAACAATTTGGACACGTATTTAACAAATAATAATAAAACCCCAAACAAACAAACAAACAAACAAACAAACAAACAAACAAAAACGCCCCCTCCAAAAAAGCTACAACAACAAAATCTTGTTAAATCAACTTTCTCGTCTGTCCATTAGCTCATTGAAGATAGCAGACAAAATCCAATTTATGAAACGATTTGCTTGACAAATTTTCAAAGAATCTCCTATCTTTCCGTTACGTAATAGTTGTTGCATTTGCATATACATTTCATATAATCAATGCAGCTTCTATTACGGGACAGAGACAAAGAACAATGCAAGGTAGAGGAGGTAAGAAAGCTGTCTGGTAAACAAAAGAAAATATCCATTTCGAAAGTGCTCACAAAATATCTTAAATAAAAGAAAGAGATAAAAAGAAAAAAAAGAAGAAAGATTCAAGCCATTATTTGAAGGATGCTCCAAATGTTATTTCAGTTTACATGAAAGTGAGAAGAGGTTGCTTATAAAATTGCAAAAAGGTTTGTGTGCATTGATTATTTTTCTGAACAAACAAAAAGACTCTTCACACACACACATACACACACACACACACACACACACACACACACACACACACAAGCACACACCCAAGATTCTTGCATTAATATGTACGAGTGTGTGTCTGTGTGTTTAGAAAAAATCAACATGCCGAAAGCTATAAATGTCTTGTGAGATTCCTAAGAAAGGAATTGCTCATTATTGTAAAACCACACAGTCTTGCACTCACATACATGTGTGTGTTTGTGTATTTTCATGTGCAAGTGTGTGTATATTTTTGTGAATGAGTGTGGATATATATATTGGTAGTCCTTTGTTAATATTGGAGAATTGAAAATAAAGTGCTCGATTACGTATGTAAGAGGTGTATTTATTTATTTATATAATTTATAGTGTACAATACATTTAAGTGCCATTGTTACCATTGGTTTCCTGGCAGCTTGTTAGCCACCCTCATCAAGCAACGCGCCTGTTAAAGAATCGCGTTGTTTTTACAAGCGCTTTCGCATGTCTATCTGCCATAATCAGGTGTGAAACTGATGGATGTTACAGGTGTCTTGTTTTAAAACAATATATATATATAATATATATATATATATATATATAATAATATAATATATATATATATATATGAAGCCCTCCGTACAAGTAAGATGTTACTCATAGTCAATTAAGCGGTATTTAACAGGTTTGGATTCAGAGTTTTCTTTCTCCTAGACCGGTTGTTTAACCAATATTAAAGAGCTCAGATCTCCTTACATTTTCCCGATGCAGCCTCGTCGAGGATTTGAAATTTGTCCATTTCCTACGACGGTAACCATCACACCACGCGATTCTTTGCATTTGTATATATGTGTGTGTACGTGTTTTTGTGTCTGTGCGTTACGGAAATATGTCACTTGACTGCGTCCACTTCGCAATAATTTCAATAGAAGAGTTTTAAATTTAACCCTTGTACTAACCAAACACCTGTACAACAGCGAATACTATCAAGTGCTGTTGAGATAACCTGTCTTTACAAACACAGTATGGACCAGCCTTAGAGGATAAGATCATCTAATTCTATATCTAACAATTAGTACCTAAATAATATCTAACATATATTACCTAAATAATGCGAATGGACTCCTCTGTTTTTCTCTTAAATGTCTGACGAAAGCTTGAAGGAGAGAAACAACAAGATCTCACTGGACATCAACGAAGCAATTGCTAATTACTCTGTTCACCTTGTATCTTTGATTTGGAAAACTTTTCCCCTATCCTTAATACTCGTTGTATTTCTTCCAATTATTTCTCTATCAACTCTGATACACGAGTTAAAACTGACTGGGATGTTGTCTTCAAATAATCTTGTTGTGAAGTTACAAAGACCTAACTGTCTTAAAACTCAGCATTTGAAGACTTTCTTTTGTCTATGATTGATCACCGACCACTTGTTCACAAGTTAGATTTTATTGTCTAATTCACCAACTATTATTATGATCATTACAATTATGATATCTAATAAGCTTAGTTTAATGCAAAAGTAGACAGACCAGGTTGATGTTTGGACAAGATGTTTGGACAACTAATCTTCTATGTTTCGCTCAGTCGGTAGAGCGTCCGATTAAAAACCACAAGGTTCCGGGTTTGATACCGGCCCTCGCCAACTCAGTGTATGAGTATCACAGGGATCTGTGCAGTAAAGTAAGGAACTGATGGTAGTTGTTGCGCTTCACCTCAGACACCAAAAAACATCTCCTTTGTCTAGCGTTAGGGAAAGGGGATAGATTCCCTCGCTTACTTTTTTTAACCACTTAAAACTCAGCGTTTGGTGCCCGTATTTTGCATTGGCTTGCTGGTTGGTTGATTTTGTTTTACGGCATATCAATACTTGTTGGGTCCTTTAATGTCGAATCAAGTCATTTTGATAAAAAAGGACTTAGGTTGTTTACAGTACCTGTTTTATATAACTATTCTTATTAACAAGTTTATGTTGGTTTATTTTGGTTTGGTTAATATAGCATTATATGTTATTTAATGCCTAAACTTGATACATACAATTTGCACAGTTATATGGTTTCAATTATTCCTAGCCAATACTAATAATTTGGAACAAATATATTTGACCCATAGATGAGACTCAAAGAAGTACCAATTGGTTGTTTGATTGTTTTATTTTACGACATATCAACACCTTTTCGGATCATTTAATGCCGAAATAAGTCATTCTGAGAAACAAAGGAATTAGGTTACTTACACTACCTGTTGTTGCTTCAGTGGTCACTTAATTAAATAGTGAACAGACACTTCACTGTTTAACTTCGAGATCGCCTACGCATGAACACCGACCACTTGTGCATATGGTAAACAAATGTTATTGTCTAATTCACCAACTATTATGGTGAGCAATACTTCAATCAATAAAAATCCCTCTCAAAAAATGTCACTAACTGCAATCTCATAGCTATCAACATTCTAATTATTAAAAAAAAAAACATCGACCTAACAAGCCAAGAGAGAATTACCAATTCGGTGGATTTTGTTGATTTTTTTTACCGGATATAGGAATATTGATTTCAGATAATCGATTCTTCTTTACAACGATGAAACCAGTGATTTAACAAACAAATAAAATGGCAACTAAAAAAATTATCGAACCGAAAAGGAAAGGAACAAAGCCAAGTCGAAATGCTAATTACAAAGACACGACGACCATAAATTCAGCTTCCATCGTTCAGTGATCTGTTGATGTAGTTTTTACCAGCGTAGCATATTTTAAATTCAGATTTAAATCAATTAAAATTATCGGACCCTTTCCCTCTTTTGATATCGTCATTAGGAAGAAGAAGAGGCAGTATTTGTTTCTTCGAGTTGTTCACTGATTTTAGAAAGTCCGCGAGATGCAACCGTCGTTGTGCAATTGAGATCTTTTACAAATTTAATTACGCCCGGCTAGAACGTAAATGAAGTATAACGAATCGCTAACTGTAGCAAAAAAAAAAAAAAAAATGGAAAAAGAATGAAATGAAGAAAGAAAGAAAACAAAACAATCAGAATGCTAATAGAAAAAAGATCAGAATTTTAGTTAAGACATTATAAAGGAATTTGAAATTATCACTTCTTCAATTTTGGTTATACACAAAGTAGAGGTTCAATTGTGCGATCAATTCCAGGTTTAATTTAAAATAGTTCAAAATCATCGTCTGTGTATAAGCAGTACAACCATTTTTAAAAATAAAAAGGTTAATTTTCTTATAAAGCAAATATAGGACGATCCTATCATGTCTAGTAGAACATTATAAATAGAAAACAGTTGGTCTTTAGAGAGTGTCAGGAATTGAGGATGGCAATGATGGAAAAAGAAGAATAGAATAAGGACTGTGTTGTTTGGCCCATGAAAAGTCCCGGTCGAAGTAACATTAATATATCTTATTATAATGGAGATTGTGTGTTTTTCTGTCTGTAACCGAAACTATATTACTACTCAAGTCACAATTCCCTTAATTATTTAAGTCAAATTCTCCATGATTTCATTCTTTTAAACCTTCAGTTATTAATAAAAATTGTTTTACATTATTAATACTGTTGATCATATCTACGTACTAATAACATGCAATTGTATTTATATATACAACAAAATAGCGATTTACAGTTTGAACAGAAGGCTAATTGCATATTGATATTTAAAATTTTATTTTAATAAATATGTGCTTGGTATTTTGATTTCTAATTGTTTGGTTTTATCTTAAGAAATATGAACAAAAATCTCGTGGATAATCTTAAAAGAAATTATTTACAAGAAGAAATAACTGTAATATTATTCTTTACTTCCTATTTTAACTAAAAAGTTAAATTAGGAAAATTTACCAATGGAAGAGGGGAGTAATGGAAAATGATGGAATAGTTAGTTTCAAAGTTGTTCTATTTTTCGATTATACCCCCTCTGTTGCAGATCTTTTTATCTGCATTCTTAGTCAGTTTCATTAGCCTTTCTAATTTAATATGATATTTTATTATATCAAAACTTAAATACTTGCACCCGGAGGGTGCATATATTTGCTAGTAATATTAATAATAATTAAAATGAATTATACTATATCATAGACAAATCATATTATAATAAATTCTGTAATAGATAATGGTTATTCTATCGCACGTAAACTGTTTTTGAATGTTTTGATTCCAAAATTACTTTTTTGCAAATAATTGTATGGCTTTAGATTAGTATTTTTATTTACTAACTCAATCGCTAACTTTAGTAATAAAAATCAGAATGTTAATACAAAAAATAACCAGAATTTTAGTCAAGACATTAGGTTATAAACCAAATACTTAGAAAATATATAGATGTTATCACCCTCATCAACGGAAGCAGTTTAGTGACTTATCTTGGATACTACTTTAGTTTGCTGGGATGGCGATTACCCTTCTGAACAGGATATAGTTGGCATGTTATATGCCTCACAAAGTTTGTGTGGTATTACCTGAAAAGGAGTGGCATTTCATATAACATAAGACTGATAAAAATTAAGGCAGAAATAACTGATATCACAGAACAGAACCTCGAAAATGAGGCAATTCAATCATAAGGACACGAGCGAAAAGAAATATAACTCAAAGACAAGAGATTGTAGTATGCAGAGCCCAAATCTAATCATGAATTACAATCTAAAATCCAATCACTAACTCGCTTGTTTCTTAATATTATCCCCGAATGGAATATATATCATACATATGCACAAACATTTAGACGTTTACCACACGAAAATACAATGAGACAGTCAAACAGTCTAATGACTGAATGCGCGCAACTCGTATAAATACCAAGATTATACCCACACAATAAACAAAAAATTTATTATATTCTCCACTCGTATACAATAAAACATCGATCACCTACAGCTAATACTTGACTTCTAAAGTGTTTTATGTATAAACGCAAAATAAAATGGAACGAAAAATAACCTACATCGGACACAAAGTATAGAAAACAAGAGAGTAAGGGGAAATATAGCAATACGAGAGGTAGGGTCGCCGCAGGAAACACGTATAGAAAGAATCACTCAAAAACCACCTGTTTAGTTGTACATAATGAAAAAGATAGAAGAAAGAAAACAAGCAAGTGATGGAGAGTATACTCTTTTTATATATTCGCCACATCAATATAAGAGCAATTAACTGTACATTATTCAAAATACATATAAAATTATACAGTAACGGTTACATCAGGACCTCCACAACACAAACAAGAAAAAAAAATAACCAACCCAAAATGGAAAAATCGGCGGAAATGGTCTATAGAGAGCTAAGCTATAAAGATCATGGATTAATTCACAAATTGAAAACTTATCATTGAAAATTTACATCTGAATTAATATCGATATATAGAATTCCTTTTCATTGATGTTAAAATAAGCTGTAACCAATAACGTTTTCGGCAACACGATCGATACCATCGCCCTTCTTGCAGGTATTTCTTTTGAGACCTCAAGGAATATTCTCGCGCATCGGGAACCACTCAGCGATTCGAGAACTGAACATACTTGTCGTAAATAGCCGAGAGCATCTAGACGAACTTGAACTTAAAAACCATATCTACAATATACAGAAAAACATCCACGAGAGGGTAATGATACTGTTCTCATTACAGCTAACACATGACGCTGGGGTAAAGGACGATTAAGACACTAGTGTTAATTATATTTAATTTACTAATGCTACTGCCTGCCACTTAGGCCATAGATTGATACTAAAGATCAGAGATATATTTGTCGACGTTAGAAGCCTAAAGCGTCTCAATCCATAAAATCATATTATGCAACACTTGGCATTAGTGTACAATTGAGAAATAGCTGAATTATCATACACCTATTTAAGTTGTATATAATCAAATATTGTAATAAAATATGGGTAAAATTCCTTAACTTGTCAAGAACTCGTATGTTGAGTCTTATATCTTAATGTTAACTTATTTTCTCGAAATTAACTAGTATGACACTCTTTTAAGATACTAATTATAATCTCATCTACTAATCTCATTTAGATCTTTACTCTTTGGGTCTCGCGCTTTAAATCATCTAATAACAACATATGAAAACACTAATACAACCCTCTTAAGCATGTTCCAATTAATATAACTCGCCTAAAACACAGCACCAACTTGTATACAATAGATTGCGTAAGATTTATAAAATATAAACATGGTTTCAAATTAAATTCTACCCAATATTTAATAATGCGAGAATACAGATTAATTCCCGCATGACCATTGACATAGGCTCTCGCCACAGGATATACCAAAGAGCGGATGTATAATAGATATCGTATATCAGGGTCATTAAATCACACACCTTATATTCGGGAATTCATACTTCGCGATCACAAACGCTCTTAATTGATCACTAAGGACTTCGAAGCGTGTAGGTTAGTATCAGTAGCTTAATGTTGCATTCTATATGTGGGTCACTACAAAATGAAAATATTGAACAGGTCATAAGCTGTTTATACTTAAGGTTATCTCGAGCAGGTATATATTAGACCCAGGCAGCTGGGTCAGAGCGGATGTTGAGCGAGTATCTACAGAGCTCAACTACCAATTATCGCGGATAACCAGTAGTGAGCACCCTAGGAAAGAGTAGCAATGCCACTACAAACCACGATCTCCTATATACAAAGAACTCACTACAGTGGAATCCAAAGAAACATGAAATAAGACTCATCCACCTGTGGGAGAAACTATAGGCTAGTAATTCAACCCTAAGCTAGGGTGTATCACAAAATGGAGTAGAACTGATGGAAATTATAACCGATCGCCCATCTCACGCGGAGTATAACAAAAAAAAGATAATGCAGGTGTCATAGAGAAGAAGACCCACTTGTAAATATTGTACCATACGCGACAAATCTGACTATACACAGAAGTAATGGGTGTTATAAATACACAATTAACTGTGATGAGTTTGAGAAACAAATGTAGAATAAAAGCAAAGAGATAAACCCTAACGTAATAGAATATACAAAACATAAAAATTAGAGAAAAAATTAGGACATATAATATAGATAATTGTAGATACTAATAATAAGTAGTACACACATATCATGGTAATAAGTATATATCTGAAGTAGAATCAACTTGGCCAGCAAGTGCAAGAAGAAAAGTACATGAAAACTAATAGAGTGCAGACCAGAGAGTATGTCAGGATTAGAATATAAGTAGGAAATATTCCCACACTCGATGCACATTATATATATTATCACTAAAATCATATTTGGGTTACTTTCTTTTTATTTAACAAAAAATTCCAGCATTCACAACCATCCCAAACAACATCACAAAACACACAAACCGCAAATAACACAGGGTCGAACAGACAGCATCAAGGGGCAAATAGGGCAACAGTGACATAAAACAAACTAAAGGAACAAAAAGGAACATGAACCGGTAACGGACACCAGCTCCCCAAAAGAGACAAGGTGGTGCAAGCTAACACACACACACCACACGCACACACACACACAACACCACCAACAACCAACACACAAATTTAAGAAGAAAAAAACAATGGTCCAAAATAAGATAATAAGTCGATCGCAAAACGTCGGTCTAACCTTGCACAGGATGTAGGTGGGGGAAAAATTGATGGAAGGCAATGTAGAATAAACTGATAAACTGAATTAAATAGCAGCGATAAAGAACATAAATATATAGTGAGAACACGAGTACTTAGTCAAACGCAAAGAGCACGAAAGCAAGACGCACCGAAAACGCACAGGATGAACACATCTCCACTATTATATTATAGATAATATTATTAATATTATAATATATATTAATTATAATGATATAACACATAATTAGATACTATATATATATATCTAATATATAAAAGGAGAAAAAAAAAAAACTCGAAAAATAAAAAAATAAAAAGAAAAAAAAAAACAAACAATACCGAACAAACAACACCAAGGTTACACGTTACACTGCATGAATAGCTGGCAAAACCCAACCACCACACCAAGTAAAAGACAATGCGCAACAAATGTAAAAAACCCAGAACAATATAAAAGAAAGGCACTCTCCACAAACTTAACAGATGTAGGAATCAGGGGAAGAGTGAGAGCAGTGTCACAACTCAACAAGACTCTCTTCATGGTGTGTGGTAAGTGTGTCCGACGTTACAAAACGAGAAAGAGATCAATACAGAATTCAAAATCCAATCCAGAGCAGAATGGGACCCTTGCATAACTGCCAGTCTGACATATCGTTCTAAGATCGTAAAGGAAAAACAGCAAACCAAATTGGATTATCGGATATATTTCACACTAAGTGATTATAATCAGAGTTCTAACTCTAGACATATTAAGTTATATACCAAATCAGAGCATAAGTGTACGGAACTGTCCGTTGCCAATATTACAGCTCCTACACTAGATTAATAAAAATCATGTGTGGGTCTGCGTGCACTTATTGGGTGTAAATAAATCAAGTGGGGGCGGTAAACGAGGAGCGAGAGTTATCTCATCTGAGAAATTTAGAGAGAAGATTACCTATCGATTTCAGCAGCTTCATAGCCGTTCAGCTAGCCTACGGAACTTTTATTCAGCTTATCATTTGAGGGAGGATCCATCTACATAATTCTTACTATCCTGCGTACCGATAAATAAAGAAAATATCTTTTCAAAATAATATTTGTGTGTAGTGTTTTGTAACTCAATTGAATCATTCTTTTACCAATGCGAGTTAAAAATTAAAAAAGTAGACTTAGAGATAGCAATAGCTGCCTATAAATCATGAGCGCATCAAAAAAGCGACGTACAGGTCTTTCAATCAGTACAAGATCGGAATCTTTACCTCTTTAGGATCAATCTTCTAAATATTATATCTTTAAAGAATATGGAGAAGATGAAATAAGTCTTAATCTAATATTGGGTTACAATTTAGTGTAATGTAAATTATAAATGTAAAGATACATTGATTTATATTTTACTTAGAGAGCTTAAAAAAAAAGAACACAAAAGAATATGCTAGTATATATGGTGTCCGATAAGGTACAGATAATCACCGACAGTCTACGGAAATCTCTAGTCTTCAATATCACGTGAGAGATTGGTATCGGCCTTGGTATGTATCTCTTTATAGATTAAAAATTAAGTGCTTCTCACCAAAGACGACGTCTTCGTCACATATGTCGGATTAGATTGTAGCTAGTAACACTATTTTAATTTTACAGATATATTTGATTAAAACACATCACTTAAAGATCAGTACGAAGAATACAAAAAATGCGAGAGCTATTACGGTTTACTTAATACCTAACACTTCTACATTTTTAAAACGATTAAGTCAAAACAGTATCATCAAGAAAATTATGTATGCGATCTCTTCGTGAGAGATGGAGCGATTCAATAATATCTGTATAAATTAAACTTAGATGTTTCTATATCTGAATCAAAAACTCTGGTGACTTTGTCAATTTTTAATTTATTTATGTAGGTGATTTAGGTGTGTAGAATTTATAGAGGGTATACATGGACGGTACGATAGAAGCTTGAGACGGCATTCCTTAGCACAACATGGAGTTTTTCCTCTTGGCTTGCGTTAACCGTAACTTATCTCTCTCACAATCACACTGATACTCTAAGAAACAAAAACAGGTCAATATTGGACGGCTTTTTAATCTGGATTATCGTTCGATCTGGAGAGCCCCACGTACTGGGAGATCTCGAGTAGATGCAGCACATTTGCTAAGGGAGCAAGAATCTATTTCAAAAGTTTATTGACAATATCCAGTTATTGGAACATTTAAAAAAAAATTATATGTAAGTACGAAAATTGTAAGCGCTTTGTTTAATCAAATGACATGATTCGTTAGTAAATTACCCGAAAAGTTGAAAAAAAAAAACAACTAACACCAACATTTAAATTATTATTCAAAAATCAATTTAAAATATTCCTCAGAATTTGCCTTACAAATTAAATTTTAAGTTTTATGATTTTACTCTTTATTGTGAGTCAATAAACATCGCTGAGTTTATAGTGCAACTTTTCAGTTCTGAAAATTGGCATGTTTAAATAGAGATTTCATAGGTGACATTTGAACTTTTATGAAAATTGATGTTTGTAATTAATATATAAATTTTGTAATAAAACTTAATTTTAACTAGGGGGGGGTAGGGGTTGGGGGGTAGTTTAATGGGAAAATAAATAAATAATTTGGGTTCCGTTAAGCGGTTCGATATGGGGGATTCAATTTTACTATAAACTTATACGAGGAAATGAGCACCCGTGAATACTCAAATAATAAAGAACTTTTAAGAATTTTTTTTCAATCTGATAGATTGGTGTGTAATCGATAATAATCACTGAAGGAAAAAATAGATGGGGGGGGGACCGGATAATCAGGTCCACCAAAACGTTTTTAAACAATGTTTTTAAAATACTAGGTACCACCAATTTTACCCTGTGAAATTTACCCCCCCATATTGAACACTATGAAACTTGCAGAAAAATTAATATTTTCTTGAAAAAATTTTTTCCATTTGAAAGAAAAAACATTGAATAAACTCCTGATGATTTTTTAACTTTTTTTCAGCTTACGGAAATAATGAAAATTATGATTGAAAAACAATGTTTTCATTTTTGCACTGTTAAATCAACTGAAAATTAACGTAGCTAAAAACAAGTTACGATAAGAGTTTTTTTAAATTCTATGAAAAATCAATTAATTATAAATAATAACAAAATATTTCCGTTTTATTCAAGATGGCCTAAACTGATCAATTGGTGGTCCCTATAATACTATCTTAGGTTTTAGCAAAAATAGATATTGCAATACGAAGAATTTAAATTTTCGATTCTCAGCTTCTTTTAAACTCAACATGCAATTAAGAACTAAATGTGAATTGTTGTCATGTACAAAAAATTAAACATAACAACAAATATACAAACGAATACTTTCAATTTGTTGTATAATAATATGAAATAATTTTAAACTATAAAACAGAAAATACAAATCCTGAAATATACAAATTCTCAATGATTTTAGTTTCAAGAATTATTTTCCTCTTACCCCCTCTCTAACTACTGTCTTTCCACTTTCTCTCTCACTCCTGGTGATCCAAATTTCATTTTAGTCCGGTATGGACGGGTACTTTAGCTAGTATATATATATGTATATTAAGAAATATATATAATTATATATATAATATATATATATTATAATATAATATATAATCATTATTTATATATATATATATATATATATATATTATATTATATATATATTATATATATTAAGAAATTTGAAAACGAAGTGTTCCAAAAATAAGATGATTTATTTATCGAGGCTTAAACGTATTCATATTTTGGTTGTATAACTTTATGCTATATAGTTTGTAAAGTTACAATATCAAATATTTATTTTTCAGTGTACAATGATCCACAAGAAATAATAAAGACACTGGTATCTTTGGTTTATAAAAATCTGACGTTTTATAAAAATCTAAATATTATATATCTATATGCATTTAATATGTTTTTATAAATACTTCATTATGAATACCATTATCATATTACACCAACCTTATACGCTAATAGTAGTGTACTATTGTATTGGGAAGACGAATTGCAGGCTTTTGGGGTCCGATCATTTGTATCTTTGATTTAGTAGAAAATAATCTATTTATAAACACATTATTAGGAGTGTGCCAATTTATGGTTGATAATGGTTTAAGAAAAGTTCACGAGTTCTAATGAAATACTCTTGTAGGCAAAATATTGTTGAACTTCGGATGAACAATAGCATATGATATGCATGGGTCTGGAATATTGTTGTTTTTTTTTTGGTAGGGTGGGTCAAACTTCAGGACCCCTATGTATTTTCATCAGAGTTTTGGTGTGATAATTCCAGGTATTTCAATGCCTATTTTCTTTTGCAAAAAAGTGAACACCAAATAATCTAAATTGTGTCATACAATAATGATAATACTTTGTTCAGCGCCAGTTACATAGACGGATTCTTCTGGTGTTTTTGTTTCTTAATTTCTTTTGTTCATGGTTCTACCAGTTATTATCACTCCAGGTTAGAATAAACCTGAAAGTAATGACAATGAAGGGACAATCCACAGTCACTCTCAGATTCAATTTAGTATCATATCCAAGTCACCTTTCTCTTAGAGGGGGTCTTACCCTTCTTCAAGGTATACAGTCAGCGCATTCTAAGCCCCGCAAACAGAGCGAGCTTCACCTGTATTCACCCTGTGCCAAATCAAAGTTTGGCTTAATTTGATTTCTTTTGTTTAATTGCATATCAACATTCGTGGGTTATTTCATTCCAAAGCCATCCTGATAGAAGAACAGTAGTTGAATAATCTAACCCATATTTGGATGGAGTTACTACCCTTCCCATAGGTATTAGTCGTAACGTGAACGTAACAGCGCGACTGAAGTTCGAAGCCGCTTACTATGATGCCGCAGTCCAGCACGGGGATTCCCCACCCAAGTCTGGCTCAATAAATGTCAACTGAAAATATTCATTGTACAGTTAGTTTTACCAAACTCCAAATATAGAACATTTACTTATGTATTGAGTATAATCCGTATACTAAGTACTATTCTAGGGTACCTCACGTTGTGAAATAGCAAGCTAAACTGACATACCATTACAAGGAAGTCCAAGTCTCCCATACACCTGGCTATGTGCCACAAAAAAGCAAATCTTAGTATATAACTTGTGTATCCCATCGTAGTGTAATCGCTAGCAATGCAGTCTCGCAGATCCATTACTAATGAATAGCGAGTAAGATTATTGCTGGATATTCCACACTTGCGACCTTTTGTCACATCTGCTCTGTGCCATATCTAAGCTTAGCTTATTAAATGTCCAAAGAAAACATTTATCTTAGAGTTATTATTAACTATCCCCAAAAGCAGAACATTCACTTATGTATCATGGATTTGTGCCATACAAAGCTAACCATAATCCATTTATAGTAAAATATTTTAGTTTAAACCTAATTGAGATTTATCTAGCTTTTTCGTAAAGTATTTCGTTAGAGTATAAATGTTGCAGCCACATCTTGCACTGACACAGCTACAACACAGAAGAATTCTCGCTTTATCTTATCAGAAAGATCAGATTACCATATAACTGATAATCTGTCTATAACAGTCAATGCCTTTCCAATGCATAAAGTGACATCGCTTTCTGTAGGTGAGATATGAGTTAACTACACTTGATGTATCAATCATCACACACCATATATGCACATAGATAAATATAAGTATAAATATATGTATGTACATTTGTGTGTGTGTGTGTACATGTGTGTGTGTGTGTGTGCATGTGTGTGTGCATGTATGCGTGCTGAGTGAAAATAACTTACTCATACCTAGGTATGTGAACTAGTCTACTAATTTCAGAGGCCTACTATCCCGGGCGGAAATATCTACATCTTGTTTAAAACAAATAAAATCCGTTTTATCTGAGTTCACACAGAAGACTCTTGCTCTCTTCTCTAAGTTATGCAGTAAGGATGCAGTTTGTGCAGGTGTATTTGTGAGAAGCGCAAGATTATCTGCGTACACCGCATCTGTAATAGTTTCTGCGGGATATCACCTCCTTTTTGCATTTTTATCTAGCGCGAAACCTTTTTCTTGTATGAGATTTTATGACGTTCGTAGTACGTAATCTCAGTTTATTATAGATATAGATGGTGATGATGCATCTCTTTGTAGGACTCCAGCGACAATGTCAATGAAATCTGTATCACCGTCGGATGAATGGACTATTGCTTTCATATCCCATGTACATTATTAATATAGCGGTAACAGGTTCTTTTGGGAAACCATACGCTGGTAGCATTTGCTCCATCTTTCCTCCTGTGTATAGAGCCAAATGCCATGGAGAAATATACAAGCAATAGTGTTGTCTCGAGCCCCTTCTATGATTGATTTGAAAAATCGAAGAAGTTGTGTGCCGGTTTTATTATCGAGCTCCAAATGCAACACATGCACTTTTATTTTGTATTCTATTTGTCATTGCTGTGTCTGGATACACAGAAAACAACGAAGAAGGCTGGGAATACAGCGGCCGAAATGTGATTTTTACATACCACAATGAAGATGAGGAAAACAGCCCGAAAAATCAAAATCACAATTGTAGGTCACATTTACATTTTTCCAAACATTTTGATTTCAAATGTTTTTAATTCACCAGGGATAAGATTTTGGTTATTTACTAGCTGAGTAACATGATATTACAGGGTAACCCAGAAAAAACAGAATCCAAATTATTTATTTTCCCATTAAACTAAACCTAACAATCTACAAACAATAGTGTTGACTCGAGCCCCTTCTATGGTTTGATTTGAAGATTCGAAGAAGTTGTGTGTCGGTTTTATTACCGAGCTCAAAATGCAACACATCCACTTTTATTTTGTATTCTATTGTGACCTTGTACCATACAAAGGTAACTTTAATAAATGTCTAGTAAAATATCTTAGCTTAAACCTAATTGAGATTTATCTAATGGCTTGGAAATAACTTGGAAACGATGTTCGGTCTTTTGAACTGATTATGTCAGAAACTGGCCTTCTTGCTTCATTGCAATATATCGACCTAATTCTATGAGTAAGTTATTTTCACTCAGCACACACACACACACACACACACACATACACACACACACACTCACTCACTCACTCACTCACACACATGTACACACATATATATTTATATTTATATTTATGTATGTGTATATATGGTGTGTGATGATTGATACATCAAGTGTAGTTAACTGATATATATTACCGCACAGATGGTAACTGGCATGCGTCCATCTGCGACGGTAATGATATAAGCTGCCCATTTAGTTGGAAGGACGTAATATGCAGTCCTATTGGCTTTGCACCAACAGAAACTTATTGAAATCTTGAAGCGACTCAATGCTAAAAGGCGCCTTTCTTTGCATCTTTTCCTCGTAATATTCAACGCAGTGTTCTACCAAAAGCTGTTGACGTCTTCTTGACTCCCATAGTTAATTTTCACGAACGATGTTATTATTTTGTTTGATAAATAGTGTAAAATATATCAATTGTTATTCTCATTGAGACAAATCCTTAAACCGTTCCAAAATAAGGCTACTTCTTATCAAGAGTAAAATTATCTTCTTCGTCTCGTACTTAGAAAAACCTTCAAAATACACATAATATTCATAAGTCAACCTATATAGTCGAGTCAAAAATATGATAAAATATAGAAGGGTCTATTATCTAGTAAAAATAAAAACTATAATACAGTATAGTCATAAAATAAGTAAATTCTTCAATGTGACCTACTGTCGGTATCAGCCGGACAGTGAGGGAGTATATCCTCTTTTCATTAGCACTAGACCAGGAAGATTACTTTGCCTCAGACTGGGGGTACCACATCTACTATCCACTCCCCACTTTACCGCACATATCCAAGCTGAGATACTCATGCGCTGAGTTGACAAAGGCCGGTATCGAAACCAAAACCTTGTGTTTCCCTATGCGGACAGAGCAACACCGGTACTTTGTAAGAAAAATTTACGCTATTTCTTCGAACCCATCGCCTAATTTTCAAATGTCGCACTAGCTTGATTAATTGACTGATTGGGTTATTTTATATCAATAATTTACGGCATAGCATTCATTGCACATTCTTAATTAGCTTTTTTATGTTGTTCTTTTATATTTGTTTGCACACGGTCCTATCGAATACGAATAATTTTTAAACATATAATTGACCCATAGATGTAACCCTGACTGTTACTATTGATCAGAGTCAGATTGGACTTACGAATAATAGCAATGAAGCGGTACTCCACACGCTGCAGATCTTCAAAACTTGACCCTCACCATAAGATGTGTTTAGTCTCATACGCATAACACCCTAATTTCTGTTACGCTGCGTCTCACCTCTCTACAGGCGATACAATCAATGTATTAGTGAACTAATAACACAAAACATTGATTGTAAAAGAGATTGATATAGTAAAAGTAAAATAGGTGGTGTTGCCAACTATCGGTATCAGCCGAACAGTGCCTTATCACATTTTCTCTACCGCTAGACAAGGGATAGTGCCTTTATGTGGTGGAGCGCCAAACCTATAGCCACCCACCCATTTACTGTATAGATCAGATTACCGAATCTATATTAGTGCTGAGTTAGCGAGGAACGGTATCGAACACAAAACTTTGCAATTGCCTGGGTTGATGATATACCGACTGAGATAAATCGGTCATTTTCCAACAAACTCAGAAATATTATATAGTGAATCATTTTTTTTTCGAATTTTATTTTTAGATAAGGCATCGTTTTTATTGATAGTTGAAAGAAAACAAACTGTAATTTAGTAAAGGGTAATTCATGAATATCGGAAAAAATATACTGCTGAAAAAAATATCTATGGAAATTTGAAAGACAAAAGAAAATTATTTTTATTCGTGGTTTCAAAGATATTAGAATACGTGCTTGATATTTAATGAACTTTAGGATTTCTGTTTTGAAATATTTGTGAGAACGATCGCTTATTCTATTTAACATCAAATCCAACAATTATCATTATACGATTACACTTGATTTTTCTGTGGAAAAATAAGATCAATAAAAGAAAGGAATAAAAGAATAAAATAAAATTAAAATAGAATAAATACATTTTTCTCATGATGAAAAAACCCCCAAAAAACGGAGATAGTTTTTTTTTATATCTGCCCATGTTTATGGACTCCTTTACTGAAAAGGAAATAATCGACCTATTTTACTGCAGATACGCTTTCAAGAGCTCCCTAAAAGTGTGCCTGCAAATTAAGTACAGACACCTTTGATATTTGTCTCTCTTCTCAACTGAGCGCCTGGCTGACTTGAGCTTAACTAATGACTACATTCTCATGAATATTATCCAAACATACTTCCTAATCATAAGACTAACAATTAACGGTATACCGGATTTAAAAGAAAGAATTTAGAAATTTTTGTTTCCCTTTAACCTCACCGAAAGGAATAAATGGTCCGTGGTAAAATCCAAGGTTTTGTTGCTTCTTTTATTTACCAATAGTTTTCCATGTGAACACGCACCTGCTCCACAATTTACCTGAAACCATCATGAAATTAGACTCCAAACAGAAAACAATATAACCCAATATGTCCTCCACACTGTTTCCAATATTGACAAGTATAAATAAATGTATACATAATATGATTAATTTAACATGATTATAATATCCGAAAAACATTCCTTAAAATGTAGAGGAGAGCTGGTAAGTGTTGTTTGTATATGATTCATATTATATATCGCCGGAGGCCCCAGAGTTGTGACCTTGTGTCACATCTGTTGGAAGCAAGTGGTGTATTGGTGACCGTCGTAGAAAGTACACACGGCGAGACGAGTTAAAATCCTGGTCTCAGCTGTCTGAATTTCACATAGCGTTAATACCCTTTGAAACGGTACGAATACAACTATTCTCCTTCCAGATATGGGTAAGTAGTATAGCAGACGGAATTTTCCCCCTTTGTATGGCAACAAGTCTAGGAGAAGGAAAACTCAAAATTCAAACCAAAGGGGTTCTCTTCTTGTTAGTCAAAAGTATTTTGAGAGCTTCACCTCTCTCCTCCCACTATTCCTCCACCCTCCCTATGGTTAACGGGTTCGGTAAATACCTACTTTCACTGTTTTTTATTAATTTTACAATATATATATTTACCAACCCCTCCGCACGAGCAGGATGTGACACAAGGTCAATTTCTTAAGCGGAGTCCAACGGGTTTGAATTCAGAGTTTTCCTTCTCCTAGACCGGTTGCCTAACCAAGGTCAAAGAGCCCAGTCTGTCCTACTATTTATCCATAGCTGGAGGGAGAGTAGGATTCATACCTTTCCCATGGTATTAGCGCTAAGTGAAACGCAATTACCACATCCAGGATTTGAACTCGGGGCGACGAGTCCATTTCCCATGACTTTAGCCATTACACCACGCACTTCCCATTTACAATATACTGAGTTATTTTTGGTCGATGATGTTTGCTAGAATTAAGAGCTGGTGTTGTTTATTTTTGTTTATTGATTTTAATGGCATATCAACTCGTCTGGGGTTATGTCATGCCTAACGGTTAGGAAGTTATACATATCATGTATCTATATTTATATTTTTAGTAATTGGTTTTTAAAATGTGTTAGCATTATTGGGAATTATGTTGTATGGTATGGATTTGTTTCATGTCTATATTCTATGGTATAATTTTATTTCTCTAAAAAAAAAAGAGAATATCTTCCATGTTGACATTTTCAAACAGATCTTTCATATTGTTTGCTTTAAAATAACGGTTTCTGATGTGAGCAAGAAACCTGCATTCCATGAATAAGTGTTTAACTGTCAAAGGTGTTTGACATGTTCCACGTTGTGGTTGTTGTTCTTGTTTGAGTATACTGGAGTGCGTTAGTCTTGTATGACCAATGCGTAATCGAGATACAATGACTTGTTCCTTCCTAGACTTCCTTAGAGTTGGTCTCCAGCCTCCCAAAGTGGGTTTTAAATTAAGAGCTGCGGTGACGCAGGTGTTGATTAAGGGTTAATAATATAATAAGTAATGATTGTTTCCTTCGCAGGTATTCTATTCAGGCTCCAACTCATTAATTAGGATGAATGTGTTCATCCCATAGGTATTGAACTGTAATATAAAGATTGATCCCGGAAACAGCTGGATATTAATAATATTGTAAAAAAAATATTTCCGTAGTTATTTCTATAAGCTTCGTCCAGGATTGTACGCAAGCACCATATAGGAGAAGATTAATTTCCCTGGGGCAATTTCATGAGCATATTCATCGATTTAATGTTACAAAAAAGTATAAAATAAGATAACGTTAAAAGAAAAGAAAATTCAGCAAGAAACTCTTGAAAACGATTGATTATTGAGTTAAATGTTTTGGGTGGATTATCTTTTATTTTTTGTTGAATGACCTTACAAACGTTTCTTTGGGAGCGACATAATTAATTAACGTAAGAGTACAATTAGGCATGAACAACTATTATTTTTTTATTCTTTTTTCAGTCTGTAGTAATGAGAAGACGCTAATTTTACCCATCCATTGGGAATCTGTTTATTGGCACATTACACATGGAATAATCACACATGTCAAATGATCCAGAAAAAAGTAAAATTTTCACCCACTCACTTCAATTCAGAAAAAAGTATAAATTTCCCCCACTCACTTCAATTTTTCTGAAATTTTGTGCAGGTGTGGACTATGTAAACATCAGACGATCCCCAAAATCTGAGCTTCCAATTCTAAAAATTGGCAGAGCTATGTCGATTTTTAGCTCTTCCAATTTGGTGGGGTTCACGAAATTTTGTAATGTATTTTTGTCTATACAATGGGTTCTAGAGCTTTCCTACTACAAAAAATTGGTTCATGAGAGCATTTTCACCCTAGAAATCTAAAAATGCTGTTAGAAAAGTCTTAAAGTTGACCAATTTTAAGTAATTGATAATTTCTGATTTTTTCATTGCAAGATCAATATCTCACTGTGTGCATCCATGACAA
Organism: Doryteuthis pealeii; assembly: GCA_023376005.1. NCBI lineage: Eukaryota > Metazoa > Mollusca > Cephalopoda > Myopsida > Loliginidae > Doryteuthis > Doryteuthis pealeii. The sequence goes on along the minus strand of CM042138.1, from coordinate 129,136,553 downwards.
GTTTTTTTTCTATTATTATTTCACATATATGGAATATTATTTGTACCAAAAAGATAAATAACTGAAGCTACATCATCAGTTATAATTTTTCAAATCAGAAATCATTAATAACATAAAATTGGTTGATTTTAAGACATTTTGATAGCATTTTTGGATTTCTTGGGCAAACATATTTTTAAACCAATTTTTAGTTGTAGGGAAGCTCTAGAATATATTTTACAGACAAAAATAGATTACAAAAAGTCGTCATTTTTCGCAACCCCCACCCAAATTTGGAGAGCTAAAAATCTACACAACTCCGTTAATTTTTGTAATTGAAACTTCCAATTTAGGAGATTGTCTATCTTTAACATTGTCCACGTCTAGACAAAATTTAAGAAAAAATTGAAGTGCAAAATTTTAACAAATTTTTTCAAAAGTTAAGTAAACATAGAAACTGGAAATCAAAGGAAGAATTGAGTCCATTCAGACAACAGCATTGTTGAAATTAATTAGAATAATTAGAAGAGTCCTGCGGACCTGAGGAGACTTGTAGTCTAACGTTGGTGTGAAAAAAAACACAAGGAGTGAAATAATAATTGGGAGCAGAAACCAAGAAACAGATAGATATGAAAGAAAAAGTATAAAATAGTACCTCAGAAAAACAAAAAAAGCACAAAAAATAAATAAGTAAGTAAATAAAAAACACTTTCGAAACCAGTAGAAAAATCGTCAAGAGAATATCCACCTGAGCTGAATCCTTTGCAAGCTATCCTGGACTAGGCTGAAATTAAAACATATTACAGGGTGACCCAGAAAAAACAGAACCAAAACTATTTATTTATTTTCCCATTAAACTAACCCTAAACCCCAACGCCATCCCTAACTCTAACCCTAACCCTAACCCTAAACCCCCTAGTTAAAATTACCAGTTTTATTACATTTGTGGGTTCTGTTTTGTTCTGGGTCACTCTGTATACATAGTTAAAGTTAACAGTTTTATTACAAAATGTGTGGGTTCTGTTTTTTCATGGTCACCCTAATTTTCGAACGATTTGCAAGTTTAGCCCTTGGACTATTCTTAAAACGAACAATTCAGGAACTCTGATAGATAGAAATTGATGCCGATGAAGTTGCAAGATGACATAGACAGCATATATTTGTCTAGAAAAGAAGAAGTATAACCACCTGAATATAAGGTATATAACAATAATAAGTAATATGTATATTTTAGGAGTGTACATACTTTATTTCCTGGATATCGCTACATATGATAAAAATTTAGAATTAATGTGCAATTAGCAAACAAAACAACATATATGTTGCAGAGAAAAAGACTAAATCTCTACAATCAGCTTGTGATAACGAAATGTATTGTCAATGGTGTACGTTTATATTCTTAATACTAGCAGATAAATTTTAAAGTTATCTCGTTGCTTAAAATACAAATAGAAATGACTGTTTGTATGAAGGGTGCAAAAAGGTTCTCAGCCCAACCAAAGCCTTCTATCTTTAAATTTCAAAAATATTTTTTGGAAAGGTTAAACAAGTGTTAAAAAGAATGTACCAACTTTGTTGAATTGTGGTGTTGTGTCGCGAACTTTTTATCAGATCCTCGTTTAAGTAATATATTCATAAGATGCAAACTACGAAGTTAAGATTTTCCTTCGACTCTTAACTGCCCATTTCTGAGAATATTTGTATGGATTTTTGTGTCTTTGAATATTTTTTATTGAAAAAGGTTTTTGCATTTTTCAATATTCAAGATTTAAACTGTACCTTTATTGAGTCATTTAACTTGTCTACTTCTGAGCTCACGTATACGTTGCTGACAAAGATTCTACAGCAACGGTTCGATGTTATACCAACATGGCCAGTTGTTATATTTCTACAGTGGCTATACTTCCTCGTATAATATAAAGCAGTGCGTGGGACGCTTTCGACATGTCGTCATCATAAGATCGCGCTGACAGCACGGATTCCCATGACTCTCTTTCTCTCTCTCTCTCTCTCTCTCTCTCTCTCTCTCTCTCTATCTCTATCTCTCTCTCTCTCTCTCTCTTCTCTCTCACCACCTGTTCCTGTCGATCATCGCTCCTCGCAGAATCCACACAGCTGATTGACATAGATTTTTTGCCAGTCGTCCAACACTGATGTGTCCATGTAAACTTATGCGTTCATCCTTGCTTCTCCAGCAATGTCTCACATATCTTGTTGGTATTGTTTAGAGGGTAATAACATTGTAACACCCTGATTATGTTTTTCAATTTACTAACAATTAAACATAAACATAGTATAACTGAATTAGAATAAATCATCAGATATATGAAGTTATACAAGCACAGGTTCCAAAGTAATGACCTATGAGGAAGTGTTATATACTCATTACTCGTCTTCTGATCCTCTTTCACTATCTCATGTAGCTGGGAGTTCTTCTAGCGTCTGGAACTTTCATTTGAAGATTTCGTGTCTGGTCTTCCATTAGGGATTTCTCGTCTATCAGAAGCCCTGGGTTATTAGTAGTTTTTGGATAAATAACCCAAGACTTGATTTTCTTTATATCATACTTTATTTAGAAATCCCCATCCAGACTAACTGCGCAGAGTGTGAGTATAGGTGTACGCTGATCGTGACTTGCTACCTCCGTGGCTCACTCAGTACTGACTTAACTAACTTTTTCAAATCAAAACCGGAAGAGACCTTTGTTTCTCATTTCTCTACTAACTCTCATGGTATCTACCGGAAAAGGGGTTAACAGGATTTTAACATGCGCCAATCAATCTTCCATGATATCGTCACATACTCCCACTCAAAAAACTTCTAACAGCCATCTTAATTTCTAACAGCCATCTTGATTACTACACTAACCCTACACACTTTTTAGGGTACTAACAATTATGTAACAGAAGAATCGAAACCATCAAAACCAAATCAGTGCTAAAATAATATAATTAAAAGAGTCATGAATACCTGAGGAAAGTTGCAGTTGCTCATACTCTAGTGAAAAATCAACATTTAGAACCTGTGTGAAAAACTTGCCATGGGTACGATAATAAAATGAAGGTATTAAACCAACCAATTCGTCACGGTTATGATGCGACTCAAGGTCGCTAGTATGAGGCATCCAGCGAGGATCGAAGACAATAACTAGTAATAATGGATATGTGAGACTATCTTTCTAATAATTATATCATGATGGGAACCACTTTAAAAAAAGGCATGACTATATAAACAGAAACACGTGATTTATAGCGAGGGCAAGGAAGAGCGTGGTGTAAAGGTTAGCAAGCTAGTATCGCAGATCTATTTCTACTATCCTCACTTGATGCCCAATGGACAATTATGTTTCACATACTAAGTGGCGAACAGGTTGGGTAAATACCTAAAGCGACGATAATGGGAAAATGATCTTTTTTCGAATCCTTTATAAATCATATGATTAAGGTGTTGAGATTTTCTACATATAAGGTGTGTGCTATATGCCCGCTCTTACTTATAGACTTGGCCAGAATCAGATGAACTAACTCTTGGCCAATTACTGGCAGTACTCTGAGGTTGATACTATACTTAACCGACCCTACTGGCCATAACTACTGTAACACTCATTGACGACAGACATAGGAATAAAAACATTGGACCTTTAGCAATACGCAGGATAGGATTTATACGCTCAATAAAGGATTCCATAACACAAGACTTTCTTTAAGCCCTTTTCAACTGGCTAAGGATGGCATTTAAACACTTTACATAAGGAATGAAGAGAAAAAAATAATTGCAAATGCTGCATATCGTGCGGGCGGAAGTAGGATGTTCCGTTTAAACCGAAACAAAGACGACAAAAATGACAAAGGACTTTTTCCGGTTAACGCGAACAAAGAAAGAAAGTAGAACAATGAAATCGGAAGTAGATTTTTCCGCTGATATGTATAACAAAAGAAAATGCACGGGCGGTTTATATATATGAAATAAAGTCAATAGCAGGGACGGCAGTTAGTTAGACAGAAGACTCGGAACAGAGGACAAGTGTGCGACAGCCGCTCACGGTCCATCACGGCCGACGAGCTGTGAGACCAACGTAGCCACCCCTTCCACATCACCAACCCAATTCAGCAGTCATTGTCAACGCTCGCCACCCACGCACAGCCGAGGGAGAAGAAATAAAAGTCAGAAGTTTCTACTATACATACGTATTGTGATTTCCTTAAGTCTGACTACTACATATATCGCTTTTGGTACTGTGACCATACCCGCTACGTTACACAGATAACCAGCATGTGTAATTGTATTCACAAAGATTTTACCGAGTCAGAGTTACAATAAGTTAATAAAGAATGCAAGAAAACATCTCACGTTTTACAGCTAACTGTTCTATTTTATAACGAAGTTTTCAATTACCCAATCTGCGAAAATTGAAATATACGTTTTATGATTATATCCTGTTGTTTTTATATTATTGCAATTTGTTTCCGTCAATTAATTTCCGTAATAGCAGCTTTCACCGTAACGTTTTTAAGATTGTAAAGATTTTTTAAAAAGTTCTATGAATTCAACAAGCGCTGCAAACCATGGCGTAACGATATCGCAGTGTTCTCAGAATGTATTAGTGCGCATGAGCAGACAATATAATCAATATTCATAACGGTAATGGTTGATTATGCAAACGATTCTTTATCTTATTCGATTGTGAATAAAATTCCCCTCTTTATATTTCCCATTATGGCTATCATTGTAAGAAATGGAATTCACGACCGGAGTTCAAATCATGGACGATGCAGCTTGAGTATCACTTTGCGCTGATGCATTTGGAAAAAGGACAGTAACTAAGAGGTATAAAATATTCGGTTGTTTCCTATAAGTCTAACATAAACAAAGGGGAACCACTCTTTACTGATAAATTATTTACTTATTCATTGATCTACTAAGAGAAAAGAAGACGGGGTTGTAGAATAATTATACTAGTTCCAATTACCGTCGAATTTGTAAGACAAGGCAGCAAGCAGTCGTAACTTAATACGAACCTGATTTGCTGCAAAGACTACTGCAAAATGCAGGTTATTTATGAAGCCTTAGAACATCATAGAAAATAAGCAACCAATTAGGACTTAAGGAATAGAATCACCCAAATGCATGAGTGGACTATTCTGAATTCCCATAAGTACCAGTTGTTTTGACACTGGTTCAGCTTTGCTTGGCCAGTTGCTGTTGTTCAAACCAATAGTAGACTGACTGACTGACTGACTGCCTTCAATAGGGGTTAGGGTTAGGGTTTAGAGTTAGTTTAATGAGAAAATGAATAAATAATTTATCAATCAAGAGTGGTTCCCCTTTGTTTATGCTAGACTTATAGGAAATAATCAAATATTCGGTAAAACTATCGTATTTGAGGAGGAAAAATATTACATTTTTTCTGTTCCTAGTATAAGAGTGTTGCCGATGTTCTAGTATGTTTCGCCATTAAAACATGACTTCTTTTATGGTTATGTATACTCCTAACAAATATATTAATTGCATCCACTATCTACGGTTGGTATTTAGGACAGAAACTACAGATTCTTCTAAGACTAATAAATTAGTATAAAGGAGGCGCTGTTAACGTAATGGTTATCATCATGAGAAATGGAATCGAAGGCCCGAGTTCAAATCCTGAACGAAGCTGATTAGCTTCTACTTCGCGCTAAGGAAAGGCATGAATCCATCTGTTTTCCGTCCAGCTTTGGATTAATAGTAAGTCTAATCAGTGTGTGTGTGTGTGTGTGTATGGGGGGTCACAGTCAAGTCTGACGCAAGATTCCAATCGACAGTCTAAACACTCTCAACTGTATCACGCTCCAAAATCCATATTAAGAGAATAAGTCCTTTAAATACACCTCAATTTCACCACATCCGGGCTCCTCACTCAAAATTATCCGTGCAGCACGTGCGACACTCGTCAGCACGGCGAGACCACCTACATCCGGGCCACTGCGCTATTTCTTATTTCACTGATCGTCCACAGCTCTCACATTCTGAAGGAAGTGGGTTCGACTCTAGGTCAGTCCTACACGTCAGGCAAAGCCTAGCCCGCTTCCTTCGAAAATACGACAAGTCTTCACGCCCGCCACTCTCTCTGTCACGCCGTGTTGCACGAGGTAGGTCTCCTCTCTCACTACAGTAAGTCTTTAGCCTTGTTTAAAAAGACAGGTTGGGGAAAGGAAAACTCTGAATTCAAATAAGCTTTGATACTTAAAAATTAACATTCTGTCACATCATGACAGAAAATAATACTAGTACTGTCCACGTCAATTATGTTGGTAATTATTTAAGTATAGATCGACAAGTTTTCTTGTTCATGGGTTTGTACTTGGGAATTAAGAACGTAGAAATATCAATCGATAAGGATCATTTCAAATCGATGTAAAAAAAACAGAAGAAAGAACGGTAAGAATGGTGTACGAGGGAGAAATATATTAAAAATCAGTCAATTTATTACTTTCCTCAGCCCATGTATTTGAAGGCGTGTGGTGATTATCGACGAAGGAAATAGACACGGTAATCCAAGTTCTAATCTTGCATGAGACTGTTTTCATTTCACGTAGCGCTAATACACTTGGAAAAGTTGTGCATCCAACTCTTTTCTCTCTATCTATGCGTAAATAGTAGGCCCACACTCGGCTCTTTAACCTTGTTTAACTAACTGGTATAGGAGAAGGAAAACTCCGAATTCAAACTTGTTAAAATTTGCTTAAGAATTTGACCGTGTGTCACCTCCTACTCGCATGGAGGGGTTATTATTTATATTTATCTGGCATTTATATAGATAAGATTGCTAAAGATGCCGTTATAAGCATTTAATATATTTTTCAAATATTCTCTGTTGCCCCCTATTTTTCTCATACTTTCAAAATCTACTGTAGTCAGATCTATAAGTATCTTGAGTATATTTTCTACAAAGAAAAAAATCTATGTTTACGTCAGTGGTTCCCTTTATTACTGTCTCCAGACATACTGGTTTGGCAAGTTTTCATTTCGGGGACACATAAGATAAGATTAAAGGAAATACACTTTTTTGAAAAGTGATTATCTCCCCTTTTGGATAGTCAGCTCATGTAGACTAATGAGCGGCTAATTATAATACGATTTTCTTGTCATTAATTCTGGCACAGCTTTCATTGAGCGATGAGATCATAAGATTCCTTCTCGGTTCGTTTGGCTGAAGACTTGCCACAAATCCACACTAGTATGAAGATTTGAAAATAAAAAGAATGATATTCCAAATAATAAGAATACTAGTAGAAGTACCCGGTCCATGACCAGACTAAAAGGATGTTATTTGGTTGGTTGGTTGGTTAGATTTTACGGCATGTCAACCCTTGTTGGGTTATTTTATGTCAAAGAAGTTTTGTTTTATTCATTTTTAATGCTATTCATTTTTTTAAAACTCAATTTTTAAAACAAATTTATAAACTCATTTTTCTATTTAACTCATCGACATGACTATATCAGGTAATACCACTCCGATTCAGAGTGGATCTGGGAGTAATGGCAATGAAGGGGTAATCCAAACTTCCACAGCTTCTGAATTGGAACTTCCCTATTAGATGTAGTTCAATGTCATACGAAGGACACTAAGAGACATTTAGTAACACCAGGTAGTGATAGAAAGAGATGGAAGAGAGGAGAAAGAAATTGATTTTAACGATAAAAGAAGCTAAGAATTAGCGTATTATAATATTCATTTATTTTAAGAATTGTTTTGCTTTGTTTTGCTTACATTTAAAATAATATTTTAAAAATGTGAACTAAAAGTCGTGTGTGGTCTCAAAAATAGTTTTATTTTTCTAAAGGCTAGTTTTCGTACTTACTTATGAAGACACTTATAAAATTCCCACAAAGCGATTGGTTTTTAATTATTGACTATAATCATTTAATCAGTAAAAAATCAAATCCTAAATTTTGTACGTTTCCTTATCACAAACAAATTTTACTGTTAAATGACTTCTCTTTTCTGAGTAATAGTCGACACGTACATACCAGTCTAAACTTCTTTATATATATATATATATATATATATATATATATATATATATATAAGAGAGAGAGAGAGAGAGAGAGAGAGAGAGAGAGAGAGAGAGAGAGAGAGAGAGAGAGTCAAACCAGACATAGGACTATAAAGAAATGAGAAATCAAAAAGGAACCTAAAAAACGTCAGAAACGAAATCCAAAATGAAAAAATACGGGAAAGAAGAGACTGAAGTTTAAATAGAAATTGAATCGACCTGAAATTCAATGTTATACACACACACACAAAAACAACAACAGCAAAAAACAAACAAATTTTTTTTCTCAGAAAACTAGTTTGAAATAGAACAATTACTTGCTATTTTTGTATTGCTCAATTAGTCAACGAATCAATACCTCATTCACTGGTCTCGTACTCTGGTTTTCGTCGAGGAGGCGTTAGTAATATACAGGGTGGTCTGAAAGTCTTGTGACTCCTACATATTTTAGAGGTAAAATGATTACATAATTCTACCCAAAATTATATAAAGTTTTCCAGATTTCGTTTTAGGGGCAAAATAATTACATAACTTATACATTATGTCAAAACAAAAAATAATGAAGGTTAAAACCGTACATAGAGATGACTGGACATTCGGACCACACACTCCAGGTCAATAAACTGGAGTGAATGTAAAGTTTTTCCCATTTTCAAGACCGGTTGTCACACCAAGGTTAAGGAGCCCAGTCCTCCCTACAATTTACCCATAGCTTGAGGGTGATTAGTTGCATTCATACCTTACGGGATGTTATTAGCTATGTGAAATGCAAACAACTTTGTTCAGTCTTTGTCCCCACAAACTGTACTGATAGTGATGAAACACCCAGTTCAAATCATAGTGTTTGTGGTGGTCAGAAGCGATGGTGACATTAAGCCACCATTAGCCTAGCCACATAGATGTAGACATCTTTGTTGCGCGATTAAGACAACCTTATTTCCATTGCACCCTATATATATATATATATATATATATATATATATATATATATATATATTATATATATGTGTGTGTGTGTATGTGTATAATATATATATATATATATATATATATATAATATATATATATATATATATATTAGGGAATACATCATTCTTATATACATGTATACATATTAGTGAATACATCATTATCATCATATATATTATATATATATATATATATATATATATATATATGTGTACTCTATATATATATATATATATATACTATATATATATATATATAATGTGTGTGTGTGTGGTGTGTGTGTGTGGTGTAGAAGGGAGGGTGAATGAGAGAGAGAGTGAGAGAGAGAGAGAGAGAGAGAGAGAGAGTCAGAAAGATATTGAGAGAAAGGATCATTTTAGATAATTTGCGATAATGTTTTTTTACTGTGATCTGAGATTGTCTTTATGTAATAGCCATGTAGTAGTTGTAAAACAGTCGTAAAATATTCATGATAGACCATCATTGTTATGAATAGTGAGCAGGTACTAACCCAACCCGTTTGCAAGGATTTTACATAATGCCGCATGTATGGGGCATACTGCGGGAACTGAACGCGCTATTCAGTTGTAATGGCATTGAAAGACTAGCTTACTAACTATTCCACCACCATTAGAAGTCCTTTTATTAGTAGCGAATATAGTTTTAAAATGTCTCATCTTGATGTTGCTTTTTGATATATTTACAATACCCCTTTTATTTAAAACTGTAATGAATTTTCAATGGAGAAAATTTTTCGCTTTACACATCTTTCTACTATGATGTTGCATGGAACATTCATTGGTTTTCTCGTAAATTACAATCTAACGGTTCTTTATCCGATTAAAAATCTCTTTTTTCTTTCCTTACCCCCCCCCAAAAAAAAAAGACAAACAAAGAAACACCAAAAAACACCAAAAAGCAAAAAACAAAATACAAGCTAATTTTTCACTGCTTTTGATTTTCACATCTGAAGCACCGCTAGAAGAATAACGTGGCAAAGCAAGATTTGTAATTAGTGGTTTCCTTTTTTCAATTTGTACCCTTAGCGAGAACTGAGATTGGAGTTGTGTCCTCATTATCAATTTTAGTACTGAATTATAATCTGGGTCACAGAGGTTCTCTCCATCACAAAATAAAACTTCTGGTTCGCTTCCTCACAAATCGGTAGTTATTTTTTCTTTTCTGAAACCATTACAGAACATTCACTGACAATAAATTTCAATAAACGAACGAGTTTATTTTTTAATGGTTACAGACGCCACCAGTAAAAAAAGACTGCAATAACAACTTTTACAAGTGCAGTAATTACCATTTATCAAGTTAAGTTACTCTAAAAGTATTGTTCCCGCTAGATCATCAATATAAGCATCAATGTGTATGTTAACTACTTAGATGGTTGTCTAATGGAGGGACTCGGGCGTAACGGTTATCGCCACCAATAATTGAATTAGGGGCCCAAGTTCCGATCCAGGACGTGACTGTTATACATAGCACTAATACCACTGTGAAAGGTATAAATACAAATACCCCCTTCCCCAACTATGGGTAAATATTAGGGCAAACTGCACTCTATAATCTTAGTATGCCAACCGGTCTAGAGGAAGAAAATGTTGAATTCTAACCAATTGTACACCACTTAAACAATTGACCTTGTGACCCATCATTCTTGTGGCAGAGGGGTTAGGTAAATACAAACTTAGATGGGTGACCACTAAAGACGGTAACGTATTGTAAGGAAGTTGAGATATGTGTGCCACCAAGCAAAGCTGAGTAGTGGGCGCTTCCCATGGTGTTGTAGTTACAGAAGTAAAATTGTATGCTACAACTAATATAAGTTTAGTAAATAATTACTCACAGTAGTGTAATGCCTAATTTCAGAGTATACAGCACTTAGTAAAGTCTAGAATTATCTTTTCATAGGGGAAACGAGTTTAAGCCACACTAAAAGCACCGTTTCTCACAATATCTCCAGTATAAGCATGGTTGACTTGTGGAGGGATTCGTCGCCTAGCGGTTATCGTCACAGAAAATTAAATGTATGACTACTATGTGTAGCTTAGGGTTGGTCCAATGCCACATTTAATAGGCTACTAGTAGAACTCTGGTGAGAATAATACTAAAGGATGGATTTGATAATTTTACTGGCATGTCAATTAGTTTGGGGTTATATTATACCTTTATTAAATTGTGTACATTGTACGTTTATTATATACATGTTTTGTGTAGTTTTTTTAATAATTATTTTTTGAACACAGGTATATGATATCAGTTATTCTTACTAAATGCAAATCATTTTGGAACAGATCTATTTGACGCATAGATGGAGCCCTAACAGGTACTACACCCCTGGGTCAGAATGAACCTAGGAGTACTGACATAAAGAGGTATTCCATATTCCCTAGATTCACAAGAACTGGATCCTTCACCACCAGATGCAGATTAATGTCTTAACCAGAACATATTTATATTCTGGAGGGTGGAGGATGTACCACCTCCTCTGAATGGAATAAAGTGTGTATTCTGAGTCATAACACGGGTTGTATGTATAGTGTCATGCCCAGGAAATAAGTTACTTTTCAGGAATAATAATCGATATCTGATGGTATAATATTGGAAAAGGTCAATAGAATGGAGCATATATGCTAATTTTGTATCCCCCCCTTGAATTACAGTGAATCTCCTTATTTTCTGTGACTACTTGGATGATTTGAGAAAAGTAAGTACTTCTTTTTAGCATTTCATAATATTGTACATGTTTTTTCTTTCTAAATTTGCACATCCGATTTATTAAAAGAAATCGTATGTACATATTTTTTTCTCATTCTAAATCCAAGAAATTAGCTAAAATAAATCAAAGTTTAAGTAAATATTTTACGATTAAGTGCGGGGAATCTTTTAAAAATGCCACCACTACAAATTGCCACCACGACAACATATGACCACGTGTCATCGAAATGAAGGAAGCCAAAATGAATTTTGTAAGAAAGGAATCACTGACAAGGTAAAGTGAGGAGATTGTAGAGTTTTCTGGTAACTTTCTGATGCTGTTTCCTGTCATACTCCGTCTTTATCTCAAAGTCCCAGATAGTTTTACGCGTTTCATTCTCAAGAACAGATTCTGGTTTATGTATATACCATGTTTTAATGATCAAAGTTTAGTTTTTTGCACAATTCCCAGTGGATCACCTTCCAAACCCAGTAATTCCCAGCTTTGTATTCTCGTTGTGCTAGCTTGCTACATTCGCTTAATACATAGTTTTTCGTCTCATCTCTGTCACCACACAATCTACATTTACTCTTCTGTTGTGTCTTATAAATTTTCGCTTTGATATAATTGTTATTATGGCATTTTTTTGCAAGCAATTATTTGCGATCAGTTTCCCTCTTGAGGTTTCCTCTTCTTGACCATGTTCATGTCTTTTCATGTGCAACCTCTCTAATTTGACGTTTGAAGTATCCATATAATTGTTTTTCGTCGTTGTTGTTGTTAACAGATACTACCAATGGGATCAGGGTGGACCTGGAAGTAATGGCAATTGAGTGCTATTCCGCATTCTCCCTACCATTGATCTGACACCTCACCACCATATGTTTATAACAAGAACACCCCTTTATTTTTGGAGGTGTTCCTACACCCTATTCAGAGATACAACCCGCGTATTCTAAACTCCACCAACCGGGCGGTATTGTAAATGGACAACATTTAACTTGTCTTTCAACATTGCTTTCAAAGATGGTTCTCTGTATAAAAAGCTGAACATTGTTGTTATTATTATTATTATTTATTATTATTATTATATATATACTTGTTTGTTGTTTCTGTTGTTCTCTGTCTTTTTGTGATTTTCTTTTCTGACTTGAGAAAAAAAAAAGAGCGGAAAAAGAGCTGCAAATACCCCCCCCCCCAACGTACGCTAATGTAAGCGCTGTCGTTTGAATGGCATTTTGCACTGCAATTCCGGCCGCTGACTGATGTTTTGCTTTCGCTGTTCTGCTTAAAAGCCTTTAATTTCATTGCCCTGTCGTTATTCTAAATTCACCAACATTCTTTAAGTGTTACTTATTAATATTCGCACAAAGACATGCCTTCAACAGGGGCTGTCAGATGGCGTGCCGGACTTTTGCACCTAGCTGTGATGGTCAAAGCGATTAGTTACTATTAGTTCTTATTACGTGTTCACTGAGGCAATATTAATGATAAACTGATTTCTTCATCTAGTAGGTTATTCAGGTGTGGGGGAAGGACAGATAGTTTAATCCCGGTTTAACGGTGCGATAGATGCGAATCGTGCTGAGACGAGTTCAGACTCCAACCGGGTCAGCGTTAGCATTCACTTTGCATTAATGCTCTCTTACGCAGTGGAACAGGAAAATTTTAGCAAATAATTGCTATAAATTATTTTAGCAGCAGTTTATCCGAAAGATATAGTTCAATATTATTGATAACAGCAGAAGTTTTCCGAATATTGTAATCAAATGTAAATGATGAGAGGAGTGATAATTTCATACATAGCAACAGACAGAAAAACACCACTCCCGGCGTCGTAAAAAATAAATTATTTGGAAAGACATATGCCTGAGAGGCGTGGGAGTTAAAAAATTCAAGTCAGAGGTTTGTATCATAAGTAGACAAATCAACTCATATTTTATTAAAAGGAGGTAAAAAAACAACAATTTGAAATGAAACACTGAAGCCCCGTCCCCTCACAATAAAAATGTTGCGTGTATATAATAATCGAACAATTATTTGAATATGTCCACATACATTTCCAACAAAATCGTAGTATTTATTTATTTGAAAATTCTTAGTTAACTTCTTGTTACCCTGAAAGAAAAAAGGAAAAAAAAGAAGGACGAGAGTAAAAGCCCAATTTTTAAAAAATTGCTTACTCAAATTTTGCGGTGATAATATAGCATAAGAAATATTTTGACGTAAGCTTGACATAACAGCTATGACGTAGCTTTGTTACAGACAGAAATACAGACCAATCTCCATTAATTGAGATTATAAAAGTAAGATAGACAATAGACAATCATAACAATATGAGGTTGTAGCTGCGTTAACAGACCTATATCCTTATCTTTTATATATTATTTTCTTGTCAATTCAGTTATATATTTAACTCAATCCCTCCAAACCGAACAAGAATGTGACAACAAGATCAGATTTTAGCGGAGGGTTTCTTGTTTCGTATACTCCCTATATTACCCCTACATTCAATACGTCGTGGGCTAAAATAATACTAAATAAAAATTCTGAGCAGAAAGGAGAGACAGAAAAAAGTATAGATTAGAGATTAATAAGATGATACGTGGTTTTACTTATGATAACTTCTACTAGTTCTCTGGACTTTCTACTGCTCTCTGCTGGTTCTATCTCGTCGGGACACCATATTCTCTAGGTTGTTCTTTTGGGCTATATTCTCATTAGGGTTTGGTCTTACTATCTTTCTAGTAGTGGCTGGGCGAGACATTGCTATGTTTTTCATACACCTGCTTAAATAGATAATATATATTTAATTTCCTTCGCAGCAACCAGTGATTCCGCCGGCGGGCGCTATCTGAGCATGTGGATCCTGCAACCTAAGAGGAGGTCACCGTCTCTTCCGTAGCGCGTGCCGGCTCAACATCTGACTAACTAAACAACTAAAAACCTATTTCTCACGCCCTGTAATGAGTGGCGCTTTTCATACGGGATATCAACACTCAAAATTTAATTACACGGGTCCAATATCTGTCAGGTAATTTTCTAATGAACCCATTATTTTAACAGTTAACAGACTCCTATTTAAAGATTTCTACCCGTACCGCACATAATTTATAACTGCCTATAAATCGTGCGCTTCCTGTAACAGTTTAACAAGGTTGAATCGGAGTTTCCTTTTCGATATATCGGGTTGACTAAGTCACGAAAGGTAAAGAGCCCTACGATTTTACAACTCAAAACTGGAGCGAAGCTAACGCTAGTTGGATTCATACGCCCTTCCCAAGATGTTTAGCGCTACTATGAAATATCAACAGGAATCGCCCAGTTCACCCAGACTAAATAACTCGGGGCTTCCATGCTCCCTTTCCTATAGACGATACACCATTTACACACAACAAACATCTCTCTATTAATAATTTATTCGTGCACATATCGAAATAATTCAAAACAAAATATGTGGATTTGTTGAGTATTACATTTTTCGTTATGTTACAATGTACGTAAAATGCTATTTAGTATACTTTTAACATGCTTCCCGCGTGTCAGTCTGAATTCCATAGAGGATAAAAGTTGATCTTCATCCTTAAACTCGGAAACAAATGTTTATCCTCAGCCCCTAGAAGCTAATGCCTGTCTTCTTCGAAAAGTACTGGACTTGCTACTGACTAGTTCGGGTGTATTCTGTGGAATATTGAGGCGTGGAAAAATGATACCAATTGTAGTGGGCTGCACTTGGCCACGGTCCCAGAAAGTTTTAGAAAAAAGACAAGACGAAACTGGAAATCAGAGGAAGAATTGCAAGACCAACCAGATAACAGCATTGTTGAAAATCGGCTAAAATACTCAGAAGAGTACCTGGAGCCTTGAAGAGACCTTTTTTCACTCAGACTCCAGTAAAGACCGATCAGCTAATACTGGATGTAAAAAAATCAGCAGAAAGCTGAAATAACTAATAATTAATAATAATAATTAATAAGAATAAATAATAATAATAGGAAACCTCAAAAGAGAAACTGAATCACTAAATTACTTGCGCACGAATAATGCCATAAGGACAAATTATATGAAAGCGAAAAATCGATAAACCCAACTGAAATAGTAAATGTAGGACTTTGCAATCTTGGTAATAGAAGATGAGTACTCGTAAACCATATATACTCTCGAATGCTAGCACAATACATAGCACAACGAAGAAATACAAAACTAGACACGGCACACGGGTGTGGGATGTGTATTCCAACTAGGGAATTATCTGCAAAAAATAAATTTTTGACCACAGAACAAAATGGTATATGCGATTAAACAGAATCTGTTCTTGAAACCCGAAAAAGCGTCGATTAGAAATTCTCTGGACTTTGCAAATTAAAAACAGATCACCCTTATCCCAGACAAGAAGACCAGGACCTAGTATTTGAGGTAAACAAAAAAAGTAAAGGAAGGCTATAGGGACTTGACATACTGCGTGTGGACTGTTTTGCGCCAGCCAGTGCCAGCCAGGATCACAGCGCATTAAAGTTAAAGGAAAATGCACAAAAAAATGGGACAACCATACTATCTCTGAACCTTGCCAGAGAAACTGAAAAAAATTATGGAATACTGAAAGTGAAAGTGTATACCACATGTAGTCTGGTGCACTTGGAACAATCCACCCAACAAGGATTAGAAAGGGTTTGGAAAGTATTTGGAAATCAGTTGGAACGCGATTGAAAACCATTCAGACACACTTGGCACTGCTGCTAATCTGCCAGAATACTCCGAAGGATGTTCCTGCGGAGACTCTGAGAGACTTGCGGTGTGTGTTCACTCAGACTCCAGTGAAAGACCATTCAGCTAATGCTGATGTGAAACTCACGAAAGGCACAAAATAAATAATATATCAATAATACCATAATAATCAATAATTAAATATCCTATTATAATAATAATAGTCATAAATTAAGCAGATTTTATTCAATACTTCTCTAACTGGACGTTCCATTTTTTAGTGTAAAATTAAATTAGACCCCAAGTTAAATAACAAACGTTTTTATATATGAAACAGGAAGAGATAACATGTCTGATTTAAAAAGGCGTAGTCCGAAGAAAATAAATTTTGCCCTCGCGACTTTATCTTCTAACTTGTGCAAGTTGAACTTTCAAACCTTGTTTCATTCTTCAACATAAGTCTTCTCTTTTTCAATCTGCCAATAAATTGCATTTCTTTTGTGAGGACATCAATTACCCTGCATATAATAAAATCCCACCTAACCAATTTAGGGGATTGGAATAACCATATAAGAATGGAACAACCTTTTTAAAGAGCAAAGGGCGAAGAATGATATCTTCTACTTGTCTGCCATCCAATCAACCACTTTCTCATTTCTAATTCATCCCCCCATCAAAATAGCTCTTGTTGTCTCTTTCAGTTTCTAACTAGTTTCCTAAAGCGCAGTAATGGCATCGAGTGTATTACATCATTAAAGAAAAAAAAGGAACCATTTCCTGGGAGGGGGGGACTTATGAACTCGTCCACTAGGACCTATAATCCATTAATGGCCAGGTTATTTTGATATCTGTAAGATCTTTATGTTAGTATATCTTTCCTCAAGATTTGCAACGTGCCGTCAGTTGAAGTCCATTTTAAGTGCCGACTCCAGCTCCATTTCAGAGAATATCTCTTCCTATCAGATCCCACGTTTAGAATCCACCTCCGAATGTAAAAGAATCGATCTCACTTATTAGTCTGTTTTGCTTAACTTATTGTAATCTAAATCACGATATACGATTAAGGTTGAAACTATTGGTCCCCGTGCGAAGTATACCCCCTCTTGGCTTACAACGATTTGATAGGTTTCATATGAAGGTGAATTAATAACAAATAGGGAGAGACTAAAATAAGCTCTAAAAAAGATTTCTTTTCTTTACTTTGTCATCAAATTATCCTAAAATTCTGAGATGAAATGTTCTAGCTTACGTGTTGGTCTCAAATATAATTTAAGACTGATCAATCAAACATAATACATGAAATAAATTGTATAGTTAATCTAAATGGTCTTCTTATTTTATCAACAAAAAGCACTAACAATTTAAACTTCCTTCATTAACTATTGTAGCAGAAATCACGTTGTGAGAGATCTTACCAGTAACTGACAATACCCGCACAGCAGTAAGGAATTACGGAATAGTATCTGGTATCTTCTATTTGAGATCATCATCCTGTCCTCAGAGATGTAAATTCCTGACCCATTTGCGTAATGGAGCTTCGTCCATAATGTATCTCTTGATATGAGTGCTCCCTAAAACTATATGTGGCACATCAACGGTAGATTCGCGTATCAACCCAATCACAGAAAGTCATCTCTCCTATCTTAAACTCCATACACAGAAATAGACGTATTTACTACCCTAAATAGATGTATATTTATCATTAAGGGATGAGGATAATTACTTTGCATTTTAAATCGCAATGAAAGTCGGCCGAATTTCTAAGCATGAATTGAAAGCTAGAGTCTGCCAGTACCGATACCAGCAAACTCCCTGGTTGTTTCAGTTGTCTCTCCTCTCTAAGAGTGTCACCCGATTATATTCTCCTTACTTAAAAAGAAAAAAAAACAAACCAATTCCCCCCCTCCCCTGACAAAGATATACTGACAAAAAAAATGCCCACAAATGGCGATTGAATGCCTAATTTTCATAGGAAGATTTTTAGCTTGATTGCGATTTTATGACATGTCAAATCTTTAGGGTACCTTTTTGTCGAACACCATTTTTATTTTATTTTCAGGTACTCACTTTTTTAAAACTAATTTTTTAAACATTATTTAAAACGTACTTTTGCTTTATTTAACCCATAGATAGAAAGCTTAACAGGTATTAACCAACTCCAGGTCCAGAGTGGACCGAACTCGTAATGGCAGATGCAAGGGTTACTCCACACTCTTCAAAGGTCCGGAAGAATTGGAGACTCACCAACACCACTATGGTAGAGAATTTAACGTCATATCTCGCGAGAACTTTCCTATAAAGGAATTGAGTAGAAATAATCTTTTTAAATTGGGACATGGAAGGATATATTAAAAAGATGATAGGCGTTTTTCACTGGTTGATGTAATGGTATTAACAAGTTAGATTAGCAGACCCATGACAGTGAGTATCAATTATCACAGGCGCATATACATCATTATCATAAATCAATATGCTCGCGCTGACAGCATGGATTCTCTATTCTTGCTTTCTCTCATCATCTTCTTCTTATACTACTCTCTTCTCCTCTCTCTCTCATCACTCTTCCCATCTCGGTGCATCGTTTCTCGGCTAAGATCCTCATCACAACATCCAATTATCAACACGTTTGATTCAAAGTAAGTTTTCCCGCTCGTCAGCTACTCTGGTATGTCCATGTGGATAGGAGCATTTACAGCGAGAACGCCTCTTACTGAGTTACTTCTTATTTTCTCTGAAGCCAAACATTGCGATAGTTTGTGACGCATAGGGAGTAACAGCTGCCATTTTATAGTGATGATATGTAAATCTTTCCAAAATTATGTTCTAGACAGCAAGTGGGATCGTTGATGATTTCCCTACTCTATATTTGTTTGTCTGCACAATCGTGTCCGTTGAACGTTCAAGTAGAATGCAACCCAACAGCAACCTTGCCAAAGGCATCATCTTTGAAGAATTCTCGTTTACAGAAATTGACCACCGAAAGAATTAAGTATGACCAATATAATTCTTAACACTTGCTATTGATTTATTAAATAACATTACTTTTATCTTTATCAATATATAAAATGTGTTTCATTATAAATGATGTTCTAATTGAAATAAAATGCAAAAGCAAACAATAAAGTTAGATATAAAATTATTTGACGTAAACTAAAAATGAATTATAGTAATTCAATAAAAATAACAAATTTCTCTTAAAACAGTAATGCATAATCTGTGTTAGTGAAAGAACTAATAATTCATAAATCTGAGTTTCTATGCTAAATTGAAAAAATAAATTTAAATGATTAATCGAGATTGGAAATACTACGAATATA
>CM042138.1:129046923-129116741 GCA_023376005.1 Doryteuthis pealeii | reverse complement strand
TCGCGGCGCTCCACCTCTTGTCGGAAATTAAATACCAATCAATGTATTAGGACTAAAACAACAAAACATTGGTCTGTAAAGAGACTTGATATACGTAAAAGTAAAGGTGGTGTGCCAACTATTCGTATCAGCGGACAGTGCCTTATCACATTTTCTCTACCGCTAGACAAGGGAATAGTTTGCTATGGTGGAGCGCCAAACCTATAGCCAACCCTTCACATTTTACTTGTACAATCAGATTACCGATAGATCATTAGTGCTGAGTTAGCGGGAACGGTATACGAACATAAAAACTTTGCAATTGCTGGGTTGATGAATATACCGACTGAGACTAACGGCATTTCCAACAAACCCAGTTATTTATACTAGTAAATCATTTTTTTTTCGATTTTATATTTTAATAGGCATTCAGTTTTTATTGATAGTTGAAAGGAAAACAAACTGTAATTTTAGCTAAAGGAATTCATGAATATTGGAAAAAATATACTGCTGAAAATATCTAGGAAATTTGAAAGACAAAAGAAAATTTTATTTTTATTCGTGGTTTCAAAGATATTAGAATACGTGCTTGATATTTAATGAACTTTTAGGATTTTCGTTCGGTGAATATTTGTGAGGAACGATCAGCTTAATATCTTATTAACATCAAATCCAAAATTTAATTCATTACACGATTACACTTGATTTTTCTGTGGGAAAATAAGATCAATAAATAAAGGAATTAAAGAATAAAATAAAATTAAAATAGAATAAATACATTTTTCTCATGATTGAAAAAACCCCAAAAACGGAGATATTTTTTTATATCTGCCCATGTTTATGGACTCTTTTACTTGAAAGGAATAATCGACCCTATTTTACTGCAGATTTAACGCTTTCAAGAGGCTCCCTAAAGTGGCCTGCAAATTAGTACAGACACACCTTTGATATATGTCTCTCTTCTCAAACTGAGCGCCTGGCTGACTTGAGCTTAACTTTAATTTGGACTACATTTTAGAATATATCCAAATACTTTCCTTAATCATAATACGTAACAAATTAACGGTATCCCCGGATTAAAAGAAAGATATTAGGGAATTTTTGTTTCCTTTAACCTCACCAAAGGAATAAAAGGTCGCGTGGTAAAACCAAGGTTTGTTGCTTCTTTTATTTACCAATAAGTTTTCCATGTGAACACGCACCTGCTCCACAATTTACTGAAACCCATCATGAATTGGACTCCAAACAGAAAATATAACCCAATATGTCCTCCACACTGTTCCAATATTGACAAGTAATAAAAATGTAGAACATAATATGATTAATTTAACAATGATCATAATATCCGAAAACATTCCTTAAAATTTAGAGGAGAGCTGGTAAGTGTTGTTTGTTTATGATTCTATTATATATCGCCGGGAGGCCCCAGATGTGACCATTGTAGTCACATCTGTTTGGAAGCACGTGGATGTATTGGTGACCGTCGTAGAAGTACACACCGGCGAGACGAAGTTAAAATTCCTCGGTCTCCAGCTGTCTGAAATTCACATAGCGTTAATACCCTTTGAAACGGTACGAATACAACTATTCTTCCTTCCACGATGGGTAAAGTAGTATAGCAGACGCGTTTTATTCCATCCTCGCATGACTTATGGCACCAAGTCTACGCACGGATCGGACCCGTGGGCACCAAAAAACTCAAGAACGGAATCCAAACTCACAAGGGGTTCCTCTCTCTCCATTGTTTAGAGTCGAGTAAAGCCATACACCCTTCTGTGTGGCATAAGATGGCTTCCCCTCGCACCCCACTCCCTATTCCTCACACAACGTCATCACCTATGCGATTATCGGGTTCTGGTAAAGTACCTACTTTCTTTCCACTGTTTTTGATTAATTTTATAAACAAACTTTACTCATACTTACTTATGGTTACCAACCCCCCGCACGGAGCGGATGTGACACAAGGTCAATTTCATAAAGCGGAGTTCAAAGGTTTGAATTCAGAGTTTTTTCCTTCTCCTAGGACCGGTTGCCTAACCAAGGGTCAAAAGAGCCCAGTCTGTCCTACTTTTATCCCAATAAGCTGGAGGGAGATAGGATTCATACCTTTCCAGGGTATTAGCGCTAAGTGAAAGCAATACCACATCCAGGACTTTGAACTCGGGCGACGAGTTCCATTCCCATGACTTTAGCCATTACAACCACGCAACTTTCCCATTTACAATATTTACTGAGTTATTTTGTCGATGATGTGCTAGAATTAAGAGCTGGTGTTGTTCTTATTTTGTTTATTGATTTTAACCGCATATCAACTCGTCTGGGGTTATGTCCAGATGCCTTAAACGGTTGGAAGTTATACATATCATGTTCTATATTTTACATTTTAGTAATTTGTTTTTTAAAATGTGTTAGCATTATTGGGGGAGTTATGTTGTATCGGTATGAATTTTGTTTCATGTCTAATATTCTATGGTATAATTTATATCTCATAAAAAAAAAGAGAATATCTTTCCATGTTGACATTTCAAAACAGATCTTCATATTGTTTGCTTTAAAATAAACGGTTTCTGATGTGAGCAGAAAACCTGCATTCCATGGAATAAGTGTTATAATGTCAAAGAGTGATTTGACATGTTCAAAGTAGTGGTTTTGTTTTCTTTTTGAGTATACTGGAGTGCGTTAGTCTTGTATGCCAAGCGTATCGAGATACAATGACTTGTTCTCCTAGACTTCCTTAGAGTTGGTCTCCAGCCTCCAAAGTGGGTTTTAAATTAACAGAGCTGCGGTGACGCAGGTGTTGATTAAGGGTTAATAATATAATAAAGTAATGATTTGTTTCCTTCACAGGTATTCCTATTCAGGCTCCCAACTCATTAATTAGGATGCAAGTGTTCATCCATAGGTATTGAACTGAATATTAAAGATTGATCCGGAAACAGCTGGATATAATAATATTTGTAAAAAATCTTTTCCGTAGGATATTTCTAATAGCTTCGTCACAGCGATTGTACACAAGCACCATATACGAGAAGATAATTTCCCTGGCGAAGGACGGATTCTGAAGCATATTTCATCGACCTTGAAATGTTACAAAAAAGTATAAAAATAAGATAACGTTAAAAGAAAAGAAAATTCAAGCAAGAAACTCTTGAAAACAATTGATTATTGAGTTAAATGTTTGGGTGGATTATCTTTTATTTTTTGTTTGAATGACCTTACAAACGTTTCTTTGGGAGCGACATAATTTAATTAGCGTAAGAGTACAATTAGGCATGAACAACTATTATTTTTAAATCTTTTTTTTCAGTCGCTGTAGTAATGGGAGACGAGCTAATTTTTACCCAATCCATTGGGAATCTGTTTATTGGCACATTACACATGGAATAATCACACATGTCAAATCATCCAGAAAAAAGTAAAATTTTCACCCCACTCACTTCTAATTCAGAAAAAGTATAAATTTTCCCATCTACTTCAATTTTCTGAAATGTTGTGCAGGTGTGGACATCAGACGATCCAAATTTTGCAGCTTTCCAATGCTAAAGATTGGCGGAAACTATGTCGATTTTATAGCTCCTTCCAATTTGGTGGGGTTCGCGAAATTGTAATGTATTTTTGTCTGTACAATGGTTCTAGAGCTTTCCTACTACAAAAAAATTGGTTTATGAAAGCATTATCACCCAGAAATCTAAAAATGCTGTTAGAAAAGTCTTAAGGTTGACCAATTTTAAAGTAATTGATAATTTCTGATTTTTCATTGCAAGATCAATATCTCACTGTGGCATGCATCCATGACAAGGTTTTTTCTATTATTATTTCACATATATGGAATATTATTTGTACAAAAAGATAAATAACTGAAGCTACATCATTCAGTTATAATTTTTCAAATCAGAAATCATTAATAACATAAAATTGGTTGATTTTAAGACATTTTGATTAGCATTTTTGGATTCTTGGGCAAAAATATTTTAAAACCAATTTTTAGTTGTAAGGAAGCTCTAGAATATATTTTACAGACAAAATAGATTACAAAAAGTCGTCATTTTTCGCAACCCTCCACCCACATTTGGAGAGCTAAAAATCTACACAACTCTGTTAATTTTTCTAATTGAAACTTCCAATTTAGGAGATTGTCTATCTTTATCATTTCCACGTCTAGACAAAATTGAAGGAAAAAATTGAAGTGCAAAATTTTTTAACAAACTTTTTCAAAAGTATAAGTAAACATAGAAACTGGAAATAAGAGGAAGAATTGAGTCCATTAGACAACAGCATTGTTGAAATTAATTAGAATAATTTAGAAGGATTCCTGCGGACCTGAGGAGACTTGTAGTCTAACGCTGGGTGTGAAAAACACAAGAAGTGAAATAATAATTGGGAGCAGAACCAAGAAACAGAATAGATATGAAGAAAGAAAAGTATAGAATAGTACCCCAGAAAAACAAAAAAGCACAAAAAATAAATAAGTAAGTGAATAAAAAACACTTCTCGAAACCAAGGTCATCAGTAGAAAAATCGTCAAGAGAATATCCACCTGAGCTGAATCCTTTGCAAGCTATCCTGGACTAGGCTGAACTTGCAATCGGTCGGAAAATTAAAACATATTACAGGGTGACCAGATAAAAAACACTACCAAAACTATTCATTTTATTTTCCATTAAAACTAACCCTAAACCCAACCCCATACCTAACCTAACGCTAACATTACCCAAAACCTAAACCCTAAACCCAAACCCCCTAGTTTAAAATTAACAGTTTTATTACATTTGTGGGTTCTGTTTTGTTCTGGGTTACCCTGTGTACATAGTGACCCAGAACAAAACAGAACCCTAATTATTATTTATTTTCCCCATTAAATAATCCTAAACCCCAACCCCAACCCTAACCCTAACCCTAACCCTAATTCCTACTTAAATTTAACCGTCTTATTACAAAATTGTGGGTTCTGTTTTGTTCTGGGTCCACCCTGTGTACATAGTGACCCAGAACAAACAGAACCCTAATTATTTTATTTATTTTCCCATTAAACTAATCCTAAACCCCAAACCCAACCCTAACCCTAACCCTAAATATTCCCTAGTTAAAGTTAACAGTATTATTACCAAATTTGGGGGTTTCCGTTTGTTCTGGTCACCCTGTGTACATAGGACCCAGAAACAAAACAGAAACCCTAATTATTTATTTATTTTCCCATTAAAACTAATCCTAAAACCCCAACCCCAAACCTTACCCTAACCATTCCCTAGTTAAAGTAACAGTCTTATTACAAAATTTGGGGGTTTGTTTTGTTCTGGGTCATCCTCAATTCCGACCGATTTGCAAGTTTAGCCCCTGGACTATTCTTAAAAAGAACAATTCGGGAACTCTGGTAAATGGTAATTGATACCGATACACTACAGCTACTAAATGACATAGACAGCATATATTTGTCTAGAAAAGAAGAAGTATAACCACCTGAATATAAGGTATATAACAATAATAAGTAATATATTTATCTTAGGAGTGTACATGCTTTATTTCCTGGATATCACTACATATGATAAAAATTTAGAATTAATGTGCAATTAGCAAACAAAACAACATATATGTTGCAGAGAAAAAGACCAAATCTCTACAATCAGCTTGTGATAACGAAATGTATTGTCAATGGCGTGCGTTTATATTCTTAATACTAGCAGATAAAGTTTTAAGTTATCTAGTTGCTTAAAATACAAATAGAAGTGACTGTTTGTATGAAGGGTGCAAAAAGGTTCTCAGCCCAACCAAAGCCTTCTATCTTTAAATTTCAAAAATGTTTTTTGGAAAGGTTAAACAAGTGTTAAAAAGAATGTACCAACTCTGTTGAATTGTGGTGTTGTGTCGCGAACTTCTTAGCAGCTCCTCGTTTAAGTAATATATTCATAAGATGCAAACTACGAAGTTAAGATTTTCCTTCGACTCTTAACTGCCCATTTTCTGAGAATATTTGTATGGATTTTTGTGCCTTTGAATATTTATTATTGAAAAAGGTTTTTGCATTTTTCAATATTTAAGATTTAAACTGTACCTTTATTGAGTCATTTAACTTGTCAACTTCTGAGCTCACGTATACGTTGCTGACAAAGATTCTACAGCAACGGTTCGATGTTATACCAACACAGCCAGTTGTTATATTTCTACAGTCGCTATACTATCTCGTATAATATAAAGCAGTGCGTGGGACGCTTTCGACATGTCGTCATCATCAGATCGCGCTGACAGCACGGATTCTCATGACTCTCTCTCTCTCTCTCTCTCTCTTCTCTCTCTCTCTCTATATATATATATATATATATATATATATATATATATCTTCCTGTCGATCATTGCTCCTGGAGGAATCCACACAGCTGAGTGACATAGATTTTTTGCCAGTCGTCCAACACTGATGTGTCCATGTAAACTTATGCCTTCATCCTTGCTTCTCCAGCAATGTCTCACATATCTTGTTGGTATTGTTTAGAGGGTAATAACATTGTAACACCCTGATTATATTTTTCAATTTACTAACAATTAAACATACACATAGTATAACTGAATCAGAATAAATCATCAGATATATGAAGTTATACATGCACAGGTTCCAAAGTAAGGATGTGTATCAATAATGACCTATGCGCAATACAGAACCTAAGTCGAAATCCTAATCAGAATCCACACAGCTGATTGACATAGATTTTTTGCCAGTCGTCCAACACTGATGTGTCCATGTAAACTTATGCGTTCATCCTTGCTTTTCCAGCAATGTCTCACATATCTTGTTGGTATTGTTTAGTGGGTAATAACACCCTGATTATTATATATAATGATTTGAAGGCGATTACAATGCGTATAAAAAATAAAAACAAAAATGATTATGTTTTTCAATTTACTAACAATTAAACATACACATAGTATAACTGAATTAGAATAAATCAACAGATATATGAAGTTATACATGCACAGGTTCCAAAGTAAGGGGTGTATCAACAATGACCTATGTGCAATACAGTAGCTAAGTCCAAATCATAATCATCCATGATCAGATTCTAATTTTTGCTTCTGTCGGTGTATACAGTATATTAAAAAAATAAGCCTTGTTAAAGACATACTAAACAATGATAGTCTTGGATCAGTTCCCAATATCCTGGAAAGGAGGTTGGGTGAAATGGAGTGCAGAGGAAGTGTTTTATACTCATTACTCGTTTTCTGATCATCTTGCAATATCTTACGTAGCTGGGAATTCTTCTAGCATCTGGAACTTTCATTTGGAGATTTCGTGCCTGGTCTTCCATTAGGGATTTCTCGTCTATCAGAAGCCCTGGGCCATTAGTAGTTTTTGGATAAATAACCCGAGGCTTAGATTTTCTTTGTATCATATTTTATTTAGAAATCCCCATCCAGACTAACTGCGCAGAGTGTGAGTATGGGAGCACGCTGATCGCGACTTGCTACCTCCGTGGTTTGTCCAGTACTGAATTAACTAACTCTTTCAAATCAAAACCGGAAGAGGCCTCTGTTTCTCATTTTTCTACTAACTCTCACGGAATCTCCCAGAAAGGGGGTTAACACGATTTTAACATGTGCCAATCAATCTTCCATGATATCGTTACATACTCCCACTGAAAAAACTTATAACAGCCATCTTGATTTCTAACAGCCATCTTGATTTCTACACTAACCCTACACACTTTTTAGGGTACTAACAATTATGTAACAGAAGAATCAAAACCATCAAAACCAAATCAGTGCTAAAATAATATAATTAAAAGTCATGAATATCTGAGGAAAATTGCTGTTGCTCATACTCTAGTGAAAAATCAACATTTAGAACCGGTGTGAAAAACTCGCAATGGGTAAGATAATAAAATGAAGGTATTAACCCAACCCATTCGTCACGGTTATGATGCGACTCAAGGTCGCTAGTATGAGGCATCCAGCGAGGATCGAAGTCAATATCCAGTAATAATGGATATGTGAGACTATCTTTCTAACAATTATATCATGATGGGAACCTATTAAAATAATAAAGAAGGTATGACTATATAAACAGAAACACGTGATGTACAGCGAGGGCAAGAAAGAGCGTGGTGTAAAGGTTAGCAAGCCAATCTCGCAGATCCATTTCTACTTTATAGTGAGTTCTATCCTCACTTGATGCCCAGTGGGCAATTATGTTTCTCATACTGACTGGCGAACAGGTTGGGTAAATACATAAAGCGACGATACAGAAAAATGAACTTTTTTCGAATCCTTTATAAATTATATGATTAAGGTGTTGAGATTTTCTACATATAAGGTGTGTGCTAGATGCCCGCTCTTACTTATAGACTCGGCCAGAATTATGTGATCTAACTCTTGGCCAATCAGTGGCTGTACTCTGAGGTTGATACCCTACTTTACCGACCCTACTGGCCATAACTTCTGTAACACTCATTGACGACGGACATAGGATTAAATCACTGGATCTTTACCAATACGCAGGATAGGACTTATACGCTCACCAAAGGATTCTATAACAGAGGACTTTCTTTGAGCCCTTTTCAACTGGCCAAGGATGGCATTTAAAAACTTTAAATGAGGAATGAGGAGAAAAAAATAATTGCAAATGTTGCATATCGTGCGGGCGGTAGAAGGATTTTCCATTTAAACCGAAACAAAGAGAAGACAACAAAAATGACAAAGGACTTTTCCCGGTTAACGCGAACAAAGAAAGAAAGTAGAACAATGAAATCGAAGTAGATTTTTCCGTTGATAAGTATAACAAAAGAAAATGATGGGCGGTTTATATACATAAAATAAAGTCAATAGCAGGTACGGCAGTTAGACAGAAGACTCAGAACAGAGAACAAGTGTGCGACAGCTGCTCACGGTCCATCACAGCCGACGGGCTCTGAGACCAACGTAGCCACCCCTTCCACCTCACCAACCCAATTCAGCAGTCATTGTCAACGCTCGCCACCCACGCACAGCCGAGGGAGAAGAAATAAAAGTCAGAAGTTTCTACTATACACACGTATTGTGATTTCCCTAAGTCTGACTACTACATATATCGCTTTTGGTACTGTGACCATACCCGCTACGTTACACAGATAACCAGCATGTGTAATTGTATTCACAAAGATTTTACCGAGTCAGAGTTACAATAAGTTAATAAAGAATGCAAGAAAACATCTCACGTTTTACAGCTAACTGTTCTATTTTATAACGAAGTTTTCAATTACCCAATCTGCGAAAATTGAAATATACGTTTTATGATTATATCCTGTTGTTTTTATATTATTGCAATTTGTTTCCGTCAATTAATTTCCGTAATAGCAGCTTTCACCGTAACGTTTTAAAGATTGTAAAGAATTTAAAAAGTTCTATGAATTCAACAAGCGCTGCAAACCATGGCGTAACGATATCGCAGTGTTCTCAGAATGTATTAGTGCGCATGAGCAGACAATATAATCAATATTCATAACGGTAATGGTTGATTATGCAAACGATTCTTTATCTTATTCGTTTGTGAATAAAATTCCCCTCTTTACTGTTCCCATTATGGCTATCATTGTAAGAAATGGAATCCACGACCGGAGTTCAAATCATGGACGATGCAGCTTGCGTATCACTTTGCGCTGATGCATTTGGAAAAATGACAGTAACTAAGAGGTATAAGATATTCGGCTATTTCCTATAAGTCTAACATAAACAAAGGGGAAACACTCTTTACTGATAAATTATTTACTTATTCATTGATCTACTAGGAGAAAAGAAGACGGGGTTGTAGAATAATTATACTAGTTCCAATTACCGTCGAATTGGTAAGACAAGGCAGCAAGCAGTCGTAACTTAATACGAACCTGATTTGCTGCAAAGACCACTGCAAAATGCAGGTTATTTATGAAGCCTCAGAACATCATAGAAACCAAGCAGCCAATCAGGACTCAAGGAATAGAATCACCCTAATGCATGAGTGGACTATTCTGAATTCCCATAAGTACCAGTTGTCTTGACACTGGTTCAGTTTTGCTTGGCCAGTTGCTGTTGTTCGAACAAATAGTAGATTGACTGACTGACTGACTGACTGACTTCAATAGGGCTAGGGTTAGGGTTAGGTTTTAGAGTTAGTTTAATGAGAAAATGAATAAATAATTTATCAAGAGTAGTTCCCCTTTATTTATATTAGACATAGGAAATAACCAAATATTCGGTACAACTATCGTATTTGAGGAGGAAAAATATTACATTTTTTTTCTGTTCCTAGTATAAGAGTGTTGCCGATGTTCTAGTATGTTTCGCCATTAAAACATGACTTCTTTTATGGTTATGTATACTCCTAACAAGTATATTAATTGCATCCACTATCTCTGGTTGGTCTTTAAGACAGCACCTACAGATTCTTCTAAGACTAATAAATCAGTATAAAGGAGGCGCTGTTATCGTAATGGTTATCATCGTGAGAAATGGAATCGAAGGCCTGAGTTCAAATCCTGAACGGAGCTGGTTACCTTCTACTTCGCGCTAAGGAAAGGCATGAATCCATCTGTTTTCCGTCCAGCTTTTGATTAATAGTAAGTCTAATCAGTGTGTGTGGTATGGGGGGTCACAGTCAAGTCTGACGCAAGGTTCCAATCGACAGTCTAAACACTCCCAACTGTATCACGCTCCAAAATCCATATTAAGAGAATAAGTCCTTTAAATACACCTCAATTTCACCACATCCGGGCTCCTCACTCATAATTATCCGTGCAGCACGTGCGACACTCGTCAGCACGGCGCGACCACCTACATCCGGGCCACTACGCTATTTCTTATTTCACTGATCGTCCACAGCTCTCGCATTCTGAAGGAAGCGGGTTCGACTCTAGGTCAGTCCTACACGTCAGGCAAAGCCTAGCCCGCTTCCTTCGAGAATACGGCAAGTCTTCACGCCCGCCACTCTCTCTGTCACCCCGTGTTGTACGAGGTAGGTCTCCTCTCTCACTACAGTAAGTCTTTAGCCTTGTTTAAAAAGACAGACTGGGGAAAGGAAAACTCTGAATTCAAATTAGCTGTAATACTTAAAAATTAACATTGTGTCACATCATGACAGAAAATAGTACTACTATTGTCCACGTCAATTATGTTGGTAATTATTTAAGTATAGATCGACAAGTTTTCTTGTTCATTGGTTTGTAGTTGGGAATTAAGAACGTAGAAATATTAATCGATAAGGATCCTTTCAAATCGATGTAAAAAAAACCGAAGAAAGAATGGAAGAATGGTGTACGAGGGAGAAATATATTAAAAAGCAGTCAAGTGATTGCTTTCCTCAGCCCATGTATTTGAAGGCGCGTGGTGATTATCGACGAAGAAAATAGACACGGTAATCCAAGTTCTAATCTTGCACGAGACGCTAATACCCGAGGGAAAATTGTGCATCCACGTTTTTTCTGTCTATCTATGCGTAAATAGTAAATAATAGTTAGCTGTAAAACGTGAGATGTTTTCTTGCATTCTATATTAACTTATTGTAACTTTGACTCGGTTAAATCTTTGTGAATACAATTACACATATCTTGTTTAACTAACTGGTATAGGAGAAGGAAAACTCTGAATTCAAACTTGTTAAAATTTGCTTAAGAATTTGACCGTGTGTCACATCCTACTTGCGTGGAGGGGTTATTATTTATATTTATCTGGCATCTATATAGATAAGATTGCTAAAGATGCCGTTATAAGCATTTTAATATATTTTTCAAAATATTCTCTGTTGGCCCCCTATTTTTCACATACTTTCAAAATCTACTGTAGTCAGATCTATAAGTATCTTGAGTATATTTTCTACAAAGAAAAAAAATCTATGTTTACTTCAGTGGTTCCCTTTATTACTGTCTCCAGACATACTGGTTTGGCAAGTTTTCATTTCGGGGACACATAAGATAAGATTAAAGGAAATACACTTTTTTGAAAAGTGATTATCTCCCCTTTTGGATAGTCAGCTCATGTAGACTAATGAGCGGCTAATTATAATACGATTTTCCTGTCATTAATTCTGGCACAGCTTTCATTGAGCGATGAGATCATAAGATTCCTTCTCGGTTCGTTTGGCTGAAGACTTGCCACAAATCCACACTAGTATGAAGATTTGAAAATAAAAAGAATGATATTCCAAATAATAAGAATACTAGTAGAGGTACCCGGTCCATGACCAGACTAAAAGGATTTTATTTGGTTGGTTGGTTAGATTTTACGGCATGTCAACCCTTGTTGGGTTATTTTATGTCAAAGAAGTTTTATTTTATTCATTTTTAATGCTATTCAATTTTTTAAACAAATTTCTAAACTTATTTTTTTATTTAACTCATCGACATGACTATATCAGGTAATACCACTCCGATTCAGAGTGGACCTGGGAGTAATGGCAATGAAGGGGTAATCCAAACTTCCACAGCTTCTGAATTGGAACTTCCCTATTAGATGTAGTTCAATGTCATACGAAGGACACTAAGAGACATTTAGTAACACCAGGTAGTGATAGAAAGAGATGGAAGAGAGGAGAAAGAAATTGATTTTAACGATAAAAGAAGCTAAGAATTAGCGTATTATAATATTCATTTATTTTAAGAATTGTTTTGCTTTGTTTTGCTTACATTTAAAATAATATTTAAAAAATGTGAACTAAAAGTCGTGTGTGGTCTCAAAAATAGTTTTATTTTTCTAAAGGCTAGTTTTCGTACTTACTTATGAAGACACTTATAAAATTCCCACAAAGCGATTGGTTTTTAATTATTGACTATAATCATTTAATCAGTAAAAAATCAAATCCTAAATTGTGTACGTTTCCTTATCACAAACAAATTTTACTGTTCAATGACTTCTCTTTTCTGAGTAATAGTCGACACGTACATACCAGTCTAAACTTCTTTATATATATATATATATATATATATATATATATATATATATATATAAGAGAGAGAGAGAGAGAGAGAGAGAGAGAGAGAGAGAGAGAGAGAGAAGAGAGAGAGAGAGAGAGAGAGAGAGAGAGAGAGTCAAACCAGACATAGGACTATAAAGAAATGAGAAATCAAAAAGGAACCTAAAAAACGTCAGAAACGAAATCCAAAATGAAAAAATACGGGAAAGAAGAGACTGAAGTTTAAATAGAAATTGAATCGACCTGAAATTCAATGTTATACACACACACACACACAAAAACAACAACAGCAAAAAACAAACAAATTTTTTTTCTCAGAAAACTAGTTTGAAATAGAACAATTACTTGCTATTTTTGTATTGCTCAATTAGTCAACGAATCAATACCTCATTCACTGGTCTCGTACTCTGGTTTTCGTCGAGGAGGCGTTAGTAATATACAGGGTGGTCTGAAAGTCTTGTGACTCCTACATATTTTAGAGGTAAAATGATTACATAATACTACCCAAAATTATATAATGTTTTCCAGATTTCGTTTTAGGGGCAAAATAATTACATAACTTATACATTATGTCAAAACAAAAAATAATGAAGGTTAAAACTGTACATAGAGATGACTGGACTTTCGGACCACACACTCCAGGTCAATAAACTGGAGTGAATGTAAAGTTTTTCCCATTTTCAAGACCGGTTGTCACACCAAGGTTAAGGAGCCCAGTCTTCCCTACAATTTACCCATAGCTTGAGGGTGATTAGTTGCATTCATACCTTACGAGTGGTTATTAGCTATGTGAAATGCAAACAACCTTGTTCAGTCTCTGTCCCCTCAAACTGTACTGATAGTGATGAAAGGCTAACACCCAGTTCAAATCATAGTGTTTGTGGTGGTCAGAAGCGATGGTGACATTAAGCCACCATTAGCCTAGCCACATAGATGTAGACCTCTTTGTTGCGCGATTAAGACAACCTTATTTCCATTGCACCCTAGATATATATATATATATATATATATATATATATATATATATATATATATTAGGGAATACATCATTCTTATATACATGTATACATATTAGTGAATATATCATTATCATCATATATATTTATATATATATGTGTGTATATATATATATATATATATGTGTGTGTGTGTGTGTGTGTGTAATTGGGCACACACACACACACACACACACACACACACACACACACATATATATATATATATATATATATATATATATATATATATATATATATAAATAAGAGGAAAAGAAATCGAGCTACTCACAATTTTAATTCTCGAAAAAAATAGAGAAAGCGAATGAGTCGGGATTAAGAGAACAGAGAAAAGTGCCAAATACATATTTAGAGCCATTTTAGAGAAACAGAACCGTATCAGTAGCAAAAGTTAACTACGCAGGTTTCACCGAGAAGGGTCTTCAGAAAAACTCTGACAGGAATGATTGGTACGAACGGATATATATATAATATATATATATATATATATGTGTGTGTGTGTGTGTGTGTGTGAGTGTGTGTATATAGAAGGGAGGGTGAATGAGAGAGAGAGAGAGAGAGAGAGAGAGAGAGAGAGAGAGAGAGAGAGAGTCAGAAAGATATTGAGAGAAAGGAACATTTTAGATAATTTGCGATAATGTTTTTTTACTGTGATCTGAGATTGTCTTTATGTAGTATCCATGTAGTAGTTGTAAAACAGTCGTAAAATATTCATGATAGACCATCAATGTTATGAATAGTGAGCAGGTACTAACCCAACCCGTTTGCAAGGATTTTACACAAGGCCGCATGTATGGGGCATACTGCGGGAACTGAACGCGCTATTCAGTTGTAATGGCATTGAAAGACTAGCTTACTAACTATTCCACCACCATTAGAAGTCCTTTTATTAGTAGCGAATATAGTTTTAAAATGTCTCATGTTGATGTTGCTTTTTGATATATTTACAATACCCCTTTTATTTAAAACTGTAATGAATTTTCAATGGAAAAAATATCCTAATTTTTCGCTTTACACATCTTTCTACTATGATGTTGCATGGAACATTCATTGGTTTTCTCGTAAATTACAATCTAACGGTTCTTTATCCGATTAAAAATCTTTTTTTTCTTTCCTTAAAAAAAAAAAAAAAGACAAACAACAAAAAAACACCAAAAAACACCAAAAAGCAAAAAACAAAACAGAAGCTAATTTTTCACTGCTTTTGATTTTCACATCTGAAGCACCGCTAGAAGAATAACGTGGCAAAGCAAGATTTGTAATTAGTGGTTTCCTTTTTTCAATTTGTACCCTTAGCGAGAACTGAGATTGGAGTTGTGTCCTCATTATCAATTTTAGTACTGAATTATAATCTGGGTCACAGAGGTTCTCTCCATCACAAAATAAAACTTCTGGTTCGCTTCCTCACAAATCGGTAGTTATTTTTTCTTTTCTGAAACCATTACAGAACATTCACTGACAATAAATTTCAATAAACGAACGAGTTTATTTTTTAATGGTTACAGACGGCACCAGTAAAAAAAGACAGCAATAACAACTTTTACAAGTGCAGTAATTACCATTTATCAAGTTAAAGTTACTCTAAAAGTATTGGTTCCCGCTAGATCATCAACATAAGCATCAATGTGTCTGTTAACTACTTAGATGGTTGTCTAATGGAGGGACTCGGGGCGTAACGGTTATCGCCACCAATAATTGAATTAGGGGCCCCAAGTTCCGATCCAGGACGTGACTGTTATACATAGCACTAATACCACTGTGAAAGGTATAAATACAAATACCCCCTTCCCCAACTATGGGTAAATATTAGGGCAAACTGCACTCTTTAATCTTAGTATGCCAACCGGTCTAGAGGAAGAAAATGTTGAATTCTAACCAATTGTACACCACTTAAACAATTGACCTTGTGACCCATCATTCTTGTGGCAGAGGGGTTAGGTAAATACAAACTTAGATGGGTGACCACTAAAGACGGTAACGTATTCTAAGTAAGTTGAGATATGTGTGCTACCAAGCAAAACTGTGTAATGGGCGCTTCCCACGGTGTTGTAGTTACAGAAGTAAAATAGTAGGCAATTACAAGTGGGTTCGATTCTCATTGTATGCTACAACTAATATAAGTTTAGTAAATAATTACTCTCAGTAGTGTAATGCCTAATTTCAGAGTATACAGCACTTAGTAAAGTCTAGAATTATCTTTTCATAGGGGGGACGAGTTTAAGCCACACTAAAAGCACCGTTTCTCACTATATCTCCAGTATAAGCATGGTTGACTTGTGGAGGGATTCGTCGCCTAGCGGTTATCGTCACAGAAAATTAAATGTATGACTACTATGTGTAGCTTAGGGTTGGTCCAATGCCACATTTAATAGGCTACTAGTAGAACTCTGGTGAGAATAATACTAAAGGGTAGATTTGATAATTTTACTGGCATGTCAATTAGTTTGGGGTTATATTATACCTTTATTAAATTGTGTACATTGTACGTTTATGTATACATGTTTTGTGTAGTTTTTTTAAATAATTATTTTTGAACACACGTATATGATATCAGTTATTCTTACTAAATGCAAATCATTTTGGAACAGATCTATTTGACGCATAGATGGAGCCCTAACAGGTACTACCACCCCTGGGTCAGAATGAACCTAGGAGTACTGACAATAAAGAGGTATTCCATATTCCCTAGATTCACAGAACTGGATCCTCACCACCAGATGCAGATTAATGTCTTAACCAGAACATATTTATATTCTGGAGGGTGGGGGATGTACCCTCTGAATGGAATAAAGTGTGTATTCTGAGTCATAACACGGGTTGTATGTATAGTGTCATGCCCAGGAAATAAGTTACTTTTCAGGAATAATAATCGATATCTGATGGTGTAATATTGGAAAAAGTCAATAGAATGGAGCATATATGCTAATTTTGTATCCCCCCCTTGAATTACAGTGAATCTCCTTATTTTCTGTGACTACTTGGATGATTTGAGAAAAGTAAGTACTTTTAGCATTTCATAATATTGTACATGTTTTTTCTTTCTAAATTTGCACATCCGATTTATTAAAGAAAATCGTATGTACATATTCGTTCTCATTCTAAATCCAAGAAATTAGCTAAAATAATTCAAAGTTTAAGTAAATATTTACGATTAAGTGCGGGGAATCTTTTAAAAATGCCACCACTACAAATTGCCACCACGACATATGACCACGTGTCATCGAAATGAGGAAGCCAAAATGAATTTTGTAAGAAAGGAATCCCTGACAAGGTAAAGTGAGGAGATTGTAGAGTTTTCTGGCAGCTTTCTGATGCTGTTTTCTGTCATACTCCGTCTTTATCTCAAAGTCCCAGATAGTTTTATGCGTTTCATTCTCAAAAACAGATTCTGGTTTATGTATATACCATTTTTTGAATGATCAACGTTTAGACTTTTACACAATTCCCAGTGGATCACCTTCCAAACCCAGTAATTCCAAGCTTTGTATTTTCGTTGTGCTAGCTTGATACATTCGCTTAATACATAGTTTATGGTCTCATTTCTGTCACCACACAGTCTACATTTACTGTTCTGTTGTGTCTTATAAATTTTCGCTTTGATATAATTTGTTATTATGGCATTTTTTGTGCAGCAATTAATTGCGATCAGTTTCCCTTTTGAGGTTTCCTCTTCTTGACCATGTCCAAGTCTTTTCATGTGCAATCTCTCCAATTTGACGTTTGAAGTATCCATATAATTGTTTTTCTCCGTTGTTGTTGTTAACAGATACTATCACTGGGATCAGGGTGGACCTGGAAGTAATGGCAATGAGTGCTATTCTGCATTCTCCTGACATTGATCTGACACCTCACCACCATATGTTATAACAAGAACACCCCTTTATTTTTGGAGGTGTTCCTACACCCTATTCAGAGGATACAACCCGCGTATTCTAAACTCCACCAACCGGGCGGTATTGTAAATGGACAACATTGTAACTTGTCTTTCAACATTGCTTTTCAAAAGATGGTTCTCTGTATAAAAAGCTGAACATTGTTGTTATTATTATATTATTATTATTATTATTATTATTATTATTATTATACTTTGTTGTTGTTTCTGTTGTTCTGTCTTTTGTGATTTTTCTTTTCTGACTTGAGAAAAAAAGAGCGAAAAAGAGCTGCAAATACCCCCCCCCTAACGTACGCTAATGTAAGCGCTGTCGTTTGAATGGCATTTTGGCACTGCAATTCCGGCCGCTGACTGATGTTTTGCTTTCGCTGTTCTGCTTAAAAGCCTTTATTCATTGCCTGTCGTTATTCTAATTCACCAACATTCTTTAAGTGTTACTTATTAGTATTCGCACAAAGACATTGCTTTCACAGGGGCGTCAGATGGCGTGCCGGACTTTTTGCACCTAGCTGTGAGGTCAAAGGGAATTAGTACTATTAGTTCTTATTAGGTCACTGGAGCAATATTAATGATTAACTGATTTCTGTCATTAGGTCATTCGGAGGTGGGGGGAGGAGGAAGATAGTTTATCGGTTAACGGTGCGTAGAATGGAATCGGTGAGACGAGTTCAGACTCCAACCGGGTCAGGTTGCATTCACTTTGCTTTAATGCTCTGTTACGTGTGGAGCATAAATTTAGCAAATTATTTATTAAATTATTCCAGCATCGAGTTTGTTACGAGATATAGTTCAATATTGTAACAGAGGAGTTTTCCGAATATTGTAATCAAATGTGAATGATGAGAGGAATTATTTATACTAGAAAAAGAAAACACCCTCCGGGCGTCGTAAAAATTAATTTTTGAAAGACATTGCCTGAGAAGGTGGGAGTTAAAAATTCAATGTCAGAGGGTTTGTATCATTAGTAAGACAAATCCTCATATTTATTAAAGGAGTAAAAAAACAAACAATTTGAAATGAAAACTGAGCCCCGTCCCTCTCAAATAAAATGTTGCGTGCATGTAGTAATCGAACAATTATTTTTAATATTTTCCACATAAATTTTCCACAAAATCGTAGGTATTTATTTATTTGTAAAATTTTTAGTTAACTTCTCGGTACTGAAAGAAAAAAGGAAAAAAAAAGAGGGACGAGAGTAAAAAAAAACAATTTTAAAAATTGCTTACTCAAATTTTGGGTGTATATAGCATAAGAATATTGTGACGTAATCTGGACGTACAGCTATGACGTAGCTTTTGTTACAGACAGAAATACAGACAATCTCCATTATTGATAAAAGAAGACAATAAGACAAATAAAAAGAGGTTGAGCTGTAACAGACGTTATCTTTTTATAATATTATTTTTTGTCAATCAGTATTTACTCAATCCCTCCAAACGAACAAGATGTGACACAAGATCAGATTTTAAGCGGAGGTTTCTTTTTGTATACTCCTATATACCCACATCATACGTCGGGTATATAATAGAGAAAGGAGAGACAGTTAGTTAGATATGAGAGGATAGAGATGATACGTGGTTTTACTTGGTAACTTCTACTTGTTCTCTGCTTACTGCTTTTGCTGGTTCTATCTCGTCGGACACCATGTTCTCTGGTTTTTCTTTTGGGCTTATTTCAAGGGTTGGTCTTCTTCTTTCTGTAGGGCTGGGCTGGACATTGCTTGTTTTAACTCTTAATAATAATAATTTATTTCCCCAGCCCGTGATTCCGCCGCGGGTGAGCTGCGAACCCTAAGAGAGAACCTCTCTCCTAGGGTGCCGGCTCACATCTGACTAACTAAACTAAAATCTATTCTCACGCGTCTGTAATGGTGCGTTTTCAAGGGGTCAAATCAAAAGGTTATTACACGTCCATATCTGTCGGTAATTTTCCATGAACCCCATTATTTTAAGTTAACAGACCCTATTTAAATATTCTACCGTACCGCACATAATTTATAACTGCCTATAAATCGTGTAACAGTTTAACAAGTTTGAATTCGGAGTTTTCCTTTTCGTATATCGGTTGCAGTACGAAAGTTAAAGAGCCCTACTATTTACTCAAAACTGGAGGAAGAATAGTTGGATTCATACCTTCCCAAGGATTTTAGCGCTACTTGAAATATCAAACAGGATCGCCCAGTATAAGAACTCGGGTTTCCGTGTCCCTTTCCTTAGACGATAACCATTACACCACAAACATCTCTCATTAAAATTTTTTGCAATAAGAAATAATTCACAAAATATGTTTTTGTGTGCGTATTCATTTTTGTATGTGTACAATGTACGTAAATGCTTTTAGTATACTTTTAAATTGCTTTCCCGCGTGTCAGTCTGAATTCCATAGAGGATAAAAGTTGATCGTCATCTTGAAACTCGGGACAAATGTTTTCCTTCAGCCCCTAGAAGCTAATGCCTGTCTTCTTCGAGTACTGGACTGCTACTGACTAGTTCGGTGTATTCTGTGGAATATGAGGGTGAAAATGATACCAATTGTAGTGGGTGCACTTGGGACGGTCCCCAGAAGTTTAGAAAAAAGACAAGACGAACTGGAAATCAGAGGAAGAATTGAGACCAACCAGATAACAGCATTGTTGAAATCGGCTAAAATACTCAGAAGAGTCCTGGAGCCTTGAAGAGACTTTTTTTCACTCAGACTCCAGTAAATGACCATCAGCTAATACTGATGTAAAAAACTCAGAGAAGTGAAATAATAATAATAATAATAATAATAATAATAATAATAATAATAAGAAACCTCAAAAGAGAAACTGAATCACTTATAATTACTGCACAAAATAATGCCATAAGGACAAATTATATGAAAGCGAAAATCGATAAGACCCAACAAAATAGTAAATGTAGACTTTGCGGTAATAGAGATGAGACTGTAAACCATATACTCTGCGAATGTAGCAAACTAGCACAACGAGAATACAAAACTAGACACGACTGGGTTGGGAATGTGATCCACTGGGAATTATGCAAAAAAATTAAATTTTGACCACAGAACAAAATGGTATATGCATAAACCAGAATCTGTTCTTGAGAACGAAACGCATAAAATTCTCTGGGACTTTGAAATAAAAACAGATCACCTTATCCCAGCAAGAAGACCAGACCTAGTATTGATAAACAAAAAAGAAAGAACTTGTCAACTGGTGGATTTTGCAGTGCCAGCAGATCATAGGATAAAGTTAAAGGAAAATGAAAAAATGGACAAATATCTGGACCTTGCCAGAGAACTGAAAAAGTTATGGAATATGAAAGTGAAAGTTATACCAATTGTAGTTGGTGCACTTGCAACAATCCCAAAAGGATTAGAAAAGGGTTTGGAAAGTTTGGAAATCAGAGGAAGGATTGAAACCATTCAGAACACTGCACTGCTGCAATCTGCCAAAATACTCAGAAGAGTCCTGGAGACCTGAGGAGACTTGGTGTCACTCAGACTCCAGTGAAAGACCATCAGCTAATGCTGATGTGAAAACTCAAAAGGAATAATAATAATAATAATAATAATAATAATAATAATAATAATAATAATAATAATAATAATAAGCAGATTTATTCAATCTTCTCTAACTTGTGGTCCATTTTTAGTGTAAAAAATAAATTAGACCCACAATAATAACAATTTTATGAAACAGGAAATACATTCTATTTACAAAAGCTGTCGAGAAAATAATTTCTGCCTGGACTTTATCTTCTAGCTTGTCAAGTTGAACTTTCAAACCTTGTTTCATCTTCAGACATAAGTCTTCTCTTTTTTCAATCTGCAATAAATTGCATTTCTTTGTGAGTACATCATTCCCTGCAGAAAATCCCACCTTAACCAATTAGGGGGTGGAAAAACCAAGTAAGAATGGAACAACCTTTTAAAGAGAAAGGGGAAGAATGATTTTACTTTCTGCCATCCAATCAACCCTTCTCTTTCAATTCTCCCCCATCAATACTTTGTTCTCTTTCAGTTCAAGTAGTTCTAAAGCGATAATGGGATCAATGTATTACTCATTAAAGACATCGAGATGTACCATAGCCATAATCCATTATGGCCAGGTTATTTTGATATCTGTAAATCTTTTTATATCTTTCCTCAAGATTTGCAAGTGGTCAGTTCAAGTCCATTTTAAGTGCCGACTCCAGCTCCATTCAAAATATTTTCTCAGATCCACGTTTAGAATCCCTGATGTAAAAGATTGTTCCTTATTGTTGTTGTTACTATGTAATCAAACACGATATGTTAAGGTGAACTATTGGTCCCCGTTAAGTAACCCCCTTTGAATTAATAGGTTTCATGAAGGTGAATATAATAACAAATAGGGAGATAAAATAGCTTAAAAGGATTTTTTTTACTTTTGTCAAATCAATTTCTAATTGGATGAAGTACGTGTTGGTCTATAATTTATTTAAGACTATCAACAACAAATACATGAAATAAATGTTAGTTTAATTCTAAAGGTTTATTTTATAACAAAAATGACTAACAATTTAAACTTCCTTCCTATATAGAGAATCACGTTTGAGAGATCTACCAGTCTGAACAAGAGAAGAATTACGGATATCTGGTATCTTCTATTTGATTCTATCCTTTCAGAGATTAATTCTGACCCATTTGGTAATGGAGCTGGTCCATATGTATCTCTTGAATATGAGTGTCAAAACTATTTGGCACATCACGTGATTGCTATAACCAATCACAGAAAGTCTCTCTCTATCTTAACTCCATACACAGAAATAGACGTATTTTACTACCCTAATAGATGTATATTTTTATAAGAGATGAGGATAATTACTTTGCATTTTAAATCGATGAAGTTGGTCCGAATTTCTAAGCATGAATTGAAAAGTGAGTTGCAGTACCGAGTACAGCAAACTCCTGGTTGTTAGTTTGTCTCTTCCTTCTAAGGTGTTCACCGATTATATTTCCTTACTTAAAAAGAAAAAAAACAAACCAATTCCCCCCCTCCCCTGAAAGATTTACTGCAAAAATAATGCACAATGGTTGAATGTAATTTTCATAGGAAGATTGTTAGCTTGGATTTTATGACATGTCAATCTTTGGGTTACTTTTTGTCGAACACATTTTTATTTTATTTTTGGTACTCACTTTTTTAAAACTAATTTTTTAAACATTTATTTAAAACGTATTTTGTTTTATTTAACCCATAGATGAAAGCTTAACAGGTATTACCACTCCAGGTCAGAGTGGACGGAGTAATGGCAGTGAAGGGTTACTCCACACTCTTCAAAGGTCCGGAAATGGAGACTCACCACCATATGTAGTTTAACGTCATACTCTGGAAATTTCCTATGAAGGAATTGAGTAGAAATAATCTTTTTAATTGGGGACATGGAAGGATATATAAAAAGATGATAGGGTTTTTCACGTGTTGTGTAATTTTTAACAAGTTAGATTAGCAGACCATTGACAGTGAGTTCAATTATCACTAGGCGCATTATACATCATTATCATAATCAATATGTCGCGCTGACAGCATGGATCTCTCTTTCTTTCTCTCTCTCTCTCTCTCTCTATCTATCTATCTCTCCCTCTCTCTCTCTCCACTCTTCCCTCTCGGTCATCGTTTCTGGTAAGTCCTCATCACAACATCCAATATCAACACCGTTGATCAAAGTAAGTTTTCGCTCGTCAGCTTACTCTGGTATGTCCATGTGTAGGAGTTTACAGGAGAACGCCTCTTATGAGTTCTTCTTTATTTCTCGAGCATAAATTGGATAGTTTGTGAGATAGGGAGTACAGCTGCTTTTTGTGAGGTGTAAATCTTTCCAAAATTTGTTCTAGACAGCAAGTGGGATCGTTGTGTATTTCCTATCTATTTTTTTTCTCAAATCGTGTCGTTGACGTTCAAGTAGTGCACCCTACAGCAACCTTGCCAAGGCATCATCTTTGAAGAATTCTCGTTTTATCAGAAATTGCCACCGAAAGATTAGTATGACCAATATAATCTTAACACTTGCTTTGATTTATTAGATAACATTACTTTTATTTTTCAATTATAAAATGTTTTTCATTATAAATGATTTTCTAATTGAATAAATGCAAAGCAAACAATAAAGTTAGATATAAAATTATTTGACGAACTAAAAATGAATTATAGTTAATTCAATAAAATAACATTTCTAAAACAGTAATGCAGTAATGTGTTAGTAAAGAATAAAATTCATAACGTATTTTCTATTTGTAAATTGAAAAAATAAATTTAAAATTGATTAAAATCAGATTGGAAAAAACTTTAAATTAGAATCAAAACCAAAAACGATAAAAAAATGTTCACGTTCATTAATGGGAAGGAAAACGGAACTTGAAACTAATTGTAATGTTATATAATTTATTGCTTGCATTGAAACATCAATAAGAAAATAATCAAAGATGAAACCACTTAAAATACATTCAATACGTCAATATACAATTTTCTTTTCCCATTTTACATCAGATTTCATGAGATTGGTGTATCTAGCTTTAGAGAAAAGTACAGGATCACAAAATTCGTGCCTCCAAGAAAACTCCTGAATGAAGAATCCAACATTGGGTATAAGATGCATGTAAGATGTAAGCAACATCTTCACTTCTGTTTATGAAACTTTCCATAAGCAGTTGTAATTTCTGGTAGAAATTGTTTTACGAGGAACACTACAGACTTG
This sequence comes from Doryteuthis pealeii, assembly GCA_023376005.1. Classification (NCBI taxonomy): domain Eukaryota; kingdom Metazoa; phylum Mollusca; class Cephalopoda; order Myopsida; family Loliginidae; genus Doryteuthis; species Doryteuthis pealeii. Next base: position 129,092,249 of record CM042138.1, on the reverse strand, counting down.
AACCCAAAACAAACAAAAAAAAACAAAAAACAACAGAACAACTGAACCCTTGTGACACGGATTCAAACACCTCAGTCGTCATCTCAACCTTTTATAATACTCCTTAAAGAAGACAAAACCTGTTTTAAATACATTTCACCATTCATATCCTCTCGATGCTAATGCTTTCCAACACAATACAAATAATCAGTAATTTGAGATTATTTAGTCTGTCAAAGTATCGTTTCCTTGAATTAGTTGTTTATACGCATACTCATTACCTCACAGCTCTATGTGTTCCCGCTGTTTATATTTGTAATTTGTGAATGGAATTCATTAATATTTATTTGAGGCTCTTGTGTAAAGTTTATCGTCTAAGAAAATGGACACGGCTTACCGAGTTCAAATCCTGCTGTTTGCATTTATCAGGACTCTTCCGGTGCAAATCTGACGGAATTGCTTAACCACATGTTAAGACAAGGGCTGATTCCATAACAATTCAAATACATATTAACAGTTTTTTATGGAGGCGCACGTAGTGCAATGGACACGGCGATACGATTTCAAATCTTGCACGAGCTTGTTGAATTTCACATAGTGCTAAGACCCTTTAGAAAGGTATATATCCAACTATTCTCTACGCGTAAATAGTAGGACAGACTTTAATCTTGGTTAGGCATCCAGTCTAGGAGAAGGAAATCTCTGAATTCAATCCTGTTAAACTTCGCTTAAAAGTTAACCTTGTGTCGCATCGTACTTGTGCGGAGGGGTTGGTTAAATACATATTAGTAAAGAGGCTATCAGAAGATAATTTTTGCCGGTAGGTACGATTACCTAATGTTCTGAAATGGCCAGTATTTCATATCACTTGAACAAAACACATTTCTGATGCATTCTTCAAAGCCACTCTGTTAAGAGGAATTGGCATATGATCTGTATTGTCCAGCATTTATCAAAGGGCCGGATCTCATTTAGACAAAGAAGAGTCGTCTATCTCCGAATAAAGAAAGTTAAAGAAAGTAAGCAGAATATAAGTGTCGCTACGTCCTATTGTTCGCCAACGAACCTAGAGTAATTGAACTATGATGTTCTGGCTAATCATTTTGATTGTCAACCAAAGATACTAGACACTTTGACGCATGCTTACTTTTCGGAGCTGATAGAGTGTCATCACACTGGCAGAGTGGACCACAGGGGTCAATCGTTGATAGCCTATGGGCATTAAATATGATAATAATGGAATGGCTATCATGGCTATATATTCCAGCAATCACGCTTCTTTTTGTACCCTGAACACACACACATACACACACACTTACACCCACACATATGTATACATATATATATATAAACATATATATACGGGTTGGCTCAAAATTCACTTAGGTATTTATAAATAAAAGAACATATATTTTTGTAATATGTGAATATCTTGTAACATATAAAAAATTGTACGAGGGAAATGAATTTACTTAACTCGTGAAAGATGTCAGTTTACTTTATATTCTAAAAGAAAAATTGTATATTTATATAAAGGAAATCAAAACTTTGTACTATATTAAAAATCTCTTGGTTACTTTTTGGGCACCTTATATATACCAGCAAATATATACCCCCTCTGGCTGGAAGTATTTAAATTTTAATGTAACAAAACATCATATTAAATTAGAAAGGCTAATGGAACTAAATAAGAATGCAGATAAAAGATTTTAGACAGAGATATAGATAGAAAAATAGAACAAATGAAACTTATTCTTCCATCACTCCCGTCTTTCATTGCTAAATTTTCCTAATTTAACTATTTAATTAAAATATGGAGTAAAGAATAAATTACAGTTATTTCTTCTTGTTAATGTTAAAAGGTTTATCCCCGAATTTTTGCGCATATTCAATAAGATAAAATCAAACAATTAGAAATCAGTAATACTTATTTATCAAAATCAAATTTTAATAACAATATGCAAATTAGCCTTCTCGTTCACTGTAACTATTTATTGTATATAAATACAATTGAATGTTATTTGTATGTAGATATGGCCAAAAGTATTAATAATGAAAAACAATTTTCTTAATAATTGAGGTTTAAATAAAAATAAAATCATGGAGAATGTGATGTAAAGGGCCGGTTTAGCTCAGTCGGTAGAGCGTTCGGCTAGAAGCCACAAGGTTCCTAGTTCGATACCGGCCCCGCCAACTCAGCGTATGAGTAGCACGGAAATCTGAGTAAGGAGCTGATGGTAGGTGTGGCGCTCCACCTCAGACGCAAAACAATCTCCTTGGTCTAGCGCCAATGAAAAGGGGATAGACTCCCTCGCTGTATGGCTGATGTCGACATTAGGCCGCCCCGGTGACTTGACTTACTTTATTGATAGATAGATAGATAGATAGAAAGATATGTACGACGGAGACGCAGAATTATCGGCACTCTGGTTTTATGGAAACCGAGCTCATCGTGCATGATTTGATATGCAAACCGTGACTAATCTGCTGAAAACGAGTTATCTAATCGATGATAATTCACCGGTTCGCCACCACCATCTCTTGAGCTTGCTGAATCTTCTCATCAGTGGTGTAGGTTGACGAGCGACCTACTCCCTCTTCGTGCGTCATGTTTGTCCGGTCGCCTTTCATCTCCTCTCACAGAACATACGCACTTCTACGTGGTAGTGCATTGTCCCGTATTGTGCTAAAAGTCTCTGATGAATTTTATCCCATGACACTCCTTCCGGAGAAATCGGGTCACTGCTCTTGTTCTTCCTTGGTGCAGACTGCTAGTGGGGCGACCATGTTTACACTAAAAAAGACAACAAGCAAACTTCGACCACGTGACCACAACAGTGCCAACTATAGGCATGTAAGCGTAGAACGCAGTATGGCAACTATAAAGATATGTTATGGTGAAATTGCAGATAATTTTTATTCTCACTCGTACACACACACACACACACACACACACACACACACACACACACATATATATTATATATATATATATATATATATATATATATATATATAATGAGAAAGAAAAGCAATAAGAAAAGTCTGCATAAAAACAGTGCTTAATGCTTATGTTTCATATCTCTCACGCAACCCTCAGTCAGGGAATGTGGCAAGAAAGTGTCAATCCAGCATTTATCTATCGTGGGATGTATTCCCGTGTTAGTTCGTGAGACAAAAAGAATATAACGTGCTTAGGTATTAGTAAACGTGGCATTCAATCGAGAAAAAACAAATACAATGAATATGGCAATCTTACAGAAAACCAACTAACCCACCAATATACATTAACTCTTTACCTACCAAATTTCCCCAACGACTATACCACATTTCCTTGGTATTTTTTACATGCATGATGGGATATTTTAAAGTTCATTCTCTATTCACCCCATAACTCATTCTATTCAAATAAAGTCCTATTATTATTGAAAGCAGTCCTTCTGCCCAAATATAATGAACGCGTAAGAGCAGCGGCGGATTATTGTATTATTGCAGTGGTGGTAGAGTCGCTCTAAGCAGCTTAAAGTAAGCTGACGTAATGTCAAATCCACCATGATCCACACATCATTAAAAATATAGTTACAAATCAGTAGATCATAGTCTAACTATAAATTCTAGAAATCATAATATTTTTAACCAATCTGAAGAAGAAGAAGAAGAAGAAGAAGAAGAAGAGGAAACCTCAAGAGAGAAACTGAATCACTAATAATTGCTGCTCAAATAATGCCTTAAGAACAGATTATATCAAAGCAAAAATTGATAAGACGCAACAAAACAGTTAATGTAGACTGTGCGGTGACAGGGATGAGACTGTAAACCAAGTATTAAATGAATGTAGCAAACTAGCACAACGGAATCCAAGGCTAGGCATTGGGAATTATGCAAAAAAATAAATTTTGACCATACAATAAAATGGTATATGCATAAACAAGAATCTGTTCTTGGGATTGAAACGCCTTACATTCTCAGGGACTTTTAGATAAAGACGGATCACCCTATCCCAGCTAGGAGACCAGACCTGATTAACAAAAAAAAAAAAAAATGAAAAGAGAACGTGTCAACTGGTGAACTTTGCGTTCCAGGAGGTGAAGCTGAAGGAAAATGAAAAGATGGATAAATACCTGGACCTTGCCAGAGAATTGAAAAACTGTGGAATATGAGAATGAAAGTGATACCAATTATAGTTGGTTCACTTGGAACGGTCCCAATAAACTTGGAAAAAAGTCTGGAGTATCTGGAAATCAGAGGAAGACTTGAGACCATGCAGACTACCGCATTGCTGCAATCAGCTAGAATACTCAGAAGAGTCCTGGAGACCTGATGAGACTTGTTGACACACAGACCCCAGTGAAATACCATCAGCTAACCCTGATGTGAAAAACTCAAAAGGAGAAAGAAGAAAATGATAACGAAAGAACGAGGTTTAGAACCTTTATATAATTCACCGCTACACCAAAACTGTCAAATCAAACGCGAGGAAATTATTTTCCCACTTAATTAAAAAAACAAAAAAACACTTAGAAAAATCTAATACACTGAAAAATATCTTTGATAAACATAATTCTAAAATTAGTTATTGTTTCCTGATCAAGTGCAAAAAATTAGCAATTATTAAACGAAAAGGACGATAATCTAAATGACAAACGCAGAGATATAGCTACACGTCCTTGAATGGTAATAGTTTAATTAACAATATAATAAACAAAACCACCATCAAGGAAAAGGATAAGAATAAAGATGAAAAAATATACATCGGTAATAATGAACTGAAATAGATAAAGGGATCGTACAATCACAATCTGAGGTTCACTAACAAGATATTCCAACAGTACTACATTCTCCAAACATGTATAACGAATAAGACATAACAGGTAAAACTGCCATTATAAAGTGCGATATTTTGTGAAAAAGGTGATTATAACTGCAGATTTTGTCTGTCAGAAATATTATGCATCCAACCGAACGCTGATAAAAATGTGTTTAACAAAAGATGCAAACTAGTTTTTAATTATAGACATGTCAACAAATTTGTCTTGTGTCATCTACTACCGACCCCTTATTAATCCCATGATTTCTACTCCTCTATTTAGGCTGCCCGAGAAAAATATCGTTCTATATTAATAACACTTAAGTCATATTTTTTCATGTAAATGTCTAACATCTCACAATAAGAATACAAATCATGCTATACAAACGCACAAATACATACAGCTATTGAATCTTCTCATTCAAACAGAAAAAGATTTTGAACATTGGAAACACGTGTCAAATTCAATAAAATAGATAAAAAAATCAAAATTCAAACCATTTTGCGGACCCTTTTCATTACCATGAATTATTCATTTTTCTTGTTGTATCTACACACATTCCTACTGCTACTACTCGTTTTAAAAGCGAGACAACGAAACATTCCACCACTTTCACACCTGAAAATGGCCGAAAGACATGCCGAAAGCGCTCGTGAAGATTTCTTCACCAATTCCACCCTAACATTAAAAAGATGTTAGAAAGGATGGTACAAAAACTCGTCCGTCAAGAATCGTCAGCAGAGTTTAACAAAACATATATATATGTCTGGGTGTGTGTGTGTGTTTGTGTGTGTGTGTGGTGTGTATGCGTGTGTGTGTGTCTGTGTCTGTATCACTTTTGTTATTTTCTCAAACTTTTGTCCATATAGTGTACAATATTTTTAGCTCTACACTCAGTAATGAAGAATAAGTGCATTTTTATTTCTTTTGTCATGATTCTGTTTTCTTTTACAGAAAATTGTGGCGAGTGGAAATGAAATACCGGGTAATATACCGACTACTTTTCACCCTTTTAGAAAAAGATCACCTACTCTTGTTTAAATGGATCAATGAAAATGAGGAAACAACAAAAGTATCACGTAATGACTTCACTCTTCAGAACAACTCGGGAAAGATAATAACTCTTCGAAATTATACATCAAGGTACATCTGTAAATAAAAAAGTCACGAATATCTATCTATCTATCTATCTATCTATATTAACACTTGAGTACTCTTTAATTTTACTTGCCTTTTCTCCACCTGTTTGTTTGTATCTTTTTATAGAGTGCATCATGAAATCTGAGTGAAAAAGAGAGGAAAGAAGCCGCCACAGAAAAGAGAGCTAAAAGGAAGGAGAGACAACAAAACCTACAGAAAGCATCACCTTTTGTTTGCAGTCACTGCACCAGAGACTGCCATTCAAGGATCGGTCTGTTCAGCCAATCACGTAGCTGTAGGTAAAAAAGAAAAAGAAAAAAAAGGACACTACGCCATCGTCTTAAATAGACGGAAGGTTACCAACCATCATGAAATCTGAAACCAAGGACATCTGATGTTAGAATTCACGCGTACATGAATTGTTTTTTGTTTTTTTTTTTTTTTTACTCAACCGCTCCACACGAGATTTTTTCATCAGTGAAAATAAAAGAAATATATTTTCCTGACATCTCGCCTGGCCCGATTTACACAAGGTCATTTTTACGTTTGTTTTTTTTTTTTTTGTTGGGTATTTTTTATGGGGCATTGAGTGAGGATCGAACCCGCTATTCAGTTATAATGGATCTGCGATTCAGAAATTGAAAACCAGAAGTTGAAATCAGAGTTTCATTTCTCCTAGACCCCCCGTTGCCATACCAATATTATGGAGGCCAGTCTGCCCTTCTATTTACCCATGTCTGGAGGGAGAATTGTTGGATTCATACCTTTCGCGAGGTTATTAGCGCTATATTAAATGGAAATAGATTCATCTAGCATTTGAAATCGTGTTGCCATATCTATTTCATACAACGGTAACGATTACACATGAGCACATGCAAATTGTTTGCCAAAATATTGAACATGTAGCAGCTAAAAAAAAACAGTATTTAGCAGATCAATCATTAAATCATGTGCAAGCCTCATTCGAGTATCCATTATTTTGGCATATTAGCATATCGTTTCCATCTGTAAAACTATTAATAGTTTGGTTTATTTGTTTAATGGCATATCACCCTTCGTCGGATATCTAATGCCAAAGCCATTCCTAAATAATAACAGTAGTGATACTATTTAACCCATACGTGGGGGATAAGGGAGTTCATATCTTTTCCAAGAGTTATAGTCCAAAAGTAAACATAATAGCGGGACTGGAGTTCGAACCCACTTACTATTAGTCCGGCACGTCATCCATTGCGTCACAATTACTTGTATTTCTTTGCTAGCACTAACAATCTCGACAAGAACAAACTTTTCTAAATCGATTACTTTCTAAAATGTTCTTGACTTTTATCTTTAGATATATGTCTGTACAAAATTCAATAGTAATTTCCTAAAATAATAGAAAAAAGCACTTAGTTTATCTTATTATAATGGAGATTGTGTGTTTGTTTGTCTGTAACAGAAACTAAATCACTACTCAAGTCACAATTCCCTTAGTTATGGACGTCACATTCACCAAGAATTTATTTTTATTTAAACTTCAATTATTGATAAAATTGTTATACCTTATTAATACTGTTGGATTAATCTACATACTAATAACATACAAGTATATTTATATATTCAACAAAATAACGGTTTACAGTGTGAACGAGAAGGCTAATTTGCATATTGATATTAAGAATTTGATTTAAATAAATATATGCTTAGTATTATTGATTTGTAATTGTTTGGTTTTCTCTTAATGAATCTGAGCAACAATCTCGGGGATAAATCTTAAAAGAAATCCATAAACAAGACGAAAAAACTGTAATTTTATTAAATACTTCATAATCTAACTAAATAGATAAATTAGGAAAAATGAAAGACGGGAGTGATAGAAAATGATGGAAGAGTTAGATTTAAAGCTGTTCTATTTTTCGATTATACCCCCTCAGTTTATCATTTTCTAAATAGTTTCTTATTTGATACAATATTTTATTACATCAAAACCTAAATACTTACACCCAGAGGGTGCATATATTTGCTAGTAGTAATAATAAACCCTTGTAATCTTTCATTAATATGCTCAGTTTAAATCTTAAGAAAAAAACCCCTAAATATGAAATTTCCACGGTGGGAAATTCCACGGTCTATTCTTCCCAACCAGGTGCGATGTGTAATGATGATCGTCGTAGGAAATGGACTCAGCGACCCGAGTTCAAATTCTGGACAATGCTGCTTGCATTTTAAGTACGGCTATTATCCTTATGAAAGGTATGCATCCAACTATTCTCCCTCTGGCTATGGGTAAATAGAGACTATTGGCTCTTTAACATTGGATAAGCAACTTGTCTAGGAGTAGAACAACTCTGATATCAAAACCATAAAAATCCGCTTAAAAGTTAACCTTGTGTCACATCCTGCTCCTGCCGAGAGGTTGGTATATATATATATATATATATATATATATATATATATATATATATATATATATATACTTCAGAACCTATCAGTGATATTATCTTATTATCTTTCGTTAATAATTATTCGTATGACCAGATGTTGCCAGCCCTTAATGAGGTATCGGGACATTAAACACATCTCTCAGAAGGATGGCTTCAAAGATAGGGTTTTCTGTAATTATACTTTTTTATTGCAACTACCCCTGGCTAAAAAATATGGGATTAGCATACTTAGACCATGCACACCATGTCATTAAAAAAATTAGCAGTAAATAAACTAATATCAGTTAAAACATCTGAAAAGCTGTAACAAAACCTCGAGAATGAGCAATTAAATGGGGATGCATACCTTGTTGTTTTTAATTTTCTATTTAGCAGTAAATAAACTAATAACATATAAGACACCAGAAAGGCTGTCATAAAAACTCAAGGAGGAGCAACTTATTTAGGAGTAAATAATCTAATATTTGATAAAACGCCAGAAAGTTTGTCATAAAAACTTAAGGTGGAGCAACTAAGCAACTATTTTCACATTTTTTATTTAACAATAAATAAACTAGTAAGTTATAAGAGTCCGTAAAGGCTGTCATAAAAGGTGGGACAAGTAAGTAAATTGATTTTTTTATTTCGCAATAAATAAACTAAGAACAAATAAGACCCTGAAAGGTTGCCGTAAGCTTGGAGAGGGGAAACTAGATATTAAATTTGATTTTTTTATCAATGAACTCAATAGATTTTTCTTCATTTTGGATTATTTCATGATATTGGAAAAATATACCATTAATTAAGATAATCGGATCTATTTTATTTGATGAACATATGAAGCCAGAATATTTAACGAGGAAATAAACACGTTTTTATTGTGTTATTCAATGCTTAATGAAAGAAAAATAACTTAAGTTGATATTCTCTAAGTAGGCTAATCCCAGAAATTGCCAAGAGTAGTTCAGGGTGGTCTGAAAGTCTTGTTCCCCTACATATTACTTAATTTTTTTAACAATATAAATATAAGTTATTTAGATATTTCACCTCTAAAAATTATCAAAAATTAAATTTCTAGAATTTCAGGTTGTGGTATGTAATTATTTTACCTCTAAAAATATGGAGAGTGTGACAAGACTTTCGGAACACCCTATACATTAAACTTAACTCTTTAGCAACCAAATTTTCCCAGTGGTTGTACCAAATCTTCTTGTTATTTTTTAACTGTATGAGTCGATCCTTCAGAGTTCACAATCTGTTCACCTTAGAACTCATTCTATTCAAACAAAATCCAATTATTATTGTTGTATTATGAGTCCTTCTGCTCAATTATAATGAACTAACCTTCAGTTTTTGTACTTTGATCGCAGTCGTTGCAGAGCCGGTGTGAGCGGTTTAAAGTGGACAGGGAGTTAAAATAGTTCAAATAAAAGTTGCCGATCAGATGGCTGCATACTCTTAAAATGTACTATCTATTTATTTATCTCTCAATCTCTCTATCAATCTAAAGAGTAATGCTAAATTCTGAAAGTAATTAATATTGGATTAATAGTAAGAAATAGTGAGCGTTTTATTCAATATTCTTATTTTTTTTATTACACCATCATCAGGAAATCATGAAAGTAAATAACATCTTTCTGCCAAAAGATAAAATGGAGACGACCAGAGACTCACAACTAATATCACTTTAGTAAGACTGGTTTGTTAACCAATATATAATTATCTTGTGACTTTCACTATCAGTTCTCATAAAACGAAGACAACGTGCATCATAAGTAAATAAAGTAAACGAAAAGAAACCTAATCAGGCAATCATCAGTGTTCAAGAATGCAGTTTGTCTGCCAGTAATATTTTTTTATCATTTTTTTTTTTTTTTTTTAACTTTTTCACGCTCATCTATTCTTTCGTATTTTACAAAGTAGGCTTTCTTGGTTTTAGGCCACTTTGACGTTTCTAACCGCCCGCGCCAAATAATAAAAAATAGAAAAAAAGTAATAAAACTAAATATGATAAGAAATAAAGGAAAAAATAAAAAGAAAGACAGATGAAAAAAAAAAAAAAAAAGAAAAAAGAAATGTTTGTAGAAACACATCTAATAAAATAAGGAAAAATTGGCAAATATTCATTCTGAACGAATTGTAGTTTGTTTTGTTACACATCTACACAAACACAACAACACAGATATTTACACACCTGCATACACATCAACACATCGGCAGACACATTCAAACACCTTTACATGCTACACACCAGCAATCTTTTTATTCTCTCTCTCTCTCTCTCTTCTCCCCCTCTCTCTCTGCCTGTAGTTGGTAATGTTTTTAAAACGTACAGTTATTTTCTGATCATTTTTTTTTCGTATCTGACAAATGGACTCGGAATACCACTAAAGCAACAACGACGACGATGATGATGACGATAAAACAAGTAATCTATATTAATAACTGATACGTGTTTGCTTGTCTATCCTCTACAGACATTAAACAGTTTAAAGTAGAGCTACCAGATGTGAGTGTACTTTAAATGTGTCTGTGATAACAGGGGAAAGATTTAGAACGGCTCATATATATATATATATATATATATATATATTATATATATATATATGTGTGTGTGTGTGGTGTGTGTGGTGTGTCGTGTGTGGGTCTGTGTATTCAACTATCTATGTTGGTGTAGTAGCTAACATGGTGGAATGTGGCATCATAAGTGAGTTCGAACTCCCATCGTGCTATTACGTTTTCTCTAGCATTAATACTATTGGGAAAAGTATGAATCCACAAAATCTCCCAGGTATGGGTTAAATAGTTCCACTAATGTACTTCTACTAGGATGGCTTTGTGAATGCCGCACAAAGGTTGATATGCCAATAAACAATCCAAACCAATCAACTATCTCACTTTCTCACTCTAGCTGTCCTCTCTGTTTTCATCGATCTCAGTATATATATATATATATATATATATATATATATATATATATATATATATAATCCAAAAGTTCAGAGGAGAAATCTTCCTTACGACATAGGTGTTTTTTTTTTAACAACCTACGCAGTTTGAGAGCTCAATGTGCGATCTTATTGTTAGAGTCACAGACCAAAATTATAAGTAAAGAAATAACAAAAGACTTAGAGATTTTGCATATATGGGGAGCCTCATCAGATCATCAGATGAGCTGGGAGAATTAGATACATTGTCTAAGCTCCCCGAAATAGGCTATAATGCAAAATCTCTAAGTCTTTTGTTATTTCTATATATATATATATATATATATATATATATATATATATATATATATATATATATATATATATATATATATATATATATATATATATATATATATATATATATATATGTAAGGTGTGTCAAATATGTATAGAGATTTGTAGTTTTTGACACACTTTGTATTCTGAAAAATAACGTTCATTAATTTTAGAATACAAGGTTGAAACTGAATTTACCAAGATAAAAATGAAGAATGAATGGAACGTTATTTTTATTAGAATACAAGGTGTGTCAAAAAGTAGAAAAATTCTCGATACTTTTTGACACACCTTATATATATATATATATATATATATATATATATATATATATATATATAGACTATTTGAAAGAATTAGATATGAATAATGCCAGCTATCGGTGATACATGTTATGTATCTAAATTATCCTAGCGTATACACATATTGGTAACTGTCAGTTTCTCATCTGTATGTGTGCTATCATCAGATTTTGATGGTACGCATTCTTATTGGATCTACAGGATGTTTTTAACGCTAGAAAAATAATCTTGTGAAAAGTAGCTCTCACGTGAGTGGGTATCTTGCAATGTTCTAATCAGCTCGAAGCTATTTGGCATGCAAGACGTTAATGTTTAGAATTCAATTTTTATAAATATTAAAAAGAAATGGTTCATTAGATAATTAGTAATTATCCACATTTAGTTATCATTATCTGAAAAATGGCCAACGGACATTTAATCGGCAGACATTTTCCTGAGTGGACATAATACTAAACGGAAGTGTTGCTGACAGACATTTCACCGAAATTTGACTTTTGATAAATTCATTAATTTTTAACAATAAAACGTGTTATAATATTTTTATGCATATTCAGGTAAAAGAGAATACATTCTAAACATTTCTAAAATAAAATAAAAAGTGTTGTTTTGTTTTACGGCATATAAACATCGGTGGGTCATTTAATGCCGACTATTGTTCAATTACTCATAATTTTCTGGTACAATCCCACTTCTTTAGGAAAGGTAAAATCATGGATGGTCTTATTTTAGTGAAAATTTCTTTCAAATTACTTCCTTGGTAGGATTTTGTTCGCACTAGATCAAAGTCTACACACCCTAGAAGTATATGTTTCACTGTAAATTTCTCTTGTCATGTAGGCATATTGGAGATTCTGTGCCCTCTAGAAAATTATGGGTTATGTAGGTGTGGCCTATGTGAATCCGGTCAGCACAACCTGTTCGCTTCTGTTTTTGTTGTATTTTAAGTTCCATTCTTCAATGGTAGGTTTAATGTTTTGAAGTTAGTTATTAATGAGCACATTCCAATGATTTTGCCATATTTAATCATAATTCTTTCCACAACATCTAAAATAAAAAGCTTAATACATAAATTAACATTTGTTTAAAAGAAATAGATACATTAACGTTTATTTTGATTAAAAATTAGTCTTTTACTTCATTATTTCACTAATGTATTTTATTTTATTTTAAGTAAAAACATATTTTTTAATACCTATCAAATGTTCTTATTTTCCCAGATAATAGATATGAAACCATTTAAAATTTCCGAATAATTTTGATACAAAAACATGTTTTTTTATTTTCATTTTTGGGTCAAATGTCTGTCAATCAGATATCCGTTCTGTAAATTGTTCATTCGATTAAATGTCAGTTCGGCCAAATACCTGTCGGTGAAATTTACTTCGGCAAAATATTTGTCAGCTACTTGTCTAGGAGCCTTTTGTCAAACATGACCAATAAGCAGTACTTAAGTTGTGACAGTTGTATCTCTCAATAATAGAAAGCTTGGATAGTTACTGAAAAAAACTTTAGAAATGGCTGAAAGAATTGAAAATTCAAAGAAATCGCTACAAGAATTAGATTGAATATATAGGAGAGTGCTTTGCGTGATATTTTTTGGTGCATAAAAAGGTTGTCATTTGATCCTGAACAGAAATAAAAAAAAAAAACTAATTGTCGTTTTACTTATTTGCTGAAAACCTAAAGAGTAGTAAAAATAATTGAAATATAAATCTCATCTTAAAAATAAGAAAAATATCTATAATCTTTTCGTCATAACCCTTTGTTGAAATTATAAAGTATGTATTTAGCCAACTCGTTTGCCATCTTGATAAAGGTAAGACGAGAGACAAGGTCGCAATTATTGGGCATCTGGCGAGAATCAAACTCGTTATCTAGTAGTAATGTGAGACTAGCTTGGTAACCATTATACTACGATGGTATGCCCTTAGTATCTACTACGTTTTGCTTAGTAGTGCCGCTAGTATGGAGCACAGTAAGAATAATAATGGCTTGCTAGTCTAGTTTGTTAACCCTTACACCACAGAATGTGCCTTAAATATATTAAAAGTATTGAACTATAAAAATCGGGACCTTAAAAGCATCGATGCGGTTTCTGATAAAATATATCGGAATTTTTTTATCACAAGGATTATTTAACCTGTTTATGTTGTTCTTTGTTTCCAATAATCGAATTATTACTCTCCGTCATTTTTAGTAAATTGCGTCTGATTCAAATATGTTTATGCTTATCTCGCACAGAACCAAAAAGCCGTGGGTCGTCGTTTTACGTTCCGCTGATAGAAAAAAAAACAACAAAAAACACATGACACACAGAATTTGAAATGTATAAAGATATTGTGTTAGTATTGTATATTTTCTATGAAAAAATTTTTTTTTCTGTTTCCTTTGGGTGTCTCATTATGCTGTAGTAGTTAGCAAGTTAGACTTGCAAGATACGTTACCACTGAATAGCGAGATCGAGCCTCGCTGGATACCCAATACTTGCCGACCTTTAGTCATATTCTATCCGTGGTTATTGGGTTTGGGTAATAATTATCTTTCTCAAGGGCATTAGAATGCTGTGAAATACAATCTCGTCAAGGATTTGAACTCGAGTCACCTTGTCCATTTTTACGTCGATAACCACTAATCAAAATTGGTCTTCTCTATAGACTCATATGATCGAGTATAAAGTACCTTATAATATTGTTTACGGTCAAGTCACGTTCAAAGCACCGGTTCCCGTTATATCACCGAAGTTAAGCAGCGATGAGTCTGTTCAATACTTGGATCTGTGACCATTTAAGCAAACGCGGGTACTGTAAGTAAACCGAATATCAAATGACTTGATCCGACATTGAATGACCCAAAAATGGCTGATATGCCGTGGAACAAAAACAACCAACCAACCAACCAACCTTATTCAAGTAAAGTGTTTGTTTTGTCAATACAGTTCTTTGTAGAATGTTAAACTATAAAAATACAAAGTAAAACAAAAAGCAAAACACAAACATACAAAATGGTGTTATATATATATATATATATATATATATGAAAGATTGACGATAGAAACATCTACTGTAACATCAACATGTGTATGTTTTATTTTGAGGTATTCTAATCTAATTTACGCAAACATCTTTATCGATTTTTATTTTGACGAATTTACTATCTTCTCTCTGTAAACTAAGCGATGTGTTAACAGTCTATTAGATTACATGCACAAAACAACCATTGTTAAAATGTTTTTAAACAAATATTTCCCCTGATATTGCATTTTTTGCCCATGCACCGTAATCCAATAGCCTCTTATGGTGGTTTATTTCGATGTGGCATCACAGTAAGCCGTTGCTAATCTGGAGCCGATGCGAGTCAAAGAGTTCTGAATTAGTGATTATATCGATCCGCAGAAAGATAAAGTTTAAATAATAGTTAACTACCTCATCACACTCTTAGATAATTAAGTACAAATTAGAAGGTAAAATAACAAAGACATTAATTGCAAAGTAGATCATTTTTCCTTTGTAGAATTAATATAATGTTCAGGCACAGATGAAACGAATTGATTTTGATAAATATACAGGGATTAACTTACAAAGGAAAGTTGAGTAACTCTGCTTGTACATTAATTGGTAGCACACATACACGCATGCGCAAAAGGTTTGTGTGGCGTCCAGAGAAATTTGAAATTACAGAAATTATAGTCGCATGAGTGAAGGCTTACCACAGCAATGTGAATCAAACATAGTGATGATGTTTATTTGGTCGGAAAATAAATGGATTTAATTAAAAATATTAATAAAATGTTGTAATTTATTATATCCTCCAAATTAAACACATTACAGATGAAGTAAATCATGTATTTGATTGTTTTTTAATCTCGTACTAAAGTGCAGAAAGAAGGCGCACAGACAGTAATGTGTTGATTATTACAGTGAATTAGTAATGCAATAACATTCAAAAGGGCAGAAATTGCAATTGATATTTTATGTCAGATGATGAGGGAAATAATGATTGTTCTATTAATCCAACTTAAACCTTTCCAACTTGGCATTTACAGTAATTAGGGAAATAATAATAATAATAATAATAATAATAATAATAATAATAATAAATAAACCAGAATTAGTTCTTGAGAGTGAAACGCATAAAATTCTCTGGGACTTCGAGATAAAGATGGATCATCTTATCCCAGCCAACAGACTAAGCCTAGTATTGATTAAATTGTTTGAATATGCTCTAGTTTGGATGGTCTCAATTCGGCCTCTGATTCCAGGTTCACACAGATTCTTTTCCAAACCCTTGGGGGTCATTTCAA
Organism: Doryteuthis pealeii; assembly: GCA_023376005.1. Classification (NCBI taxonomy): domain Eukaryota; kingdom Metazoa; phylum Mollusca; class Cephalopoda; order Myopsida; family Loliginidae; genus Doryteuthis; species Doryteuthis pealeii. Next base: position 129,076,049 of record CM042138.1, on the reverse strand, counting down.
GGGCTCCAATTACAATTGATACGACCTTTACCTTTTTATCCTCCAGTTTTTCCATTTCTCATGCCAGGTGCAAGTAATTGCTTATATTTTATTTTATTTTTCCTTTCATTCGTGATCCGCTGGGACGTCAATATCCACAAGTTGAAAGGTTCTCTTCTCTTTGTGAAATATCACTGTCTGGTCTCCTGGTCGGAATTTGGTCATCCGTCTGTATCTCAAAGTCCCTGAGAATTTTATACGTCTCATTATCTAGGACAGATTCCAGTTTGTGCATATACCATTTAGTAGCATGTTGGAAATTGAATTTCTTGCACATTTCCCAGTGGATCACCTTTCCTACACAGTCATACACAGTCTTGTGTTCCCTTTGTGCTAGGTTGCTGCATTCGCTTTATATATGATTAACCGTTTTGTCTTTTTTTGCTCTCATTCTACACTTGCTATTCTGTTGCGACTTATTTATTTTTTATATAGTTTATTCTGAAAGTGTCTTGTGCGATTTTAAATGATTTAGTTTGAGGTTTCCCCCACTGAGCCATGTCCATATCTTTTCATGTGTGATCTCTCTAGTTTGTCGCTTGATGTATCCATATAGTTATATTCTTCATATTTCTGTTTTCCTTTTTATACTTGTGCTTGTTCATATGTCATTAGGAGTTCTTTTAAAACAGCGTTAGCTGATGGTCTTTCACTGGAGTTTGAGAGAAATAGATGTGTTCATGTCCCCAGGACTCTCCTGAGTATTCTAGCTGATTTCAAGTATGCTGTTGTGATTGTTTCAATTCTTCTGCATATTTCCAGTTCCTCTAGTCCGTTTTCTAAGATTTGGAGACCATTCCAAGTACCCTAACTAGAAATGGTATCACTTTCATCCTCATATTCCATAGTTTTTTTAATTCTCTAACAAGGTCTAGGTATTTGTCTATCTTTTTGTTTCCTTTATCTTCACTATTATTATTATTGTTTACTCCTTTTGAGTTTTCACATCAGCGTTAGCTGATGGTCTTTCACTGGAGTCTGAGTGACAGCAAGTCTCCTCAGGTCTCCAGTACTCTTCTGAGTATTCTGGCAGATTGCAGCAGTGCAGTGTTCTGAATGGTTTCAATCTTCCTCTGATTTCCAAACTTTCCAAACCTTTTTCTAATCGTTTTGGGACTGTTCCAAGTGCACCAACTACAATTGGTATAACTTTCATTTTCATATTCATATTCCATAACTTTTTCAGCTCTCTGGCAAGGTCCAGATATTTGTCCATTTTTTCATTTTCCTTCAGCTTCACCCTGTGATCTGCTGGCACTGCAAAATCCACCAGTTGACAAGTTCTTTCTTTTTTGTTTATCAACACTAGGTCTGGTCTTCTTGCTGGGATAAGGTGATCTGTTTTTATTTCAAAGTCCCAGAGAATTTTGTGTTTCATTCTCAAGAACAGATTCTGGTTTATGCATATACCATTTTGTTGTATGGTCAAAATTAAATGTTTTGCATAATTCCCAGTGGATCACCTTCCCAACCCAGTCGTGTCTAGTTTTGTATTCTCGTTGTGCTAGTTTGCTACATTCGCAGAATATATGGTTTACAGTCTCATCTCTATTACCACAAAGTCTACAATTACTATTTTGTTGGGTCTTATAAATTTTTGCTTTATTATTATTATTATTATTATTATTATTATTATTATTATTATTATATGTATATTTACTTGTAGAAGTTAAGAATACAAAATATCACTTAATAATTTTGAAAGATTTTGGGAAGTTCCTTCTTTTTTCTCTCTTTTTTAATGTTATAAGTCTGATTTTCTGAATAGATCTAATTCAGCATACACGACAGTTTTAACATCGATCAAGAAGGCAGGGGGTATTTACTATGACAACTCTAATTAGAGAAATACAAAAAAAATGTACAGAAAAGAGGAAAATATTTGTCCACTTCTCGTATTTATCAACACAACAAGAGATAATATTTATGATAAATAAAAACAAAAGGATGGTGATGAATTCGGCAATGTTAAAACATATGAAGACTCAACGATGTAGGATGAATTGAGAAAGATGGTGAAAACGATAACGTTATTGATAAAGTTTATCGTGTTGAATTTTTTTAAGCACACATAGAATAATAACCAATGGTGGCTCATGTGAGGACGAGAGAAGAGGGGGCTTATGATACTTTTAAAAAATATAAAAAGACCATGATGGATAGGCTTTTAGGGGACAAAGAGAAAAAGAAACAGTGAGAAAGAGTCTTTGTAAATATAGTGATCGTATGCACGAAGTTGTGATGGGAGAAATTGAATATAAAGAAGAATAAAGTGTTAAGTTAAATTGATATCGTCGATAATGAACACGGTATTTTCAAATATTTGAAACACCTAAAAGTGATAGGAGGAATTATTATACAAACAAGAGAGATAAGATATTTTGGCGGAAACAGCTTGTTCGTGTGTATATTTGTGTGTTTGTATGTATATGTGCGTGTGTGATTGTGTATGTGATAATATATGTCTTTGTGTGCGTGTGTTTGTGCGTGGGTATGTGCTTATGTGTGCATGCTTGCGCGTGTATCATTGTGTGTGTGTTCGGGTGTTAAATTTTGAAAGAAGAAAAATATAAAAGGGTAATAATTAAGTTGAATAGATATCGCTGATAATGTAGATGGTGTTTTCAAATATTAAGAGTTATTGCAGAAATGATTGTGAGAAAAGTTAAGATCGAAAGCTCAAGGAAATAAAAAAAAAGAATGATTATATATATATATATATATATATATATATATATATATATATAAAGATAAATCTAATGAGTCAGACGAACCTACTATTAGTTTTGCTTAATGCTCTTTAGGGCTAAGATCTTAGCCCTGAAGAGCATTAAGCGAAACTAATAGTAGGTTCGTCTGACTCATTAGATTTATCTTTATTATTTGCTCTACTTAGGTATTGAGCACTTTTTACTTATCAGCTTATTCTCCTAGCGGTTATATGAATATATATATATCTTATATACATATATATACATATAGATTGTTTTTTCTTTTGGCCAAATACTGTACCAATAGATTACTTTTTGTTGGTACGACTATCTTGGTATTTTCTTTTTTCCAAAAAATTTTTTCTCCCGGTTGATGTTTGGTAGTATATATATATATATATATATATATATATAATATATATATATATATATAGTTCCTAAATAATTAAAGTTGAATCGTCTGTTTTTCCCACGAATAATGTCTGACGTGACATTGATAGGTATGAACAACGGGACTTCATGTGACTTTTAATTAAAGATGGTAATTGCTAATTACTGTTTATATTATATATATATATATATATATATATATATATATATATATATATATATATATATATAAATATTATATATGTATATATATATAAGCGTGATATATATATATAAACAGACACACAGACAACAGACACACACAGACACACAGACACACACACACATATATATATATATATATATATATATATATATATATATATATATATATATATATAAAGGTAATTCAATACATTAGGTGATCGTTTTTAGATATAACGACTCACGTTTTCTTTCAATATAATCTCCATTCTTTAATCATCGAAACAATGTTTTTTCATTCAATTAGCATATATAATCTTGGTCTCTTTACTTCATCCTTTTTTGAACATTTTGAAACTCATGTCTAAATAATTGGAAATCAAAGGAGGTAATATTTCAAACAAATTATCAATGCACAGTAAGAAAAACAATCATATATCTAAAAACAATATACAACACGATTTGGCATTAAATAACCCACACGTGTTGATATGATATAACCAACTAAATACAAAAACAGAAAAAATCATATAACATATGGTGAAAATAATAAAGTTAAAGGATAACTCGTAGATTTGGGTTTTTACAATATTTAGAATAATAAAGAAGTCTTAAAAATATCGAATAATAAAGAGATAAAATAACAATGGTGATGATAATAAAAAGAATTATAATTACATAGCATGAACAAAAAGTATCGAACGGATAAAACAAATATCCTAAATGTATAAATAAAGTATGTCTGACTCATTGTACAACCAGTTTGGTGAGTACAATACGACTGTGTCTGTCTTTGATGCAACGAATAACACTATGTTAACAGCATCAACAGCACTAACACCAGAAAGAAAAAAAAACTAGAAAGACGGCGTATACTGCCGGCAGCCAAAAAACACCAAAAAGAAAATTCTAATGTATTCTTATCGTCTACAGTAGAGAATAAAACAGGTAACATGATAGAGTACAACATCAACAGAAGCTAGCTACTCATTGTATTTTTCCGTTTGCATGTTATTTCTCTATAGGTTCGTCTGAAGCATTATTCTTGGAAAGAGTTCGGACCTACTCGATCAAAACAGGATGTCACAGAGCTGTTTGTGAACGAATATGTCAATTGAACTATCTTGAGATTCTCTATGATAAACTCTTTTGCATTTATCTCTATTTAAGTGTAATTTCTTGTGCGGAGTAATGGTTTATTTTCTTTATTGTATTAGAAGAGACAAAAATGGCTGCCGGGATTCTTATGTAATTCCACAAAAGAATTTTCTGTAAAAGAAGACTTTTTCTCAATTTCTTTGCATAACATAGACGAAGACAACAACAACAACAACAACAACTACTACTACTACTACTACTACTACTACTACTACTACTACTAATAATAATAATAATAATAATAATAATAATAATAATAAGAAGAAGAAGAAGAAGAAAGCATTATATAATCAACAACAGGAGAACAACAAAAACAACATCAGCAGTACCAACAGAAATTATACTATTTCATACGGACATCAGTAAAAGACTTATGGTCTCCTAAAATATATGGTAAATAACATATATCATTAGTCATTTTAACAAGATGAGCACTTCATTATTCTTGGAAAAAAAACTATTCAACTGATAGATCAGATTCTAAAGGTACTATCACTACTATGTAGTAGACTTGGAAGTAATACCAAAGAAGGAGTGTTGCCACTCTCCAAAGTAAAGCCTAATCCCGGATGCAGTTTAATGTCATACTCAGGACACCAAGAAATAAGAATACCGAAAACAACACTAATTATCATTTGGTGATATAATATTTTGAGAAAGGCATGATCCCAATACTTCCCAGCTATGAATAAAATAACAAAACAATTGGCCCTTTCACTTTGTTGATAGACATCCCAGTAAAATCGCAAATATATATATATATATATATATATATAATATATATATATATAATATAATCCAAAAGTCCAGAGAAGAAATCTTCCTTACGACATAGGAGTTTTTTAAAACAACCTGTCGCAGTTTGAGAATTCAATGTGCGCTCTTATTGTTAGAGTCCCAGAGCAAATTTTTACGTAAAGAAATAACAAAAGACTTAGAGATTTTGCGTTATAGTCTATTTCAGTGAGCTTAGACAAATTTTATAACTCTTCCATTCGCATCTGATGAGCTGGGAGAGTTAGACACTTTGTCTAAGCCCCCTGAAATAGACTATATGCAAAATTCCTAAGTCTTTTGTTATTTCTACTTATAATATATATATATATATATATATATATATATATATATATATATATACCAACCCCTCCACACAATGTGACGCATGCTTAATTTCTTAAGCAGGGTTTAACAGGTTTGATCTAAGAGCTGTCCTACTCCTAGACTGGTTCCCTGGACAAGGTTAAAGAACCCAGTCTGTCCTGCTATTTACCTGTGGCTCGAGGGAGAGTAGTTGGACGGATACCTTTCCCAACGGCAATAGCGCTATTGGAAATCCAAACAGCCTTGTCCAGGATTTCAATTCGGGTCGATATAGATCTTTATATATATACAAAATATGATTATATATATATAGTTTTATGAGGATTATTTGAAAAAAATACTATCTCCTCAATTTTTTGGATAAACCAGAGATGGCTTCATGCCTTTATCAAGGATTAATTCACAGTGAACACAACTTGGTCGACGTAAATTTGAACTTGGCTCTCGGATTCCACTTTTCGACTCGCAGCCCAGCTTAAAGCATTATGAACAGCACCATTATTTACTTTACTTTCCCATAGACAATATCTATACCCCTCATCTAAAAGACGTAAAACCTGGTTTTATCACCCGGTGCCCCAACAGAGCAATGTCGATTAAGCTGAATTGTGTTTGCTTCCTGTGATGTCCTCACATTAAATAAATCTTGTGACACATTTCAGCAACATTTGGGATTATATAAATACGTCGAACCACAATTGACAGCTTTAAGTTTAGGAGATATTTTCATGGTGGAATTATATCGTTTGGGGATATTATATTATGCCAAATTATTTATTTACTCCTATCAAACAATGGCAAAAACCATCTATTGGTGGAGGGTAGGGTTAGGGTTAGGGTTGGTGGAGGTGATTAAACCAGAGGATCACAAAGAATAATCCAAGGAAATGAAAAGGTATACCGTTCTCTGAATATTTGAGATGAGGTTTGATAATTTGTATTATTTGTATTATTCGGACTATTGTCCTCATCTTTATTGTTACCTGTACAACTTTTCGGTCGATGTGCCCTCCGGTCTTCTTTTGGTATTTCTTGTCGGACTCGGGAGCCTTCTCGAACTTGGGAAACTTCTTGTCGTAATCGGGGGACATCATGGAACTTTGAATAAATGGTTGGGTTCAAAATTCTGTGATGGCTCCCGATACATGAAGAAGGCGAAAACGTTGTACAGATAACAATAAAGATGAGGACAATAGTCCGAATAATCCTAATAATACAGTGTACCGTTCTAAATAGTAAAATATATTGTGGAGTATGAAGACAATTCTCGACATTATTAGTGGAGTGCCTAAAGCTGGTTTGCTATATAGTTTGTTGGATTTTACGGCATGTCAACCCTTGTTGGCTTATTTTATGTAAAAAAATTGTTTTATTCATTCTTGATGGGTATTCAACATTTGTATTTTTAAACTCAATTTTTAAAAAACATTTTTAAACTCCTTTTTTCTATTTAACCTATAGATAGGACGCTATAAGATACTACAACTCCGGGGTAGAGTAGAACTGTGAGGGATGCCGATGAAGGGGTACTCCACACTCCGCAGAGCTCAACAATTAGATGCAGTTTAACGTCATACAAAGTACGCAAAGTTGATCTGAATAAACTTGTGAAATATTAGAAGAATTAGAAATCCAGAAAAGAAATAAAACCACCAAGAATGCTGCATAGTTCTTAATACAGCAATAGGATTAATCATTCCAGAAACACAGACGAAAACATTAATCCTATCTCCGCGCCCAAACAATTCGAAAATATACACATGACAATTTTCTACTTTCGCTAAACCAAGAAAACAACGTGGTGCTGAAATCTTATAAATCCTGGTTTATGAAAACCTGTTAAGAATTCCGGTAAAGGTCACCTGTTTCTATTTTTCTCACACTTCAGCGATGATCACAATTGATTATTGAGGCCTCATCCCAGTGTGGCTAATGTCTACAATTCTCTTCTAAGATATCGTCTAACATATTGGATTTTTTCACATCTCATTTCGCTATAGATTTATTTTGTTATATTCAATTTCTTTTTGGAGGTATTTTTGTGTAATCGTTATCGTCATATGGAAAGAACACAGTGACCTGAGTTCAAATCCTGGACGAGTTAGATTGCATTTCACATAGCGCTATGAATCCAACTATTCTCTTTCCGTTTATGGGTAAATACTAGGGAAGACTAGGCATGCCAACCGGTCATGAGAAGATAAACTCTGAATTCAAACATGTTAAACTCAGCTTAAAAAATTGTGCATTGTGTTCTTGTGGGAGGGATGGATCAACACATATTTGCCTGTCAAATTGGTCTAAAGAAATGCTCTATTTTTTATTTGGGATTATACGCCTGACGCGGCGCACTGTGCACAATGGTTAGCGTCGTAGGAAATGGATTCGGTTACCCGAGTTCGAATCATTGGTGAGACTGCGTTTCATTTCGCGCTGATGTGCTAAGGAGAGGAAAGAATCCTTATGTTATCTCCGCAGGTATGGGTAAATAGCTAGTCAGGCTGATTTCTTCAGCCTTGGTTAGGCAACAAGTCTAGGAAAAGGAAAATTCTCAATTGAAAACAGTCTGACCCCGCTTAAAAATTGATTTTTTGTTGTATCTTGTCCGTGGGGGGGTTGAGTAAATATATACAACTGAGGATCAAGAATGGCTGGAGCGAAACGTTGTGGCAACGATAGCAAGTACAAAAACGGCGGTGTTTAAGAGATCGTATAACAAATCTACTACTACTACTACTACTACTACTACTACTACTACTTGTGATGATGATGATGATGATAACGACGAAATTCTTCTGAATGATCAAAGGAAAAATTACTTTGATTCCGCTGGGTACAGACAATATTTGTGCTTACTCGTCCGCGTTTATTTACAGTGAATAACAATGCTATAACTGCGTTATATCTGAAGCGCACCAGCATTTGTTACCATTGAACACACTACATAAATCCTCTTTGACAAATGCACACTGATAGCCCTATTGGCATGGCGTAGAATGCGCTGATCGTATCCCATGCAGAGGGGTGTCCGGGTATGACTCTAAACTGAATCTGATGGTGAGGCTCCAGTTCTGAATATCTGGAGAGAGTTGAGTACCTATTTATTGTCATTACTTTATTGCCATTAGTACCCGAGTCTCGGATCGCTAGTCAACCATGATCGTCACCCATTGCCAACTGCTGGCCCCATTAGTTGTGTCTTAGCACTCGGCTGGGGGATACAGTGTAAGATAAGCCCAGCCGAATTTAGGTTATTTTGAAATAAGTGTATTCAGACAAGAATAATCATATATGTTCATGAAATAGACATTACGTTTTAAAATTTAAAGATCGGGTGCTTTTTTTGTTTTGTACAATATAAGCAAAACACCGCAAAAACTAATGGCAAGTCGACACTTACAGCACCGGTTTCTGCAAGACCACAGAAGTTAAACAGCGTTGAGCCTGCTCTGTACTCAAATAAAGGATATATTGATAACAGCTGCTAGCGTATGCAATATGAGGCCTGTATCTCAAATTAAGGAAAACTTATTAAATTCTATGATTAATTGCAAGTTAGTCATGGAACAGATAATTGATTTGGCAAATGGCTCGTCTGTTGATACGATGCCGACAATTAAACAAGACTAATCATTGCGAAGACAAACAAGGTGTGCGTTCTGCTGGGGATATAACTCTGGTCCCAATATCTGAGAAGTCAGCTACAGAGCCTAAACACAAAACTACTTTGACGCAAAATACTTTTAACTTAGCAACGTTTAACGTCAGAACGCTAAAAAAGGGTCAGTTATTCGAGCTAACGATGTCTGCTGTCAAAAAGAATGCAGACATTATATGCAAGCAGGAACATAGATATCATCGTAGAGAATTAGAATTAAAATATCATGGAACCGGTTATGGATGTACCTTACTGTCGGCATCTGCATGGAAAATATCCGTCAATGCTGCCCTTGGATGTCTATGAATGATTCCCAGTCCTAGTCCTTTAAAATCGCTAAACAGCCTAGAGAAAATCCTACCGAGAATCATGTGTACCACATTCAATGTAAACCCCCGTACAACAGTCGTCTCGTACAGCAGCCTCAAAAATGTCAGCGATGAAAAAGCCATCATCACATATTAAAATGAATTATCTTCCATAGTTACACACATTCCTAATCACAACGTCCTGATCAATGGGGAAGATATGAATGATTAAATAGGCAAAAACAAAAACAATGAGTGAAATTCAAGCCGAGATTTCTCTTGAGAAGAAGCTTTCATGCTTAATCACCAAATTCTATAAACGGAACGTTAAACTGTGGACCTACCCAAATAACAAAAAAGCACAGCTAGACTACATCCTCATATATGAAAAGTGGATAAACATTGCTATGAACTGTAAAGCATACTCCACTTTTGAAAGAGTATCCGCTGATCACAGAATCAATTCAACAAAATTATGCCTGGGCTTAAGTAAACTGATAAATCTATGCAATACGATTGGACCTTACAAGATAAAAGCTATCACTATTCGGTAGCAGTGAGTTCCATATCCTTCAGGAGGCATCAGAAAGGCATGTCCAAATGCGTACGAAAATTTTGTCAGCGTCCACCTAGACGCAACAGCTAAATGCATACCAACCAAACTAAGAACGAAATACACTTCCCCCTGGGAGATAAAGATAATTAGAGAAAAACTAGCAGCGGCTATCCGGTCACCTGGGTAGGGGGGATTTTTTAAGTTAGTCCCCCAGCTCCATTATAACTGAATCGTGAGTTGAATCCTCGGGGTATGAGCCATTAAAATCCCTATGTAAAAAAATAGACCTTGCATTGATCCAGCTACTTTGAAAAGAAATGTTAATGTCTACTATCTAAAATATTAAATGAAAAAAAAATCCATGCTGTCATCATTTAAATTTTATTTTTTAATAATCGTCACGAATATAAATCAAATCGCTATTATTTTTGCTAAAAAAACAAGCACTGTTGTTATTTAATGTGTATATACATTTACTTTGTCATTAATTTTTTTATTTTCGAAGTTTCCTCCGGACATACATATACACACACATTTTGCCCTTTATATATGTATAGATGATATCATATAAAAAAAAACATTCCTACATGATAAAACAAAGCCAACTAACGTTAATGTTAAAAATCTTAAGACAACAAAAATAAATAAACTTACTTTTATGGTTATGGGGTATCTTAATTTATCTGCACCAAAAACAGGAATTTTAAAACAAAATCGTTAAGAAGGGAAAAAGAGAAGAAGCTAATATGTAATTCTTGTCTTTTATAAAGTCAGATTTGAATACGCGAAAGTAGCCGAAATAAATTAATTTCTGATAAATTATGGTTTTTTTTTTAAATAAATTAATTTCTGATAAATTAAGGTTTTCATATATATATATATATATATATATATATATATATATATATATATATATATATATATATATATATAAATCGACTGCAATTAATCAATATCTTGATTAATCAAGTGGATTTAACCCTGAAGATCATTATGGTGAAAATCGAGTAGGTCAATACCGTGTACCTTTATGTTTATAGATTTGCTCTCCTACCGTATTGAGCACTTTATATTTGTTATATCGCTGCCTTATCATTGTGAAACTTGAATCAACTAACCACTGTGGCCATTTTCACCGGTAAGTCACTTTTTCCACAAATACCACACACACACACACACACACACACACACACACACACACACATATATATATATATATATATATATATATAATCACATTGTATTTTATGTGGAGAATATGGAAAATAACATATAGGGAAATCCTGGTTGATTTTAGATTTTTCTTCTTGATTGGCTGCCTACTACAAAAGGATGAATATACCAGTATGCTTAATTTATCAGTAGATTGGGAAGAAGTGGTTTCACCATTTTATTGCCTAATGAACTCATTCAGTCTCCATAAAGGAGTTGACATGCTGTTAAACAAATAAACCAAAAAATTTTATCAATTATCAATTATCTATCTATCTATCTATATATATATATATATATATATATATATATATATATATATATAGTTTTTCCGTAGTTAGGGTCTTTCGATGTGTGGTTTAACCGATTTCTATATTATTTTGTTATTTTTATTCTTCTTTTTCTTATTTTTAGCCTTTAAATTCTGCTCATTTTGTATATAAACTCTTACAACTATTTCCCCAAGTAATATGTCCCCCGTCTAAGCCACACCTCATCCTAAACATAGACCTCCCCGCCTCATTCAAAGAAACGAACCCTGCCCATTCCAAACTAAGACACCAACCCTCCCTCCCCTAAATTGATAGATTTAAAAGAGATGTTACTTTGGGAAATTCTCAGTAAGAGTCATGTTTTTGTGATTACCTGAAGATGCCGTATTAATACGGTTGAAATAAATTATTGTAATGAACCAAGTTTAGAGTTTTTTCTTCATTTACTAAATATATATATATATATATATATATATATATATATATATATATATATATGTATGTATGTATGTATATATATATATATACATATATGTATGTATATGTATGTATGTATGTATGTATATATATATACATATATGTATGTATATGTATGTATGTATATACATATATGTATGTATATGTATGTATATATATACATATATATATGTACATATATATATGTATATTTATACACATATACATATGTATATGTGTGTGTGTGTGTGTGTGTGTGTGTGTGTGTGTGTGTGTGTGTGTGTGTGTGTTAAAGAAATACATGCATATATATGTTGGTCTGGCCACGGTAAAAGTAGTTTCCCTCATTCCAGTTCCCCCAAGGTTAGTTGTGATTCACCATGTTCAGTAATTATATGCGTGATATATTAGGTGTGATTTGGTTTCTTTGTTTAATGGCCTATCAACCTTTGTGTGTTAATTAATGCCAAAGCCATCCTTATAGAACAACACTAGTGGTACTATTTAACCCATTATTAAGTGTATGAGTGGTTTCAAATCTTTACCAAGAGTAGAGGAATAACAGTTAGTACAACGTTAACAAAAACAGGGACAGAAAAAAGAAATCTATAAAAAGATCAGGAAATATTATCTGGAGAATAAAACAACGTAAATATAACACTCAAATCATCAAACAAAGGTATATTAGCCACTATTCCATTGGCTCTCCTCCGCCCTTCCTGGTTTAGTCACACACATAAGCAGGTGTATCAGACTATACAAAACTAGGTAAAATCTAAGAAATATCTGTATACAATTTTGCAGTCGGGAAATGACGGACTTCCGAAAGAATAACCAACATTTTTTTTTTTGCAGTGAAGATAATTCTTTCTTTTCCTGAAATATATGGACAAAATAAAGGTCGTGTTTTTAAATTCCGGATAGAAGAGATTCAAGAAGAATAATGTTTAAAATATTAGACATACGCTGAACGAGGACGATATAAAAAAAATCAATGTTTATCATAAAAAATATTGACTCACTGAAAAAGAACGATCAAATATTGTCTCGTCCCAAAATATTTGCGAAAAATAACAAAAAGAGATTAAATCTTTTTTATTCATTTATTTTTGTTTTTTTTCATGTCCATTTTTCGATTAGGAAGTCTCTGACAATGTCTATGTGAAGACAACTAAATAGTTGTTTGAATAAAAACCATCAAGAAATAAATCAGAAATCTATAAGTACCTATATACCATTATATATTCCATTCTTATAATTATGTCTACTATTAGAAACATTATTCTTTTATAAGTTATGTTATCCTAGTTTTCGTAGTCTAACTGAATGACCTCTCCATAAATAGGTTTGATCTTGTTTCTTTATTTAAGGAAATACCAATCTTCGTGGGTTATTTAATGCCAAAGCAATTCTTGTAGAAAAACAGTTGTGGGAATCGAATAATACATCTTCTACATATCATATACATACTTTGGTATGGATGAAATTTAATAGTTATTTGTCAACATGTGTTTCGATCAAAATTTATTTAATTAGATAATACATTTAATCCATATTAAAGTATATATATCTTCCAATTATCTTTTCAACATATCCATCCGATTCCTTTCCATCAATGTCACATTCATATATATATATATATATATATATATATATATATATATATATATATATATATATAACAACTAAGGTGAGTTGGAGGAAAAACAAACCTATGAATTAAACCACAGAACTGAAATAAACACACACACACACACACACACACACACATATATATATATATATATATATATATATATATATATATATATATATATATATATAACCGAAAGGTTGAGTTAAAAAATATTGTTTACGATGTAGTAGTTTTTTAGTCATAATTTACGGAAATCAATGGGTACGACTGTTAAATTACCCAAAAAGTGGCTCAGTATTTGTGTCCCTGGCATGGTCCACAAAGCAAACATCTGTTCTCGACCGTGATAAGAATGATAAAATATTCCTCATTCTGCATCTGATGATGGTCATCAAAGAGTAACAATTCCTTTAGATCTCCTGAAATAGTATATTATGCTTTCAACCTTTCAAAATGACATTTGGCATTAAATGACTCGAAAAGGGTAGATATGCCGTATAAAAAAGACAACCAAACAGAACGAGTGATAACCCAAATCTCTTTTATCCAGAAAGAAGTCCCGAACCTGTTTGTTTTTGAAGAAAATTATAACCAACAGAAGAACTGAAGTATAAGGGTCGGGCTGTGCTTTGTATATCTTTCAATCAACACTCTGAATAACCCCTTGACATAGCTTCCTCACGCTCATAACGCAATAACTGTTTCCCTGACCACAAGTCAATCAGTGATTTGTCCACATGGCTACTACGGAACGAGAAGTAGTATGGTGACAACTCTTGCGAACCCAACAATGTTACCCACGCCATGACAGGGATATCAGAATATTTGCAAGAATTGCTGAACTGATACAAGTAATTGCTTTCCCATATTCTGCAGACTGATGACAAAGCCTCGCCGTTTACAAGAATATTACAGCAGTCTCTCTCCGGTTGCAAGAATATTATAGCAGTCTCTCCCCGTTTGCAAGAATATTTCCGCAGTCTCTCTCCGGTTGCAAGAATATTATAGCAGTCTCTCTCCGATTGCAAGAATATTATAGCAGTCTCTTTTCGTTTGCAAGTATATTGCAGCAGTCTCTCTTTGTTTGCAAGAATATTACAGCAATATTTCTTTGTTTGCAAGAATACTACAGCAGTCTTCAACCTATCAGCAACACCGCAATCATAAGTATCTCACCATTTTCTTATCATGCTAGGAGTTTTATATATCGCTAACCTTGAGAAAATTTGCATACGCGTCACCAATCTCGCCAATTCTTCTAGCTAAGAGATCGTGTTTTCTTAAATCAAGGTGTTAGGGCAGCCATATTTTCTTTTTTTTCCCATTTGAGCCCTTCACTTATTATTCTAACAAGACACGTTCTTGTTTTCTTTGAAATCCGAGGTAAGTTATTTCTCTCGCTACAGACGCCTCTTCGCAAAACCCTTAATACTTTGGTAATCTTAGACAATAAAAACATGTGCCTGTTCAAATAGCACTGTTATATAGCAGCAAGTATTTTTATTTAATAAAAATAATTATAAAATCCACCTCGAGTGGATCTGGGAGTAATGACAATGTAGCAGTATTACACACTCTTCAGAGCTCATGCGAATCCTGTTTGGTGTCATAATACATCTATTTGACTCATAGATAGAATAGTGAAGTTCTAATTCTGGAGCTCTGGTGAGTATGGAGTACACCTTCATCGCCTTTACTCCCTGATCAATTCTTACACGGGGTGGGCCCTGTCTATAAGTTAAATAGAAAAAATGAGTTTACAAAATGTGTTTGAAAAAGAATTTGAAAAAATGAGAAAAATTAATACCTATCAAGAATGTATAAAACAAAACGTCTTCCGCATAAGATAACCCAACAGGAGTTGACATGTCGTAAAATCCAACCATACATCTATTCATAGACGGAGGTCTAACAGATACAACTGATCCGGGTAGAAGTGGACCTAAGAGTAATGACAAGGAATGGATATTACACACTCTACTGAACTACAGAATGAGAGCCTCACCAATAATTGCAGTTTTGTGTCATACCAATGATACCTATATTAATAACACTGGTTTACAAAGAAATTGAAGCAAGCACAACAATAACTGTTTTAACATAATTTGGGGGTGCTGAATTCAGATTTGAAATCCGTTTTTACTCATCACCTCTATTTTTTTAGATATGCATACCGTACATTTTGTACACATACTGTACGTAAAGGCGTATATGCATTTCAGGGTTAATTTTAATATTCTGTAAACTTATGTCTTCTTTTTTAGTTATTATGCAATAAATGTAAATGATATCATTACATATATATATATATATAGTTATATATCAAGACGGATTTTGGCAGTTAAGCGTAGCCAACACGTCTCAATCAACAGCCAGTAGTGCACTAGCAGTCAGCGCAGGAGGTTGTCGTCCCTCGCAGCGCAGGAAGAAGGTGTCCCCCGACAATTGTGTTACACAATCTTTGGGTATATCTTTGTATTCAATTTCCAACGACGCACATTTTATTGCCTTACATATGATTTAATTCTACTTTGTTTTTTTTTTTTCATATTCTCCAATGGCTTCAAGTTCGTCAAAACATCAAGGATGCCTCAATAAGGCCAATTTGAATTGTGTACATTGTGTCATCCAAGTATATTTATTCCGTCAATGTTCTTTATCTATCCTGTTTTATCTGTAATAAGCTGCTACAACTGTTGACATAAGCACATATATACTATGTATATAATAAAATGAGACTATTTAAAAGACAGAAAACTAGAGGTGATAGAGCAAAACTGTTTATAAATTTGAA
The DNA here is from genome assembly GCA_023376005.1 of Doryteuthis pealeii. Lineage (NCBI taxonomy): Eukaryota > Metazoa > Mollusca > Cephalopoda > Myopsida > Loliginidae > Doryteuthis > Doryteuthis pealeii. The sequence goes on along the minus strand of CM042138.1, from coordinate 129,059,575 downwards.
TTCAGTACACCCAAATTAGTAAAAAAAAAACACCTATTCACATTCTTACCTCAGACAAAAAATATTTTTTTGTAAACCAGTGTAATTAGCATATGAATAAAACAACAGTTTCCAAATATTAATATAGCTTTACAACTACGTCACTTTCTCCGCAATGAAATCATTTGCTGCCTGGTTGCTTCCGCTTAGGATCATGGGACAACACGCCTTCTGTCTACATTATGGTATTCTCTATGACATTGATGTCGGTTTAATAATACCGTTGGCTGGATAGTTTTAATTCTACCTCCGATTTTTAATTCTTTCAAACGTTTTGCAAAGATCTTTGAGACAGTTCCAAGCTTTCCATTAACGGTGGATATAATTGGCAGCTTCACATTCAGCACTTTTTGAAAAAAAGTTATTTGGCAACGTCCAGCTATTTATCTAGTTTTTCACTGTCTTTCAATTTAACTCTATAGTCTGTTGGAAAGACGACGTCCATTAAGGGACATATCACTTTTTCTTTGCTTTTAAAGATTATTATTATTATTATTATTATTATTATTATTATTATTATTATTATTATTATTATATCACTCCATTCAAGTTTTTCCAGCCCGCCTTAGCGGGTGGTTCACTGGAGGCTGAGTGACAGCACGTCTCCTCAGTAGTAGTAAGATTTTTTTGCAGATCAGCGTTAGCTGGTGGCCTTTCACTGGAATCTGAGTGAGAGCAAGTTTGCTCAGGTCTCCAGAACACTTCTGAGTATTCTAGCAGATGTTAACAATATTTTTTTTGGATGGTTCCGATTATGCCTCTAATTTTTATTTCCGCCATTTTTCCCAAAATTATTAGGGACCATCCTAAGGACACTAACTACAATTGGTTTCACCTTCAGCCTCATTTCCGCTATATTCTTCAGTACTATTTTTCTATCTTTTCGTTTTCTGTCATTTTGAATCTGTGGCCCGCCGGAACGGGAAAATCCAGAAGATGTCAAGTTCTTTTTTTATTGTTAATCAACACTAAATCTAGTATTCTGGCTGAGATTAGGAGATCCGTTTGCATCTCAAAATTTGATAGAACTTTATGTCTCTTTCCTAGAACGGATTTGGTTTGCCCCTATACCTTCACTAATATGGTAAAATATATTTTCATGTACAACACCTTTCCCACCCAGTCGTGTCAAGACTTGTACTCCAGTTGTGTTACTTAACTAGTTTGGCTTATTATGTAATTAACTGATTCAGACGATTTGCTATTCTCTTTGGTCTTATCTATTTTCACTTTTATATAATTGGTACTTATAGCATTGTTTGTGCTGTAATTATGAGGGATTCCTCTTCTCTCTTGAGGTTTACCTATGTTAGCCACATCTTTCCATGTGCAATCTCTGATTTCTTGCTTGAGATATGTATAAAGTTATTTTACCTTCCATTTCTGTTTTTTTTTTTTTGTTGTTTTTCTATTTGTCCATATGTTACAATTGGTGTTACTGGCTGCTGTGATTAGTCTTTCATTGCTCTTTTTTAGTGTATTCTCCGAGCGCTCTGATAGTCGTAACTATGCAAGTATTATTATTATTATTATTATTATTATTATTATTATTATTATTATTATTATTTCCTTGCGAATTTTTATAACTACGTTAGCTGATGATCTTTCACGGAAGTCTGAGTGTAAACAAGTTTACTCAGGTCTCCAAGACTATTCTGGGTATTTTAACCGTAACAATGCTGTTGTTTGGGTGGCCTGGATTCTTCCTCTGATTTCCAATTGCTCCAGTCAGTTTTTCAATATCTTGGGAACCGTTCCAAGGACACCAACTATAATTGGTATCTCTCTTTGATTAATGATGCTTGATTCTAAAATTCTCAAGGATCTGTAATTCTCCGTTTCCAAGTATTCTTATATTTTCCTTATTTAGTAGTATTTAATCCGTTATTTCTTTTTGCCCTTTATTATCACTGTCATGACACCTTTTATTATCCTGGCTGTGCTAACAGTAGATCTTCTCTCTTGCCATCCATTCATATTGGTTATCGTTCTTAACATGTCTTGACAAGTCATACACAGAGTTGATGAATATAAATTTTTGCTGATCGGTGTAATAAATAGCAAGCCGAGAATAAACCATTAAGAAGACTTTAGTAAATAATGTGGTCAACGCCAAGTTACAAAAACACCAAAATAAAAAGAGGCAAGAGATAAGGTTAATTTTCTATAACTCCAACATAAAAAGGGGAACCACTCTTGACTGATAAATTATCTATTTATTTATTTTACTAGGATAAAAGAAGACAGGGTTAGGGTTAGGGTTTAAAATTAGGGTTAGGGTTAGGGTTTAGTGTTAGGCTTAGGCTTAGGGTTTAGTGTAAGTTTAATGGGAAAATAAGTAAATTTGTTTATGTTGGAGTTATAGGAAATAACCGAAATGTGTATAGAATAGAGCTCTGAAAGTTTTAAGAATTATACGAGTTGTAAATCAAGGAAATTAGTGATATGTCAAACCGTTTTTCGTATTTTGGAATTAGAAAAATATTTATTACACTATTTTAAAATTTTTTTGATATCAAGAACCTCTTCGACGATTCCTTGAAGATTGCCTTAAAGTCAGTGATTCTATGGAAACCAAAGTAGAATGTGGAGTCTCATAGTCAGTACGCACTAGGGTATGAATTCCGGTATTATTATGTGGTTTATTAATCCTGAAAGACTCAGATTTATTTACTTCTGCAGTGCTATTTTCGTCACATGTGTTTTGTTCACTGATTGCTGGTCAATTCTAATTTGTCCATGTGAAGGAATCCATAACTGCTAAATTACCCTTTCGATGGATTTGATGTAAAACGTTTCACAATAATTTACCGTCGGTAAATATATAGGAATTCATATTTTGGTTTGTCTATTATGCATTTAATTTAATTTGTCGGTAAATATATAGGAATCATATTTTGGTTGTCTATTATGCATTTCTTATATTTTTCATAATATCGGATTATGTTTTTTTTGTTTAGATTTAAATTATTGGCTGGGAAATTACGGACGATAAAATGACAGTGAATATCGTTTATTGTCAGCAAACTCTGGATTGTCCCAGACTTACGAGAGAGAGAGAGAGAGAGAGAGAGGAGAGAGAGAGAGAGAGAGAGAGAGAGAGAGAGAGACGAGAGAGAGAGAGAGTTATTGTTGCAGTAGAGACTCTGGGTACCTGAACGCTTTGATTGACCGTCCGAATAGTCTGACAGATTAAAATGCATGTTGCTTTTATGTGGGTTTCGCCTTCTTTGTCTTGTTATATCGTCCAAAGGCTTATTAATCAAGTATAGTTTCCACTTGACCTGGATACCGACGTCTCTTATATCGTTATACTAATGAATGTAAATTCTTGTCATCCAGTCAACACTTGTTTGTCCATGTGCAGGAGTTTCGAACAGTTAAATTACTTGTATGACAAATTTAAAGTAGAATGATGTGTAACAGTTTAATTTACCATCGATATATATATATATATATATATATATATATATATATATATATATATATATAATAGTTTTAAAAAATACAATTTATATATATAATATATAATATATATATATATATATATATATATATATATATATAATTATTATTTTTTAAAACTCATCCCCCATTTTCTTACTCCTAAGTTTCTTAACTAATTTAGTTTTACATTTTGTTAGATTTTCCTCTTTTAGGGGAACAGTTATTCTGGGTATCACCTGATTGGTTATGTCTTTGTCCTAAGATTTTTAGTTAGTTATTCATACTATTGGCTCTTTGACACATTGTCTTACAAAATCTATACTATCCTCATCTCTCTTTTTCTTTAAAGATTTCACATAGTTGCGTTTCTTCTGTGTCATTTTAAACACTTACTCAAGTCTATAGCATCAGTTAAACTTTGATGGCCCTCTATTTTCTTTTACTGAGTCATTGTTTGTTGTAAGTTGAATTTTTATACATTAATTAAGTTCAAATGGTGTCTATTAATACAAATTCTTTAGGTCAATTGTGCACTTTATTGGCTTGTTATATTTTTTCTGGTTAAATTTCAATTATTGGCTGGGCAATAAATATCCTACAGAGGACCTAATTAAGGCCTAATTCAATCATCGATAAATTTCAAGACTTTATAGAGGAAGACTGTTTTTCTTTTATAAACATTAAGCAGAGAGACATAGAGTAACGAAAGAAAAGACGTAAGTATATCTACAATGCATTAACCTTTTAAACGATTTAAATCTACGTGGCCATTATTCTTAGAATAATAACAGCAACAAATATAATCAAGTAAATGTCATTAGCCATTACGCGTCTTCTTAAAAACTCTGTGTGCGAGTCACAACGACCAAAAATGTTCGAGTTTTGTTTTTATTGCCATTTTATTTTCAAACTTCGGAAGCAGATGCCAGACAGCATTGCGACAATTCATTTCAGATGAAAGCAGATAGATTAATGACTTGTAGTGGATAGACATTGATAGAATGTTTGATGTTTCATGGCCCGGTGGCAGTGGGTGGCGATTCTACGCGCCAAAAGTTAAAAATAAAAACGATTTGGTAAGATATATGAAAAGAGAGGAAAACTACTGATTTTTCCTTTGTGAAATATTTCGGTTTGAAATTCAATGGTCTGAATAGTACACATGAAATGAATCTAACGAGACTACTTTGTTTGCTTGCTTCTTGAAATCTCTTGAGATGAACCACTTGGTCTCTCTTAATAAATAGTCGATGTTTTCGGTGTTGCCCGGGAAGAAATGATATGAAAGATAAATCTAACTTGGAACAACATTCAGCAAGAAAATATATCCTTACAGTGAATGAACATTCAAAAGGCGTTTTATTAATTATTTGTCTGATTTGTTAAAAATGAGGCTTGATATGTATAATTTTGATTTTTCGGAGTGCTTTCTCTTTATTGTCGATTTTACGCTTCGAGTCGTGCAGGATTTTGAAATGATCATGCCTCTTCTCGTGACGCATCTCAGATTGATAGCCGTGCAAAAACAATGACGTCATTATTTGAATGATATGTTTTAAACTTCCTCGGCGCCATGTTTGATCAACAGACAAACTATTCAAAATGATTTCCCAAGCTGATTCGTTGCTATGCCCGGATAGACAGGGAACACCACAGGAAGGCCGGAGAATACAGCGGCGGAAATATTGTGATTTTACATACCACAATAAAGATAAGAACCACAGTCTGAAAAATCAAAATTATGCACGTTTTATTAATATTTAACGATAAAATATATATTTCTTTTTTTTTTTTAAACAAAGTCAGTTTTATATGTACTAGCAAATATATGCACCCTCCAGGTGCAAGTATTTAAGTTTTAATGTAATAAAATATTATATTAAATTAGAAAGGCTAATGAAACTAAATAAGAAAGCAGATAAAAAGATTTGAAACAGAAAGGGGTATAATCGAAAAAATAGAACAACTAAAACTTACTCTTCCATCACTTTCTTCTTTCATTGCTAAATTATCCTAATTTAACTATTTAGTTAAAAGAGGAAGTAAAGAATAAAATGACAGTTATTTTTTCTTGTTAATGGATTTCATTTAAGATTCATTGAAGAGATTTTTGCTTATATTCATTAAAATAAAACCAAACAATTAGAAATCAATAATACTAAGTACATATTTATTAAAATCACATTTTTAATATCAATATGCAAATTAGCCTTCCCGTTCACACTGTAAATCACTAATTTGTTGTATATATAAATATAATTGCATGTTATTAGCATGTAGATATTGTCAACAGTATTAATAATGTAAAACTTATTAATAATTTATTTAATTTATTAATAATTGAAGTTTAACTAAAAATAAAATCATGGAGAATGTGATGTAAATAACTAAGGGAATTGTGACTTGAGTAGTGATATAGTTTCGGTTACAGACAGACAAACCCACAATCTCCATTATAATAAGAGATGTATATGTGGAGAAAGGTGGACCAACACGGGATGTTGTACAGAATGGATGTTTATAATGGGTAGTGATGTCGACGTTATAACGTTTCAATCCGTTAGACCTTCTTCAGGACGTTGGATTGAGTTGATCGAAGAACTTATGAAGATCTCATTTAAATAATGATTTCATTGTTTTTTCACGCCAATCATTCCGACATGAGTGACGAAAAGAGTCACTATAATTAACAATTCAGTCTAATAAAAGATAATAAGACAAATGAATTGAAAATTATTTTTTAATATTCTATACATAAATATAGATAAGAGATTTACTTTTAACATTTTAAATCCCGGGCAACACCAGATAGCACTGCTTGTTAGATATTTAGATAAATCCATAGATTAGATAATTAGATAAAGGCATAAGGATAATTAGATAAATCCATTGTTTGACAAATAGTTGTCTAAGTTTATTATTTGCCTGAACGCTAACTTAGAATAATAATTTAAAATAATTTGGGCGTCTCATTGTAATGTGGTGGATAGCAAGATAGTCTTGCAGATCCATTACTACTGAATAATGAGTTTGATCTTAGAGGAATGTCCCATACTTGCAAGCTTGTCACTTCCTCCCCCGTGGCAAATAGGTTGGGTAAAGAAAGAGCGTTTCATTGTTTTGTAATGGTTAACTAGCTTGTCTCGCAGATCCATTACTACTGAATAATGAGTTTGATCGTCTATAGATGGCCTATACTTGCTACTTTTGTCACACTATACTTGCTACTAAATTTGTCACACGGATTGGGTAAAAAGAAAAGATTCCCATCGTGATATAATGGTTAGTAACCTAGTCTCCCACATCCATTAGCATAACGAGTTGGATCCTTACTGGGTTTTTTTGTTTTGTTTGTTTTGTTTTACGGCATATCAACCTCAGTGGGTCATTTAATGCCGATAAAGTTTTGAAATAAATCAATTCTTAATGGATAATACAATTTTTTATGAATACATTTTTCTATTTAATCCATAGATGGGACCCTAACAGGTACTACCACTCCGGGTCAGAGTGGACCAGGGAGCAATGGTGATGAAGGCGTGCTCCACATTCCCCAAACCTCCAGAACTGGAACCTCACCATCAGATAGAGTTTAACGTCATTCCCAGGACATGTAGACCCGCAGCCACCGCCTTCTAGCACCCATATGATAAAAAGGGGTTGGGGCTTGCCATAAGGGCAATAGGGTTGGGAAAATCATATAGATGCTAGGGCTTGACGTGACCAGCCGATTGATCGGAGGGGGCCTCTCCGACCGCCCGTCTGGCCCAAAATAGCGCCAAAGTGAAGTATTGCATGTCATGAACTGCTCATCCACCTGGGCTCTATCCTTAAGCATCACGGGTCGCCACCCACGGCCAACAGATGGCCCCATTGGGGAAGTCTTCCCCCTCTGCAGAGGTGCAGTGGGTGCATTCTAACGCCCCAGCCGACAGGGATGGATCCTTACTGGATGCCCCATACTTGTGAGCTTGTGTCTCATCATACTCCGGGGCGAACGGGTTGGATAAAAAAGGCATCACTTAGTGGTTTAATGAATAGTAAGCTAGTCTCGCAGATCCATTACTACTGAATAGCTACTTCCATCCTCCCTTTATTCCCATGCAGGTAACCTTTTGTCACATTCTACTCGTGGTGAACGCATTTGCTTAATAATTTACATGAAAAAGTAAATACTTAAAAACGGATATTTATTTTGTTTTAAATATACAAATAAAATAACCAAACTTTTCTTAATTCATTTGAGTTGCCAAGTGGCCATCTAAAAAAAATAGACCTTTACCAGTTTTAAGGCAATTACATTTAATTGCTCAGCAATTCAAATAAAGTCAATTGGCTTCATTGGAAGTAATGAGAAATTTAATTACAAACATTATAAAGAAAACAATCTGCTCTTTGGGAACATGGAAGAAGCTGGCAGCATTGTTTCACGGTTCATTAAATTAAGGTCGATTTGACCTTAACCTCATGTTGAATTTGTTTTTAACAAAAGATTAGTCGCTCCAAGGTTTTGTCAAAACACTATTGGCCAGTTTCATCTCCACAAAGCGAGAGAAAACAGACAAATTCCAAAATACAACACTAATAGTAGGATTTATTCAATCTTCGAGAAATCCTGTTACTGGGGTGAGGAAAGTTCACGCAACCCTTCACTCTTCAACCTAAGTGAGTTGACCGTCACTATCACAAAATGGACAGCGGATGAAGACTACAGCGTTAGTCAGTTTTCTCTGTCTAACGGCTCACTGATTTATCGAACTGCTACGATTTCTAGCGTATTTGTAGTGTAATGGTTATCATCGTAGATAATGGATACAGTGGCACGAGTTCAAATCCTGGACGAGGTTGTTTGCATTTCACACAGTGGTAATACATTTGGGAAAGGTATAAATCCAACAATTTTCACTCCAGTTGTGGTTAAATAGTAGAGCAGACTGGGCTCTTTAATCTTGGTATAGCAACTGGTCTAGAAAAAGAAAAATCCCAAATTTAAACACTTCTTAAAAAATCGACCTTGTGTAACAGATAGATTTAATACGCACTCATAAAAAGTATTTTAAAACAAATCATATATGTATAAAAACGATTTGACATTAAATAACCGACAAGGGTTGATATGCATTAAACTAAACAAAAAACCAACCAACCAACAACAACAATTAAGATGAAACCAATCAAAAGTGATTAATAGTTGACTATGCTTGATCCAAATTCATCTATTAATAATGGAGATTCGCTTCCGGTTTTTGACTGCAACAAAACTTACGTTACTGTTTACGTCACATTACCCAAAATCGTCAGAACATAGAATAAATACACTCAAAATTTGAACATGCAACATCAGACCGCCCTCATTGTTTTTTTAAAACAAGTTTTAATCAATACATGACTGGTATTATATATCTATATATAGTTTGTTTTATTTTAACACATATTTAAAGTTTACATTTCAAATTGTTTTATTTTTTAATCCTTTAATGAATTTGATGATTTTACTTACTTAGGGTACTAACTCGCAGACATTATATTTTTTACTCCCACTCCTCAGGCAATATGTTTCAAAAATCTATTTTTACATCGCCCGGAGGGTGTTTTTTTTATTTTGTACTAGTTAGTGTAAAGAAAGAAAGTACAATGAAGATGAAAGAAATACTAGTAAAAAAGGAATAATATTTGAGCATGATTCAGCTGCTGATAACCGGCAGTATGCATCTAATCTAACTGTATCCCATTTTCTTTTTTCCTTTTTTCAGATTTTGTCGGGTGGAGTTGCCAGTAACCAGTCTTTGGTGATGAACCCAGTACGACTGTCGGCTTATTTGACCACCCTTTGTTCAGTCAATGGCGTCATTATCTCTTGTTAAGCATATATTTTTTATGTTGATATAATATAATATTGTTACATAATCTATGCATAGATTATTGTCACCCCCCTGTATTTCTGAAGGGATGCCCCTTTTCATATCACGGGCGGGACTTTCCATGGAATATTACAGAAAGCCCGCGAAATACGTGAAGTCACGTGGGACCTGGTTGGCTCTTCAGTTTCAGCTTGGACGTCAGGCAGATAAGATGTTACTGCTTTAGCTGAGACTCACTGCACACGCGCGCAGTGATTAGTTAAAGAAATATGTTTAGTTAAGAAATAGAAGTTTAAATGAATAATATGGTTTTGTGGTTGATGAATGTCTTGGCAAAAAGACTGACCTAGAAGACCAGACACGAAGTCCCCAAGACTAGGTCCAGACGCTGGAAGAAGAACGTAAGATACCAAAGATGAACAGAAGAATAATAGAAGTAAGAAAGGAAAAAGAAGAGTATACAACAATATTATAGGTCAATCCTGGACAACCCAGCATCAGCAAACATACTATACACCAACACAGACACCATATACAAAGTATTCAAGGAGGAAAGACTGAATGATGCTGTATGATGATTCAAGTTATTGTAGAGGTTGAATACAGCAAATCATCTGATCCTTCTTGCAATATATAAATAGTTGCCGTCATTAGTGTTAACTAACATATAAAGAGCAGTGTGTAATAGTTAAAGGAAGCGCGCGGTGTAATGGTTTAAATAATGGGAAATGGACTCGTCGCCCCGAGTTCAAATCCTGGACGTGGTAATTGCATTTCACTTAGCTCTAATATCCTTGGGAAAGGTATAAATCATACTCTCCCTCCAGCAATGGGTAAATAGCAGGGCAGAATGGGTTATTTAGCCATGACAAAGTAACCAGTCTAGGAGAAGGGAAACTCTGAATTCAAACCTGTTAAACTTCGCTTAAGAAATTGACCCTGTGTCGCATCCTACTTGTGCGGAGGGGTTGGTAAATATATATAAAGAGCATTGTGTATTCACCCAACCATTCAGCCAAAAATCTAAAGTGGAAGAAAGCTGGTAAGGTGTTCCTTCTCCTAGACTGGTTCCCTAATCAAACCTAAATAACCCTATCTGCTATGCTATTTACCCATACGCAGAGAGAGAGAGAGAGAGAGAGAGAGAGAGAGAGAGAGAGAGAGAGAGAGAGAGAGAGAGAGAGAGAGAGAGATGTATGCCTTTTTAAAAGGCGTTAGCGCGAAGTGAAAATGCAAATAGCTTCGTCCAGGATTTGAACTCTAGCCTCCGATTCCATTTCCTCTGAGGATAATCGTCAAAATGAAATATAGTGGGACACAAATTTATTTAATATATGCACATATGCTTTTATGAAAAGAGGCAGTGAATTTTATTCATAAGGAGATTTCTCTGTCTACTACTTTTAAATTAGAACTACAAAATTTGATATGCATGGCTGGAGGCATGCCTGTGTCGTAAGTGGCTAAAGTGCTGGACTGCGACATCGTAGTAAACGGGTTCGAGCTTAAGTCGCACTATTACGTTCACTTTTTGACCAATATCGTTATAAAAGGTATAAACCCTCTCACCCCCATATATAGGTTAAATTACACCATTATTGTTCTTCAACAAGAAGGAGAGGCCCTGTGGAATTCTTTGGTTGTTTTTTTTAATAGAATAACAACATTTGATAAGCATACTTATCAGACCCTGGGCGAATCTATGTGGCGTAAGTGGCTAGAGTGCTGGACTGCTACACCCTGTGGCGTTGGTTGGTCAGTTGGTTTTACGGTATATCAACCTTTTTTCGCGTCATTTGATACCAAATCAAGTCATTTCATAAACACATGACTCAGGATGCTTACAGTACTCGCTTTTGCTTAAGTGGTCATCCTCAGTGGCGTAGTAACTAACGTGTTGGGATGTGTCATCGTAGTAAGTGAGTTCGCTTTCCAATCGTGCTATTAAGTTAAATTTTCGAATAATAACATTGGGAAAGGCTTTAATCCCCTCATACCCACCACGATTACTGTTCTTCTATAAGGATAGCTATGACATTAAATAACTCACGAAAGGTGATTTGCCTATTAAACAAAAAAACAAACAAACAAAACGTATTAGATAAAATTTCTAAGGCAATTATTTTCATTGTAAAATAGTCTCTCATCGGAAAGTTGTCTTTAACTATACAGAAACAGATTTCCGATGAGAGAATCTTATTCAAATTAGTGGAAAGCCATACGGCCACAAAGGGATATGTGAGAGAATTTAGTTCTCTAGACTTCAAAAGAAAACACATTATTTATATTCATTCATTCATTCATTGGCAATTCAGTCTCGAAAGACTATAATAAAAGTGTTTGTGTGTCCCTGAGGTTGCAGCGCCTCCTGTGACTATGAAGTCCTATGTTTGAGAAACATTCTCGACCACAGATTTTGCATTTGTAGGTTGTCCCTGTAGATGATGATGTTCCGATGCTTTGTTGCCGTTGCTTTTTTATGGACCTCTTAGCTTCATGATGTTGTATCAGAGTGACTTCTGACATGTACAGTCCTCTATGGAGATTCTGCCGCCACCGAAGGCGGTCTTGAGCCAAATTTTCCCAGCTGGAAGGGACAATGCCAAAGCACCTGAGATCATTTTTGCAGACATCCTTGAAACACATTATTTATATTAGTACGTACTTATTCAAATTTAGAAAAAAATATTAATCAGGTTTATTGATTGTTATTCAAGATGGAAATCAGAAATTATTATAAAACTCCATTAATTAATTAAGCCAAACAAAAAACAAAATGTTTAACCTGTAAAATATGTTCTGTATCACACACTCAATATACAATATTCTTTTCCAAAATTGATGTTTTTCGCAGAACAATATATACTTTATAAGATTTATACAAATTACAATTAGTAAATCTCTATTCTCATACGTGGATTTATCTTATGTAATAATTATCCCCAGTTCGGACCGTTCGGTGTAAATATTTCAATGACAATAAATACTACAAAATATACATAGTCTGGAAGAAATGCAGATAAATTACTACTGAATCGCGCGTTTGATTCTTGTGAGGTGCATCATATTTGTATTACATCCTACCTGTGGCGAACGGGTTGGGTAAATCCTGCATAATCTAGGATAATTCAATAATTAGGAATTTCTCACATTAGTCAGTTAATCTTGCCGCGTTTGCAATCCAAGTCTATACTTCTTATTTAGTGTATATATATACTTCAGCTAGTATACATAGTAAAATAAGTAAACATAGATTTACAATGCTAATATCATTCTGGCAGAAATAAACTATTGTAATGCACAGT
>CM042138.1:129036923-129041923 GCA_023376005.1 Doryteuthis pealeii | reverse complement strand
TTTTGTAGGGACTGACGTAAAATATCACCCATAATTAAGTACACAAAAAATCAACTTTAATATAGGTTAATTTTCCACTAAACCAAATATGCCAGGATTTTATAATTTCTAATGAAACATTGTGACACCAAAATGAATATGATCAAGTAGTATTTATTATTAACTTTGAATTATTGAAACTTTGTAGCCAAAAATAAAGCATCCTGGTTATTAAAATGGATCTACTTGAGGTTATAATTCTGGAGCTCTGGGGAATGTAGGGTACCTCTTCATCGCCATTACTCCCAGGACCTCTCTTACCATAAGTGGTAGTACCTGTTAGGGATCCATCTATGGGGTAGATCAAATAATGAGTTTTTAAAAATGTTTTTAAGAAAATTGAGTTTGAAAAAAATTGAATTCCCAACAAAAATTAATAAAAAAACAACGTCTTCGGCATAAAATAACTCAAGTGTTTACATGCCTTAAAATCGAACCAACCAAACAATATAAAATACGTATTTTTAGACTGCTGCATATTCATATATCTTACGTATGACACGTATACTTAGTGGTAAGGCTCTAGTTCTGAAACTCTGGGGAGAGTGGAGTAGCTCTTCATTAATATTACACCCAGATCCACTCTGATCTGAAGTGATATCAACTTTTATGGACCCATCTATGTGTCAAATGAATGGTTTAAAAATTACAAAAAACTCTAAAGAAACAACTACCGGGTAATTCCAATTCAAATCATCCAGAAAAAATAAAATTGTCACCCACACCCTTCATTTTTTCTTAAATTAATTCCAGGTGTTGACTATCTACAAAATTTGAGCTTCCAATTCCAAAAATTGGCGGAATTATGTCGATTTTTAGCTCTCCAAATTTAGTGGGGTTGGCGAAAAATGGCGACTTTTTGTAATCTATATTTGTCTGTAAAATGAGTTCTAGAGCTACCCTACCACGAAAAATGTTAGCCCATTAATATTAATATTTGAATATTATCCAAAAATGCTATCAAAAAGTCTTAAAGGCAACCAATTTTAAGTTATTGCTGATTTCTGATTTTTTCATAGCAAGATCAATATCCCGATGTAGCACTGCGTTGACCATAATTTTTTTTCGATAATTATTTCACATATATTGAACATTATTTGTACCAAAAAATAGTTTGATATATATATATGTCTATAATCTCTCGCACGCGCGTACACTCCCATATATATATATATATATATATATATATATATATATATATATATATATATATATATATATATATTGTAATATGAAATTATTGTCCTCGTGGGGAGGAAATATTTAATGATACAGCATTTTATTGTCAAGAGAATAGAGACATTTTAAAAGAAATAGAATATTTAAGTATTTCACTGAATAATAAGAATTATCGTATGGTTTTTCCATTTTATTATGTTTAATATTGACAATAAAAGTTTATGGAAATTCATTAACACATATCTTTATGTTAGTTTCTTAGGTGCATCATCTCAATATAAAATGAGAGCGCATCGTATTATATTGTAAGATATATTTTTCAAGAATTATTATTTGCTTGTGTCTGCCAAGGCAATTAAGGAAACAGCGCTGCAGGTTAAAATGTTAGCATGTTACGAATTTTCTTGATATTCCGCGAAATAATGGCAAATAAAATGTGCGAAAATTAAGACTATAAATATGATACAAATCTCGGAATAAAACTTTCGAATATTATCCAAATTATCGTTACTTTGGGTTTTATTATTATTTATTTTGTAATTTATTTCTATGTTTTATTGATGAATATCTTAATTTTGATTTTAGAAAATTTGAAATCAGCTTTGTATTGATTTATGCTAACCTATTTTCTCTGCTTTTAGTTCGGGAATTTTCTCAAGAATTAAGCCACCTAAGTTAAGCAGCAATGAGCCTGTTAGATAATTAATTTAGAGAACATTTACACAACAGCAGGTGCTGTAATGAAGTCTTTGTTTATCAAAATGTATTGATTCGGAATCTGATAACCCGAAAAGGGTTGATATGCCGTAAAAGAAATTAACCATCTATCAAGATTATAACGCTGACCCAAGATAAATTTGCCACAGAGATTAAACTGAGTTTATGTCGTAGGTCATTACGTACTCTCAAAAGTTCACCAGAGAATAATGAATGGAAAAAGATCAAAATGCATGATGAACTTTAAAAGTTATTTTAGAAAATTTTCCTGTCTTCAAAGTGTTCAAGCGTTAGTTTTAAAGGTCGTCATATAAACCTCCAACTTGGAGAACCATCAGTGTTCAATTATAATGTTTCAAAAAACAACAAAAAAAACTCCTGATATATGTAAAAGAATTAAATGAACCCGACGTTGATGCGCTAGTTCTAGAACTCTAGGTTGCAGGGAGTACCCCTTCATTGTCATTAGGTTCAGGTCCACTCAGATCTGTAGGGGTAGCACCGTTTAGAGTCTCAAAATTGGTTAAATAGAACATTTGAATGAATTAATACAGTTTGCTTATAGCCATCTGGGCGGGGAGGGGTTGCGGGTTCAATCCTGACTATGGTCGAAAATAGCATAGAATACTTAAGATACTCTAAAACTTGGGCCCGGTCATGGTTAACGGAATGAGAAAAAATCTGTCCCAATGGAATAAATAAAGTGTTCGGTTCGAAGTTCTGTGAAGGCTTCTGATTTCTGCATTAAGGCTTCCGAGTGCAATAAAAATATTCATGTGTTTGAGAAGAAACACATGGAAAAAACTACCCAAAAAAATTAAATGATGAAAATTATCAAGCCTCATCTAAAAGAATTCAGACAAAGGAATTTTTTAAATTTGAAAATGATTTGTATTGAATAGAAATGATTGAAGCTATATAATTGTGTAAAGAAATGTTTGTTGCTACTGAATTATTGCTTGAAGCCGTATGTAAATTAGTATCAGATGGGGATACTTTGTAGCATATAACTGAGTAAAGCAATTATTATTATAGAGGGGAGAGTCCCGTGGTGTAGTGGCTAACCCTGGACTGTAGCATTTTAGTAAGCGAGTTCGAACTCCAGATGTGCGATAAATAAATTACTTAAAAAAAAAATGATACGAATCATCTCATTCCCGCCCCTATGAGTTAAATATTACCACTGTCGTTCTTCTACAAGTGTATATTTGGCATTAAATAACCCACGAATTAAACAAAGAAATCAAACCAAACTTTTTATTATAGACAATTAAGTATGACTAAACAAATTATCGGAAAAATACGCTTGGGAAAGGTATGAACTCCCTCATCTCACCAGCTATGTGTTAAATAGTAGGAGTGCTGTTCTAATAGAAGGATGTCTTTGGAACTAAATAATCCATGGAATTTGGTATACCATTAAAAAAAAATAAACCAAAGCAAACCGGTTTCTGTCAAGTCCCTTTGAAAACACCGGTTCTCGCTAGTTCATGGAAGTTAAGCAGAAATAAGCATGTTTCAAACTTTGATGGGTGACACTTAGGCAACAGCAACAGCAATTATTGTAAGCAACCTGATATCAAAATGACTTAATTCAGTATTAAATGTCCCGAAATGATTTGATATGCCGTAAAAAGAAAAGAAAAGAAAACAACAACAATAAAAAAAGCAATACGAAAGTTGTAAATTAACATAAAGAATTACCAACCAAAATATTTTATTTCAAAACTTTGCCTTCGTTTGAGGAAATAGATTTAAACCTTTTTTTTTTTAAGCAGCATATCGGAGGTGTCGGTGATGATGAGGGGGTATTTTTAATTTGAATTCTTGTTATATATTATTCATTTCATCTTAATATAATAAAATGACAAGCATTTCTGTTTTAAATATCAAAATTACTAAATTTTCTAACCAATTTCTGTGCCAAATGTTGCAAAAACTAGGATTTTAGTACATCTTTGTTACTGTTTCCTCAAACAATGGTGCGAGTAAAATACCTAGTTTTTGGTATCAGTATTTATTATACCATCACACAAACTTCGCTGTTTGAAAGAATTTGGTATTTCAAAAAAAGTGAAAAATCAAGCTACCCTACTGTGGATATACCAATCAACCATCCAACCAAACCTAAACAAATGATCGCAAGGTAATATTGAAAATATAACGTTATGCTTATAATTATACCTATATAACACCTTTAAAAATGAATCAAACGTCGGCAGTTATTATTATTATTATTATATTATTATATTATTAATTATTAATAATATATTAATATATTAATAATATTATTATTATATTATTATATTATTAATTATTAATAAGGGGTTGATATGCCGTAAAATCAACCCAGCACCTTAGAAGAGATCTCAGTCAGCAGCATTAAAAAACGTTCAGAGAGATAGAAATGAACGAGAAATACCATACGTAGAGCAAAAATAGTTTCGAAAACTTGCATGGATTAAAAAGATGTTCACTGTAAACTTTTAGCTGATTAAAACATTTTTATGCCCGCTAATATCTAATATCTTGTTCAGAATACATACTTACGTACTCATACACGAATCATTATATATATATATATATATATATATATATATATATATATATATATATATATATAATATATATATATATATATATATATATATATATATATATTCACAGATATAAGTTTCATATATGCATGCATATATGTACATATACTGCTATAACATTTTTTTCTCATGTACATGATTGATATTTGCCCTGTCAGTGGTATTCGCATATAAAAATTAAAGTTATCAGCTTCGAAGCAATTCTTTGAGCGCTGCGTGCACTCTAACATTTTGCTTATCGCAAATTTGATAAAAATGGCGACTTTAGAGCTAGGTAATGCTCAGATTTTTTCTTAACTACTTGCTATTCTTGATCCTTTAATAAATACACAGACTCAGCATATCGAATGGTGAAGATAAATAATACAAGCTACATATGGTCGACTGGGGCGTTAGAATGCACCGACTGCACCTCTACAGAGGGGTAAGACTCCCCCAATGGGCCACCTGTTGGCCGTGGGAGGTGAC
>CM042138.1:129029423-129031923 GCA_023376005.1 Doryteuthis pealeii | reverse complement strand
TTTATCGACAAGACAACCGCCGCGTAACAAATATCCTTTTAGTGCCGTGAATTTTGAGGCACGTTGACAAGCCCCGCTATATAACGTATTTCGTTTTTGGTACCGTGACCATATTACTACGTTACTATAATACCATTTACGTTAAGGATTTGAACTTGTGTCGCCGTGTCTATTTCCTTCAACGGTAATCATTTCACCACGGGTCGTATCCTTTGTATATCGAATTTGTTCCTGTCCTGGCATCAAACACATATATGCTACTTAGAAGAGTCCATTCTTTACTAATAGATATATATCTCATATACAATTTGGGTTTATTTTTTATTGTTCCCATTTACTTTCGATTTAGGTCATCGTCAGGAGAAACATATTTTGAAGAAACTTTTTTAGAAAGATTTTAAAATGAGTTTTAAAAAGGCTGATGTGCTATAAAAAAGCGAGGAAAAAAGAATTTTTAACGCAGCATTCGTTGAATGAAAATTATATTTTGGTATTCAGGCTTCCTTTACTTTTTACCGTTATAAGATCTCAGCTAACGTAGACAACTAGCACTGAGCTCTCCATGAAGCAATATTTGCTAAACATGGGCGGGGGTCTGTTCCTAACTATATGCAATTGTTTTGTCAACCCCAATCCGTCAATCCTATTTCAAATAGGTATTTTAAGGTTGGTTTAGCTTTATGTGAAAGTCGTTTGTAGTCAGTGTTTTGAGACGTTTTATTCATTAATCTTCTTGCCCTTTCGGCTGGGGTTGTAGAATACACCGATTGCACATCTCCAGAATGATAAGACCCCGACTCCCCGAATGGGACCACCTGTTGGCTGTGATGTGTAACGTCGAAAACCTGACGGCTGTGCAGTCTATGAATTTCAATGCTCCACTTTTGCCCTTACTTGGTCGAGATGGGCGATGAGAGAGACCCCCTCCAATCAACTCACGTCAAGCCCTAGCACTCATATGATTGTTCCGACCATATTCCTCAATTGCTCTTATGGCAAACTACAAACCATTTCCATCATATATGTACTAGAAGGTGGTGGATGAGGGGTTTAGTATACTGGGTATTACACTAAACTCCATCTATTGGAGAGGTTCCAAATCTGTAGTACCCATTAATTTCCATTACTCCCAGGTCCACTCTGACCCACAGTGGTAGTACTTGTTATGGTCCCATCTAAGAGTTAAATAGATAAAAATGTGGTTAAATAGATTTGCTTAAAATTGAGTTTCAAAATAAATTTAATACCGAACAAGAATGAATAAAACAAAAATGTCTTCGGAACACGAGTATTGACATGCCGTAAAAAACCAACCAACCAACCAAAAACGTCTTCAGCATAAAATAACCCAATGATTTGACATGCCCTAAAATCCATCCACCCAACCAAACCAACCAACCGACCAACCTGTTATCTTCCTATATTTCTACAAACGAACTAAAACCCTTAATTTATTGAAGATTTGTTATTTTAGGTTTCAT
The DNA here is from genome assembly GCA_023376005.1 of Doryteuthis pealeii. Lineage (NCBI taxonomy): Eukaryota > Metazoa > Mollusca > Cephalopoda > Myopsida > Loliginidae > Doryteuthis > Doryteuthis pealeii. Next base: position 129,030,442 of record CM042138.1, on the reverse strand, counting down.
ACAACTATTGTTGCAATTCCTCATCACTTTAGTTTAATTTTCTCTGTTCAATGACTTTTATTTTCGGCTTGTCACCGAACAAATATTTATGGTCCTAATTTTCATGCAGCTCACTCATTTCAATAGTTGCGGTAAACCTAAAGTAATAGCAAACAGTTTTTAAAATAAAAGCTTTTGATTAGTTTTTAGTAACAGTATTCATTTATCTCTTTCCTTAGGATACTGAACACTGTTGAAGTATTGTTAATGATAGTCGCTAACAATACTACACGTACAATAAAAAAAGAAACGTTATTTAGAACTTTGAGTGTCAATTCCCACCCCCTTTGGCAGATTGCATATTCAATACTAACGATGAAAAACAATTCTAAATTTATACAACCGGCACACAACCACGCTTTCATCAATCTAACGTTAACGCCATCTACAAACACATGATACATGACAACAATACCCTCACAAATATTCCAAAGAAATTTACTTGATAACACTAACATCCTATTTATATAATATAAATTGCCAAAAAAAAAAGACTTGAAGTAGTAGAAGCGATGCTTATGAGAAATACATACCCCACACTCAACAAAATCTCTTCCCATCTCACAAACCATCTACGTAAGACAAACTGAACACTGCTGGAGAAGTAAGGACGAACACATAAGCGACATTCTCCAAGTGACTTCACACAGTGGCTTAACAGTAAACGCTTAGGTTCATCAAGTGTGTGTGTGTGTGTGTGTGTGTGTGTGTGTGTGTGTGTGTGTGTGTGTGTGTGTGTGCATTAAGCGTGGTTAGAGAAGTTGCCAAGAGTGATGACCGATACAGAGAGCCAAGGAATCAGTCCTGTCGGCACGTCTCGATAATGATGAAGATGATGATGTGGATGATAATGATATCTACAAGAGAATCTGATACCTATGGACATCCTGATACCTATAACAGCTCTATATATTGACTTACCTACTATATATATATATATATATATATATATATATATATATATACATTTGTTCTACTCA
>CM042138.1:128999423-129026923 GCA_023376005.1 Doryteuthis pealeii | reverse complement strand
GCTTGCGTAATCTGATATGTATGTAAACATCTGGGAGCTCCGCTCTTACCCTTTATCCTAATCTCTATGTCCCCATTACGCAGATATATATATATATATATATATTATATATATATATATATATATATATATATATATATGAAGGAAGGGTGATGGGTTTAGGACCGACGATATTAGATAGAAGGAAAAGTGGTCAAGAAATGATCAACTCAAAACAGTCACAGGTGATACGTTTGTTCTGTTTCACAGACTTCCTCAGTCATCTGAGACTTTATTAAAGCAAAGCATACGTTTAACTTATTCACATTAACATCACCCCCTTGACCTCCCTTTACTCACATAAATCAATATACACCCACACAATTGACCCATCATCCACTGTTACCGCCCCAGCACTTCAAACAAACATCCTCTAACCCCTCCATCTCAACTGATCCTACCCAAAACCCCCGCTCCTCCTTAGCTCACATCACTACACACTCACCCCCTTGACCTCCCCGGCACCGCTAACCACATGTATTTAAACGTATGCTTTGCTTTAATAAAGTCTCAGATGGCTGAGGAAGTCTGTGAATACAGACGAAACGTATCACCCTGTGACTTGTTTTGAGTTGATCATTTCTTGACCACTTTCCTTCTATCTACAGCATATATATATATATATATATATATACATACATATACGCATTAGTGGAGTTGTTCAATATTCTGTTAGTATTGAAGTTATATACTAATCTTTTTCCAACGTATTATTAAGATGCCCTGTCTTAATGAATTATGCAAAAATTTCATTGGCTGAAATGTGCTGTTTTGATGCGTTGATGTTATAAGGCAAATACACAAATCGAATGGGTATTTAGACATTGGATGATGAAATGTCCTTACATTTACAAATGCTATTTTCTCTAAGAATATCGTGTATGGAGCTTGAAGATTATTTACCAAGCCAGAAATGAAAAATATATAAAACGTTAAATATTTACCGTCCATATTCCAGTATGTTATCAAATGGTCAAAACGACTCTTCAACATCTCTTTTAATCTGTTGTGAATCTAAACCATTATCTTTATTTTGACACCGTCAACTCTCTCAAAACTTTCCCTTGCGATAAAAAAAAATTTGGAAGGAATATACAAATAAGGTTTTGGTTAAAAAAAAAATCTCTTGAAATTATTTCTCTGAATTTTTTATGGAACATTCTAAACTTACAAAAATAAAATAAAACAAGAAATAAATTACCATATGTTAGTATCGCTCATAAATAAGTAGATCCTAACAATTCTCTTTTTTATAAAAAGTTAATTTTATTCTGAACCATTGATATCAATACCAAAATGTTATTATTTCTATAATATGTTGAGATGAATTTTCCGTTAGAGAAAAAAAGAAATCTCCCAGACGTAAGTCTGAGGAATATATAAGCCCTTGCACATTCTTGTATTTTGTCAAATCTTTTAAGCAAAATATCGAGACTAGTTATTAAATTGGCGCTGTCACACAGACATAATCCATTTTTTCTATAAGTAGCTTATGTGATAATTGTTATTGTAGCATAATGGTCGGGCCTTATCCGGGAACACCATATTTGTGGCCTTGTGTCAGACATAGAGAAACCTTAATAGATGTAGTATGATTCTCTGATCTTACCGGGTGGTCTCTGAAGAATCGGCCCAAAAATAAATATAATCATTCGGGCAAGCAAAAAGATAATGGAATTCTCATTATCACCTGTGACTCGGTTCGATAGCCAGGAAGTCTAGGATTTTGCTATTAAAATTTATTTTGATCGGTTTGTCAGAAGAACGGATGGTTGACCTGTTGACTTCTTAAGTGACACGTGCAATTTGGTAGAACAGTATAACATTCGAAAGGTTCCAAAATGTTCTAGAAAGTTCAACACCCATTTCTATATAATGAGGGAACCTTAGATTTTAAAGAGAGCTGGGCTGCGGAGTTTTGCCGGGGAGAGTCGGGCTACGGAATTTGCCGAGAGTAGTCAGGGTTGGCAGTTTTGCCGAAGTAGTCATAGGCGAGCGACTGAGGTTCTGAATTGAGACTGGTGTCGCTGATGTGAAGCCTGATAATTGGTACTAACCGTTGGAACGAAGTTAGGAACGTTACTAAAAACATATGTGTTAAGGAAACTGGCTCTCCCTCTCTCTCAAGAACAATAACTTGCAGTGAATAAATTTATGAAAAACAATTCCATCATCATCTTCGTTACTACGGAAAAATACTACGGGAGATGTTATCAATGAAATCCCAAAGATACCCGTGGAGATAAAAGGTTAATTGACCGCGACGAAGAACCACTTGTAAGTTGATACATTTGCCTGACCATAAACTACAGAAAAGAAGAAGGGTTCTTTCGTAGGCTTGAAGGCTGACTACTAGATTCTGTGTGTTGATCAACAAGCCAACGTGTACGCTCGCGAATAGAAACGAACGAGCGTTGTCGACCCCTGATAGAAAGTGTATAAGTATTTAGTTCGTGCATTTGGCGCACTGAGAAGGCCACGGTGTAATATACGACTTGTACAAGTCCTAATAGTACCGTGTGTTTTGAAGATGCGGTGGGCCCCATAACGTTACATATACGATTTAGCGGTGTAAAAAAGCCACAACGTTACGTATACGATTTAGTGCCGTGAAAAGGGCACTACGTAACATTATCGTCGTAAGGAAAGGATTCAACGACCCCGAGTTAATTTATTGTATGAATCTGTTTGCCTTTCACCTTGTGTTAATACCGGTGGGACCAGTATTAATCCTCCTATTCTCCCTTCAGCTAAGGGTAAATAATAGTTTGGACTTGGCTCTTTAACCGTGATTATGCAACCATTCACGGAGAAAGAATACTGTATTCAAACCTGTTAAACTCCGCGAACAGTCTTAATGCTACACTATGGCTACACCTCTTGGACTTTAACAAAACACATAGAGAAAAATAGATGGGAACTGTACAAGTATGCTGCGTGCTGTCTTAAAGTATGCTGGAAGCAGCACCCCACAAAGGGGCAGCTGTACGTTCACTTCAATTGCCTCCTATCACTCAAACTATCCATGTAAGATGAATAAGATATGCTGGAAACTACTTGAAAATCAAGGATTAGCTCATTAATAACATTCTCCTATGTACACCAGCGCATGGACACACCAGTGTGAGTCTGTCAGCAAAAACCTACATCGATCAGGTCTGCACGTATACTGGATGCTATACAGAGACCTTCCATAAGGGATGGTCGATAGGAACGTGTAGCGAGGAAGAGTAATGGAAATCCGTGCTGTTGGCACGGGTTGATGGTGATAAATAGATTGTCCCTGAGTGACATTCTACTCGTGCGGATGGGTTGGTATATATATATATATATATATATATATATATATATATATATATATATATATATATATATAAACTCAGCTATGCACATATCTTCCTTAAAGATTAACAATTCAGAATTTAAAAAGTAAATCGCCAGTCTCGAAACTTTTTGATCACACATTAAAACAAATATCGAAACATTTATTAAAAACAAATTATTATACACTGTGTCCTTTTTCGTAAAAGCCTACATTTCTGAGTATTAGAAGACAAGATTGTTTAACGAAGCACTGTTTTCATTGGTCGGGTCGTGTTTTCCACTCTGTCAAGTAAATAATTCCTGCATAGAAAATGAAAGTATTTTCATGAGTTTTGCCAAACGTCTTAATTTCTGATGTCAAGTCTGTCAGGCCGATTGCCAGATTGCCAGAACCGAAGAAATATAAACGCTTGTCTTAAACGATTATTCGATTTTGGTAAAAATAGTAGATGAAATGGATACGTATTTTTTTCTCTGTTTGGTAGGTTGAGGTTGTTTAATCAAAATCACTTTTTGCCCAATGCATCACGCTTTCCTCTATTCTCTGGCCAAAAACGTCAAGATCTTCATCTGGGCGTAGAACATATAATTTTCTTTCTGGTGCCAAAGTGTCAATGAGGAGTTGCGTGGAGATTATATCAAAAGTTGTTTTCATCAGGTTTGGGTGGCACCGTAAGTTTTAAATTTTTCTATTTTTTCACATCATTTTTTTTTTTTTTTTGCAAGATATTCGTTTCATGGAATTGGATCGACAAAATAACAAACATATAAACATACAGTAAGACGCAAGTGACGCAATTATTATCGTATTAAAAAGAATTTCGATGAACCAAGTTCAAATAATATATGATGTAGTTAGCATTTCCTTTATGTGTGTGTGTGTGTGGGGGGGGTTCCACGTGGCGTAATGGCTAAAGTACTGGACTGCAACATCGTAGTAAGCGAATTCGAACTTTAGTCGCGTCGTTATGTTCACTTTCGAACTAATCCACTTGGTAAAGGTAGAAACCCCTTCGTCCAATCAGCATTGGTTAAATAGCACCTCTACCGCTCTTTTATAAATATGGCTTTGGTATTAAATATCCTACGACAGTTGTTATGCCATTAAAAAAAGAAACTGAAATTGCAACCATCAAATTTCAATGTGTACTAGTTCTCTTGGGTGAGGCATGAATCCATTTAATATATTTCCTTACTTAGATGCAAAAAGTAGAGTATTTACCCAAAATCTCTGCTACGAGTAGACAATGATACAAGTTCAATAGTTTAGCGGATAACAACTAGTTTGAATTCAGAGTTTGTGTTTTTCTAGTCCTGTTGCCTTAGCAAGCCTAAACATCCCAGTCTGTCTATTATTTACCCCACAGGAAATGTATACCTTCCCAGGTTATTAGCGCCATGTGAAATGCAAATAGGCTCGTTCAGGATTTGAATTCGGTTTACATATCCTTTTCTAGGATGTTATCCGTTACGCAATGAGCGCCTCTGTACAGCCAATATGTGACACAAGTTTATTTTTTAAGCGAAGTAAATCTGGTTTGAATCAAAGGTTTTCCTTTTAGAGTGTTGCCTTAAAATTTAAAAAAACTCTTTAAATTCCACCACTTACCCATAACCAGTAAAAAAAAGATAGACACATGACTTTCTCTTGGACATTAAAACGAAGTGAAATTCAAACAACTTCATTTTAGACTCAAAATAGAGCAGCTGATTCCAATCCTTACGATGGTATCAATTACAAGAAACCACATATGTATGTATACTTTTAAATAAAATTTTAGTTATTTTTGTGTTTTATGTAAACTCCCTAAAAGAGCACCTCATGTTTTATGTACACTCCCTAAAAGAGCACCTCAAGTTTTATGTAAACTACCTAAAAGAGCACCTCATGTTTTATGTGTTCAGTCTGAAGAGCACCTCAAGTGTTATGTAAACTCCCTAAAAGAGCACCTCTGAACTACCTAAAAGAGCATTATGAACTACCTAAAAGAGTGTTTTATGTAAACTACCTAGTTTTATGTACCTAAAGAGCACCTCAAGTTTTATGTGAACTACCTAAAAGAGCACCTCAAGTTTTATGTGAACTACCTAAAAGAGTTTTATGTAAACTACCTAAAAGAGCACCTCAAGTTTTATGTAAACTACCTAAAAGAGCACCTCAAGTTTTATGTAAACTACCTAATAGAGCACCTCAAGTTTTATGTGAACTACCTAGAGCACCTCAAGTTTTATGTAAACTACCTAATAGAGCACCACATGGCTATATTTGTATTAAAAATATGTACATAAATGCCTTAACATATAGAATTAAAGAGACCTCCAGTTAGCAATTATGGCTGATCATTTCACTACAAAGTTTAATTTTCATCATTAAAATTCTCAGTATAACAGAGATGATTGTGAGAGGATTATCTAGAATCCAGCTCCACTTTAAATAGAAACATCAATATCATCGTTGGCCACTGCCACAAGAGAAACCTGGCAATATTATATATATATATATATATATATATATAATAATAATAATAAATATATATATATATATATATATATATATTGACAAAGGGCGCAATCTGCTAGTCAATTATAATCTCCTAGATCACACGACATACAGTTAAAATTCAGCCAGTAACTATGGGCCAGACTGCATACTTATTTATTGAACCTCAGACACACCGATACACACGCATACATAGTGACAAAGAAAGAGAAACGCGCACACTCTCACACACTCAAACACACACACACACACACACACACACACACATATATATATATATATATATATATATATATATATATATATACATATATTTGATACAGCAAATAGATATAATTATTTTAATTAGGAGAAACATATTTTATGCTCAGTCTAGTAAAAGAAACAACAACAAAAAATATGGGCTCTTTCAAACGATACTTTTTTTGAGAAGAAATATAATTTTCATTCCTCACTGAGAAGGAAAACTCACACGATCAAAACCCTATTTGTGTTGCAACTGAAATTACTTAACTTCGTGACAATAAAAAATCGTCCAAACCGTAGCAGTCAAACTCTGCGTTAAACAATCATGCCGTCTCGCTAATCAATCAGTATTTTTGCACCGGCTTTCAACTGTAAATATTCTGGTTGCGGTAGAGTATTATACGCGCCATAAAAACGTGTAGCATTGGAAACTATGGGATGCAGCTTAGTGGATGTAAAGTAAGGCGGATTAACCAAAAAAAAAAAAAAAACGCACTTCATTTGATGCTGGGTGGATGAAACATATCCTAACGGTCAGCGTCAAACAATTCTGTCAAGAAACTGCAACTACTCATCTAACTGCATCGTATATTGACGGGATAACAAAAATAGCCACCGAAAGATTATCATGACTAGAAATCAAACCGACCACATAAAAAAGTATCCCAACCTAGTAGAAAAGACAAACTAACACCAATGTGCAGCAATGTACAAAATATAGAAAAGAACTAAGTAAAAAAATAAATACATCCAAGGCCAAATAAAAAAAAAACCGTCAATGTCAAGTGGAATGGTAGACAGTAAACGAAGTTAGTAGTAGGCAAAGCACCTCGAACATAAAGCTAAAAACTGTCAGCCAAGAAGATAGACTTCAGAAATGGAAAGCACTAAAAATCATCTTGGAAACCCTCCAAAATCCCCGATGTACATACCAAAGAAATCATTAATAACCAACTAGATATCAAACTTGGACAATTTGCAGAAATTAAATTCGACGAAGTTATAAAAACAATCAAAATCAGAAAAACCTCGACAAAATATCCCCTGAGGTATGGAAGACAAGTAAATTTGATGATAGATTTTTCAATTATACTATGCAGTGAATAAACAAAACACATTAGAAAAATTGACGTAATGTCGCAATTTCCCCAAGAAAGGCGACATTGGAATCATTAAGAACTACAGTGGTACAGCATTTACTGTCGGAGCTGCAAAGATTTATAATGCCTTGCTTCTCGATCACATAAAGTCGTTAAGGAAGGAATTAAAAATTAAAACAGCAAAAGTCATTGGCCTCCATGTTAAATGTAATAACATCGAATCCATGTTAAAAAACATCCCAAGATTCTGAAATTAGTACAGCAATTTACATACCTAGGTAGCAATCTCTCATCCACAGAAAGCGAAATCAATATGCACATAATAAACGCATAAACTACTATTCACAATTATCGATAATACGGAACGAACCCATAAGTTACTTTCTCCTGTGGACGCCTACATATGGACATACAGTTGTTGACCAGCCAGCAAAAAAGTACATGCAAAAGCTCTGTGTGGAAACTGGATGATGTTTTGAGGACTCTTATGTGCGGGAGAACCGGGTAAATATGTAAACCCTCATCTATCTCTCTCCTATATATATATATATATATATAAACATATTGACTCTTAAAATTCTTCATAGGTCAAACGACATACTCTATAAATTCACATAGGAGCTATTTGCCAGACAGCATACTTATTCATTCAACCTCAGAAACACAGACACAGATACAGATACCCACACACACACACATAAGCATATACACATATGCACACAGACATGCGCCTTCATATATATATATATATATATATATATATATATATTATATATATATAAATGAGTGTGCTCGAGTGTATTAATTTACATGTGTATTTCTTTCTCTGTATCAATGCGCGCGTTTCCCACTATATATATATATATATATATATATATATATATATATATATATATATATATATATATATATATATATATATATATATATATATATAAGAGATGCATTCAACACCAGTGGTAAATTAATCTGCAAGCTAATTCACTTCAAACAGTTTCAGATATGTGCAATCTCTCTCTCTTTCTCTTTCCTCTCACTCTCTCCTTCTTTCTCTCTCTCTCTCTCTTTCACACACACACACACACACACACAAACACACACACACACACACACACACACACAGAGATTAGAATAAACATAAAAGATTAAAAAATATCCTCCAATAAGGCGCCTGAGGATTGCAAAATATATTCTGGTTAATATTATACTTTTATGCTGTTATATTTTGAGTTTTTTTTCTTCTTATTCACTTCGTATCTTGGCACAGAATAATATTCACATGGAAGATCAATATGTAATAGGCGTCTTGAGACCACAGTTATCAATGGGTATATATTTTCTTACATTCAATTGAAACGTTAGCCAGAAATGATAATATTCTTAGGGGAAATATGTTAAAAGAAATAATATATTACACACGCACAATTTTTATAGTTTAGAACCCGGTGAGAATCTAATTCATTTTCACAGGTCTGCTAAGCGAGCTCTCTAAACATTGCAGCAAACGAGGCGCCCGTATTCGCTGAAAGTAAATGCATAAACATGGAATACAATCTAAAAAATATATAAGAATAAGAATATAGCAAAAGGACAAATCGAACGCCAGCGGCGCGAAAAATAATTATGGTTGAAGTGAAAACAAACTGTAAACTCTTAGGTCAGCCGGTACCGTAAGCAACGTAAGGCCGGTGTGACAGACGGAGCAAATATTTGTAAATAACAATTGTAGACTCTTAGTTCACCATTTCGGTGCCAAACTCTGGCTGTGAGCCTCGCAGATGCTACTTAATTCGAGTTTGGAAATCTGGCACACAACTCAGACGCAAACAATTAGCACCTAACAAACGTATAAACGACAAACTTACTATAAAAGAACAAATGGAATACTAAATGTTAGGAGAAATCCGGTCGCAGGAGAAACTGGCAAGGTTTTTACAGCTTATAAACTGCTAAATAGTTCGTTTATTTCCTGGGCGAGCAATTTCGTAAGAACTACCCATAAAAGCAATCACAATGCAGGGTAAGTCGAGAGATGTACAGAGTAAGTAATAGTTCGTGTTCTAAAGTTTAGTTTAAACAACATTATATTATATATATATATATATATATATAATATAATATATATATATATATATATAAAATATCTTATAAAAACGAATGTCTGGAAAATTGTTTTTTTATTTAACTCCAGCTACACGTGTTTCAGATTTATAGTATCCTCTTCAGGATTTGTTTAACCACTTTCTGGCTCTCTCTCTCACACACACACCACACACACACACACACACACACACACCATACTTCATTTTATCAACGGGAAAAATTGTGACTCACTCGATTTTTTGTCTTCTCCATTAAGTCACCATCTCTTCACACACACGCACACACACACACACATATATATATGTGTGTGTGTGTGTGTGTGTGCAAGTGTGAGTCAAAAAGTAAAACCATTTTGTTTAGGACAGGTATAATTACCAACATAGGAACATGTATCATACATCAAAATGGTCCTCTGTTGATCACATCCTTACTGCTCCACATAGTCACCGTTTCTCTCAATAGCAATGATTTACCTTCGAATGAGAGCATACATCCCTGCCCTGTAAAATTCGATTGACTTTTCTTTGAGCCACTTCTTAATTGCAGATTTCAGTTCCTCATCACTGGAATAATGTTTGCCTCCCAAACCCTCTTTTTGGGGCCCCATTAAAGAGGATTTGAGATGCATTTACATGGTCTATTCCAGTTTCCAGCTCATCCCCAAAATGTAACTGGTTCTTCACTAATCTTCACCTTTATGAAAAAAACCTGTTTCTGCTGGAGGAGTCACCATGTGCTGCACGGTGACATCGTAGTGATATCAAACTATATTAGTTCTATTTCGCTTTCGTCTACGACTCTATCCACGTCTATCGGTTAAATAGTACCACTACTGTTCTTCTACAAGAATGGCTTTGCTATTAAATAATCCACAAAGACTGATATGCCATTGAACCAACAATTCCGAACCTGTTTATGGAGTTTAGCAGTTTACACTTAAACCTTTGAGCACTCATACATTTTTTTGATCGTTACTAAACGGCGGTACCTTGACTTACGAGTTTAATTCGTTTAGCTCGTAACTTGATTTCCTCGCATATCAAATCAATTTTCCCCATTGAAATAAATTGAAATGCAATTAATCCGTTCAAGCTCTCACTTTTTCTTGTTTTTTTAATACATAAGAAGAATAGCACTGAATTGTATTAAGAAAAAAGAATGTAACGAATTATATTTTCTAATAAGTTTTAATGTTTATTTTTATAAATATTTTTTCTTTGGTTTAATAAATCTAAATGTTTTTTTTTTCGGAACTTAATATAATCGTATCTGAATTTCATTCATACCTCAAATTTTAGCTCGCAACACAAAGAAAATATTCGACCGAGTGACAGCTTGTAATTTGAAAAACTTGTAATTTCGGGCACTTGTAAGTGAAGGTACCACCATATATGTATGTGCATATAGATGTGCGTAGTGAGTCGTAGGAAATGGACGCGTTGATCCGAGGTCAATTCCTGAACTAGTCTGTTTGCATTTCACATAGCGCTAATACCCTTGGGAAAGTTATGAAACCAACTACTCTCCCCAGCTATGGGTAAAAAGTAGGGCAGACTGGGCTCTTTAACCTTGGCTGGGTAACCAGTCTAGGAGATGGAAAACTCTGAATTCAAACCTGTTAAACGCCGCTTAAGAAATTGACATTGTGTCACATTATGCTCGTGCAGAGGGGTTGGTAAATATATATATATATATATATATATATATATATATATATATATATACGAGTAAAACCGAATGGTTTAAAATACGTATAGTTTAAAATATACCGACTTAAGTTTCACACATATATTATATTATTTTGTTTTTATATGCGAGAAAAAAGTCGGTATATTCTAAGTGATTCGTATTTTAACCATTCGATTTTAATCGTCTATTTAGCTCTTTATATTGAACACTTTTTAATTGATTTTTGTGAAAAAAATCCTGAAATGATTAAGGTTTTATACTTATTTATTCAGTGGCTTTTTATAATCACTGCGGTATATATATATATATATATATATATATATATATATATATATATATATATATATATATATATATATATATGTGTGTGTGTGTGTGTGTGTGTGTGTGTGTGTGTGTGTACTTATATCGTGTGCATGATCAAAACGGAATTAAACAATTCATTTCTTTGCACTTGTGTCATGCAAATATTTATTGTCTTTGACACAAGAGCTGATGGAAAATCTATTGTATGTTCTATTTGAAGAAAATTGGCTGAAAATTTCGCCTTTTGAACTAGTTCTATTTTCAAACATTGCTCTGGGGACATTTCATCTCAGTATGAGAGAATGAAAAATATTAAATTAACTTTAAGTGAGGCCTTTCTATATGCCTGCATTCCTTTGCAAATATTTAGCATACCTTTAAGCCTGAGGCTTTATGCATTCAACTGATTGTGTAGTATTTTGGGGTTTATGAAGTCTTAGATAGCTTTCTATTAGGCTTTATCTATAATTTCCTTATCTTATAAATGACGTATGGAATCTGAAATGGGGTCAGCTTTTCATCACGCCTTTTATCCTGTATCGACAAACTTATATTCACAGATTGCTTTGTCATTTTCTTCATTACATCATGTAAGGCTTTTTTTAAGCTATCGGGAGTACAGTGATTCTCCGAAAATAAGACAGGACATATTAATTTTTACTTCGAAATATAACACTTGGACTGTTTTCGAGGTTTTGTCAAGTATTTTCCTTGCATAATGGAATTGTGATTGTGTTTATTTCTTTCGTCTGTCTGCCGCTGTCAACTAGGGCTTATTTTAAAGGGAGGGCTAATAATAAATCATCCTGAAAAATTACGCTAGGTTTTCTTTGGCAGGTAGGTCTTATTTTCAGGAAAGCACGGTATTTACTAAGAGTGGCTTACTTTAAGTATTTAATATAAAGAATTAGTGTTGGTTACAATGTTACATACTCATACACATATACCCATGCTGGGTACATACACAAGTGTTCTTTTACTGGAGAGAGGGGGAGAGATAGACACAGGTAGATAGAGAGATTCATAACTTACTTCTTTGGCCATTGGTGATATCTAGTCCTTTCTATCATTTCTCTGTTCTTGCTGGTCGGTTGCACTTGATTCATTTCTTCTTCTAGGTCAGTCTTGTTGCCAAGACATTCACCAACCACAAAACCATATTATTTATGTAAACTGTTATTTACTTAAATACACATATTCCTCTAACTAAACACAGCGCGCGTGTGCAAGTGAGCCCCAGCTAAAGCAGATACATCTTCTCTGCCTGACGTCCAAGCTGAAAACTAATGGGTTAACTTGGTCCCACGTGACTTCACGTACTTCGCGGGCTTTCTGTAATATTCCATGGAAAGTCCCGCCCGTGATATGAAAAGGGGCCATCCCTTCAGAAATACAGGGGGTTGACAATAACCTATGCATAGATTATGTAATAACAAGTAATATGCATGATTCTCATAGTATTGATGAATAAATTAGCAAAATAAAACATATTATATGAGTAACATATGTAGTAATTCAAGACAATTCCTTTCGAGAATTCCAGTGCACACTGAGAAGTGACAAAAATGTTTGTTTAAAATAGAAATGTGGCATGGCTTTAGTGTTAGGTAATCAGATGCTAGTGGTATAATGCTTACCGTCGAGGGAAATGGAAAAGATGAGTCGATTTCAAATCCTGGATGAGGCTGATTTCCTTTCCCGTAGCAATAATACACTTAGAAACGGCACACATCTTAGTATTCTCCTTCTATCTATGGGTATATACCAGGAGAGTTTGAGATCATTAACATTTTTATGACAATCTGATATAGAAGGAAATATCTGAATTCAAACATGTTAAACTACACTTCTTCTTCTTCTTCTTCTTCTTCTTCTTCTTCTTCTTCTTCTTCTTCTTCTTCTTCTTCGCACTGACCAGACTAAGAGTGTTATCCATCAACAAATATCCCCTCTCTGTATCACTAATGTTTCAAGAGGGATACAGTTCTAGAGATCTGGGGAGAGTGGAGTACCCCTTCATTGTCATTACTCCCAGATAGTCTCTTACCTGGAGTGGTAGTACCTGTTATGGTTCCATCTATGTGTCTATAGACACACTAACTGGGGGAATGTTTTTTAACCGATAAACCATCTATACATATATAAAGGTTAGTTTTATGTATGTATGTATGTCCGGGGGAATCTAAGAAAGAAAACAATTAATGACCAAGTAAATATATATAAACATTAAATATCACCTGAGCTTGCTTTTTGTGCAAAAATAATGAAGATTTCATTTATATTCATGAATATCTGTAAAATTGGGATTTAAATAATAAGAAAAGAGAAAATCATTGGTTGCGTTCGTGATTAAAACATAAATCAATTATGTAAGACCAAAACAATGAATGGATCTGCGAGACTAACTTTTTATTATACCCCTCTAAGCAAGCAACGTTGGGTAGCCGATTCTAGTTCTAAATAAAGTTGGTGATGGACGGCTGATACCTCCGGAACTTTCGACGATAAACCTGTCTGGAATTACAGGTTACAGGTGTCTAAATGCATATTTAATATTAGTTTAAAGAGTTTGAATATAGAAAATTATGTCATATAAGTGGGAAAAACAATAAGTCAATTATAGCAATACATCATAATAGTTAATTAAAGAATATTTACCAGCCAATAAATTCAACGTCAAAGAAGGCGGACATTCTTAAGAAAATATTTCCAACGTTTTAAACAAATTGTGCAGAAATAATGACGGAGGTCATAGGATAACAGCGTCAACATAAAATCGCTCGGACATTAGACCCTATTAGCACTGAAGGAAACTTCCTACGCAAAACGTACAAAAGGGGGTATTTATGGCCTCTTCTTTGGCTTGTAATGTAAACTAATCACTGTTGAAAAGAGGTGAGGCACTTAACAATCGGTCAACAAAGACGGGGTTGTCACGTGCTGATCGATCGAGCCGTGTTTGTCTCGTTTCTCCCAAGTTGAACAAATAATGAGGCTGCAATTTATACTTCAATAAGCGCTTTTATTTACCTCTTCCAGCTAATATATTTTCGAATCTATGTGTCTTCTCCGTCGATAAAGGGCACGAGCACCTCGGATGTCGGAAATGGACATTGATTATCTATATTATGTCTCCCTCCTACAAATGACGCTCCGACGAAGCTGGTGGCTTGAGCTCCTCCTAACTCTCCTTGTTAATTATAATATTTTAAATGACTAATCTCATGTATTTTCTATTTTGTTTCATGAATCATTAAACTATCATCAATAGAACTCTGTCAGCGGGGCTTAGAATATGCTGACTGTCTCTCTTACAGATGGGTAAAACCCCACCATACAAACAAAAATAGAGATTTCCTCGGTATGACACTAAACTATATCTGATGATGATATGGAGATTTAATGAAGATGATACGAAACTATATCTGAAGGTGATCTGGGAATTTAGTGAAGATATCACCAAACTAATCTGATATCTGGAGATGTAGTGAAGATGATACGAAAACTATATCTGATGGTGATGTGGAAATTTAATGAAGATGATAGGAAACTATATCTGATGGTGATCTGGAGATTAGTCTGATCTGATGTGATCTGATATCATCTGGAGATTTAGCGAGATGATACGAAACTATATCTGATGGTGCTGCTGCATACTGGCTTCTTCAACTCACGACTCTGACTCGTATACGTTGCGGGTATACAGTGGACATCCAGGTATGCTAGTAGTCAGCTACTTCAATAACAACAGATACGCGTATACAAAAGATGCTGGGTAATGACACTACGAATACGAGCCTCATATTATGACCTGACCGGAATTGGATGAGTCCTTTGTACTAAGGCCTATCTATTGTTCTTTCCAGTAGTGCTCTGGAGATTTAGTGACGATGATACGAAACTATATCTGATGATGATCTGGAGATTTAGTGAAGATGATACGAAACTATATCTGATGGTGATCTGAGATTTAGCGAAGATGATACGAAACTATATCTGATGGTGATCTGGAGATTTAGCGAAGATGATACGAAACTATATCTGATGGTGATCTGGAGATTTAGGGACGATGACACTAAACTATATCTGATGGTGATGTGGATATGATTTTTGAGTACCTGTTCATTATAATTATTCCCAGATTAACTCTGACCTGGAGTATTAGTTTCTGTTAAGGTCCCATCTATAGTTCAAATAAATCTGTTTAAAAATATTTCGATACGATCAGGTAAAAAAAAAATTAAAAAAACAATCGTAAGAACAACTATACAATGAATACAAATATGGACGTACAATGAATACGATTCTCTAAAAAGCATGTGGAATGAAGTTGCGTGTTGTAGAGTTTCTTATTTTTACCAAATTGTGTGTGTGCGTGTGTTTGTGCATATTTGTACAGAGGTCTGTTGGTTAATGTAGATCTAAAATTAGCTTGCACTCAGCATTTACTAAATCTTTTTTCCAGGTTAAGCGCTTGTCTGAATCACCGCTAAAATCTTTGATGTCAACCAGTTTATGTCTGGGTCAGAAGAACGGATTACAAACCCACATCCGCACGCTGACACAGACACAGACACAGACACACACACACACACACACACACAGCATATACAAACATGCTCAGAACTGGAATGGGGATCGAATATTTTTATTCCGATCAGCTATAATGAAATTGTGCTCATATAATATACTAAACAGAAAAAATTTAGACTCAAATCTCTTAAGTTGAAAGAGAAGTGTACTCTTTGAAAAAAAAAACTTCGGTAAAAATTTCAACCAAAATATATATTCATCGGAATCCTGTTAGTACAAGGATTTTTTAAAAGGCTGTTTTTCATGGGCCAGAAATAACTACACACATTTTTTTGGTCATCGTGTAATATTATTACTATTACTCTCTGCAGGAAAAATTTATCTTAATTGACAATTTAAAGCCTGAAAGTAAAACGAATCAATAAAAGTTACTGGGTTACAGTGATTATGCATGCTTGTTGTAATTAGAAAGCTTAGTCCAACTAAAGTCAATGACAAATGACATGTTTCAATATAAATTTTATTGCTTCGAAATTAATAGACTTGAGTAGATTTGAGAGAATAGGTCTTTCAGCTGAGCACGAAAAGCCTAGCACACACACACACACACACACACACACAAACACACACACACACACACACATATATATATATATATATATATATATATATATATATATATATATATATATGTATATGTGTGTGTGTGTGTGTGTATTCAAGAGTTTTATTATGTATAAGAGTTATATGTATAAGTGTTTATTTTGGTTTGGTGGTTGGATTTGAAGGCCTTTCAAAATGCAAGTGTAAATAAAAATGAGGTAACTATGATGTTGTGCGTCTACCGTTGATTTATTTTCTTAATATTTCAGGATAAAGAAGTTACCTTGTGGCTAGGATCTATTCATTCTGTTGTATACCTGGTGATGTCTTCCTCTGAATTCTTTGTGTGTGTATCTGGTGTGTGTATATATATATATATATATTATATATATATATATATATATGTGTGTGTGTGTGTGTGTGTGTGTGTGTGTGTGCGTGTGTGTGCATGATTATGTGTATGTCTATACAACAATGTCTTAGTATCATTCCGGGTTTGGCCTATCCTTTTTTATTTTTTGCATAAGGCAGATCTCAGCTGTTCGTAGTTTGTTTATTCATTGAGTGTATGTGTGATCTTTCAGCTGCCGTTGTGCTTTTTTATTACTTGTGGTGTGCTATATATATATATATATATATATATATATATATATATATATATATATATGTGTGTGTGTGTGTGTGTGTTGTGTGAAAGTACGTAAAAAGTTTGAT
This sequence comes from Doryteuthis pealeii, assembly GCA_023376005.1. Classification (NCBI taxonomy): domain Eukaryota; kingdom Metazoa; phylum Mollusca; class Cephalopoda; order Myopsida; family Loliginidae; genus Doryteuthis; species Doryteuthis pealeii. Next base: position 129,009,766 of record CM042138.1, on the reverse strand, counting down.
TGATATGGCTATGCCAACAATTTTTGGTAGAATATATGCTTAATTGAAGTTATAGACTGGAAGGCATAATATGCCAAAATGTACATACAGAGAATGACTTTTTCTCGATTTGTTTACGCTTTACATTTGAACAGATAAATTCGCCTAATTCATTAATTATCAACTAATTAATTTTCAAATTAGGTATGACTTCAATTAAGTACATATTCTCCCATATATATATATATATATATATATATATATATATATATATATATATATATATATATAATAACCAACTTGTGAAAATATTTCAATTAAATGAATATATATAATATTACATTAGATAAGTCCATGTACCCCCCCCCCGTGTAAAACCTGTCATCTTCCAAACATTTAAATTATAGTTTTAAGGGATTATAATTGTTCTAATGAATATGGGAAAATAGTTTTTTTTACATTAATTCAAAGAAACATATTGTTTTTAAAACTACAACAATAGAAAACTCGCTATAAAAATATCTTTTCAAGTTTTAAAAAGATAACTTTTAAATCTTCTAGTAACTTTTTTCGGGTGTTGGCATTTAAAAAAGATCTTTTAATATGTTCTTCTGGTTTTGATCTTTTTGTGGATGAGCAGATTCCCAGCCCCCACGAACGAAACGAGTTCGGATATGTGTGGCCTTTACGAGGGGGGTGTGGCGAGTGACCACAGAAATTGAACTCTTCACCTCTTCGTTGCTGAAATGCTGGTGAAATTCCGCACGAGCAGTGCAGAGTAACCCGGATGTAAAACTCGACGTGAGGATTGACGCGTGCTGATGAATGTCGAACGTGCAATTCAGAGTAAGGAGCCCGGATGAAACACAGCAATGGGATATTTAGGGACCTGCCCTCCCAGATCGGGGGCTGTCAAAACGAGTGGAAGAGAAGATATATTTGGATAGTGCTAGTGAGAAGACTAAAACTGCTGGGAGATCAAAGCAATTACGATGACTACGACTGTCTGATAATCTGAAGGTCCCTGGTTCATTTCCGGGTTTCGGCACCACTGATAACCTGAAGGAAGCAGTTTGCTAAACTTTCTAAAATTGTAGAAAATACGAACTGGACATTTTTTATTCAAATAACCAATGGTTTAAATATCTCCTACAATCTTAATAGATAAAAAAACATGTTTTTTTACTAAATAAGCTATACACTATAGAATTACGTCCTTAAAGAATAAAGTACTGAAAATTTACCTAATTTTTGGTGACACGTTTCTAAGTAAAAATGTTTTTTTATCACGTCCCTTTAGTAATATTGGACATCCCTGTATTACATGTATAATGACAGTTCTCATCCTAAAATCAAGCAGAAACTACTAGATGGACATGAACGAAGAAATATCCATCATGTTTTCATTGTTCCAAATGTACACACAGTGACGTCATTTTAAGTGTTGACCTTGTGGACATAACTGTTGTTGGTTAAGAGGATTCCTGTACTTGACATTCGGAGATTCAATTCCTGGATCAGATTGCGGAATGTATATAATTCTATCGAACCAAGAGATCTTACTGGATTCATATATAAAGATTAGGGTTAATTCTAGATTAGTTTCTATAGCATTTCCCTCATGGCCCTACGAAGTATATTGTATTAAAACAAAGAATTAATTGCTATACTGGATTTTTACACAGGCCAAATACTAACTTCTGTATCAGTTGTATCTATATCACTATATAAGCCATGAAATAGGAATTATCCGATAGTTTGCTTACTATCAAATATATTAATCCTGTTCTTGTATCTAAATACACGACCTCTCCACAACAAGCACGATGCTGCACAAAGTTAGTGTTACGATTTTTATGGCCATTTCTAGGCTTCAACCGAGAGAACTTTACTGAGGCGATCGCTTGTGTTAAGCACAGGCTGATACTCAGTAAAAAGACCTTTGGTTGTTCCTCGGTGTCCCTAATGTTGGGCAGAATCCTTGCATTTAGCAATGTCCTTTTTTCAGGTCCGTTTGTCAATAGCGAATACGTGCAAATGAACGGCTTTCCAGATCGGCGAGTAAATAGTTAACTAACCACGTATTCGAGCTGTTGATTGGCTGGCTATTAATCCACACGTTGACGCCGAGTCTATAAGTTTAAATGGTGGTCTTCAGTACGCCTTATACGCCAAAATATTCCAAGATATATTTTACAGTACAGTAGAGTAGAAATTTAAACATCACGGTAATTCGAAATTTACACGGTTTTGGTCTTTCACTAACCTAATAGCTATGTTCTGGTTGGTAAGTTTCGTTCTGGGGAAACTTTCATTTGATAGGAACTTGGAATTTAGGGGGTTCTTAGGTATTGAATGGGACAGGCGTGTCTCTCTATTTCTCCTGGGTGTGATGGTTTTTTTGGTGCTAAATAAAGACGTCTGAAAAATATTCAAATATTTGGGGGCAGGTATAAGGGGGCAAAACAGAAGAACAGAAAGAACCAGCCCAGCAGAAGGGAGATAGCAAAGCTGTCCAACCAGCAGAGAAGAGACACAAAAAGACAGAAGATAAGTACGATAATATTATAGAAAGAAGAAAAGGGCTATACAACATATGTAGTTTGAATTATATTTTTTCTTCACTCAGACCAGATTCCATACCAAGATTAAAGAGCCCAGTCTACCCTGATATTTAGAGTAGGAGAAGAAGAGATGATTCATGCATAACTCCTGGGCATTAGCACGAAGTGAAAGACAAATAGGATTAGAACACGTCGAAGCCATTTCATATACGAATAGCCGATACGCCTCGCGGTTCCGCATGATCCTATTGTTGTATTTTACCAGGTATTAGTAAAGCAGTAAAAATGCAATTTTGAATTTAAAACCCCTGCTAACTGTTTCGTTGCAGCTTAGACCATTCAGCTTCTTAGATGATCGTTTGTAGCTGGATTCATAATAAGATGGCGTAGTCCAACGCGTTAGCCACTACGCCACGCTTCCATAATTATATTATTCTCGCTTCCATCTGTCGTTCAGTTTACATTAAATCCGTAGGTCCACATTTTAGAACTGGTAAATATCACATCCTCATCTACAGTCTCATTAAAAATGTACAAAGCACTTGTAATTGTTATTCTCAGTCCAAAAAGCTATTACATTATTGCAGACAATGCTGCAGAGATAAGACGTCTCATGTCCAAAATGTCTTTATATTCAATTGCAATGCTTTTCTTTTAAATACATCATAAACATTTTGCTGCTATTCACCGTGTCATTACACATTTTAAAACACATTATTCAGTTTTGTAACAAATCGTGTTATTTTAAAAATGGTCGTGGATTTCTTATTAATTTGAACATTTTGTTATGAATAAATAGTTTTCTGGTACTACAAGTCAATGACTCTCTGATATATTTAACCTTTTGAAACCGAAGATTCGATATTTCGGACCAAGTACTATTTTTCTATTTTGCAGAAGGAACTAGTTTAGTCGGTAGAGCATCCAGATAGGAACCACAGGGCTCCGGGTTTGATACTGACCCTCGTCTACTCAGTGCATGTTTAACTGATTGTATCTATGCGGTAAAGTGAGGTAAAGGTAGGTGTAGCGCTCCACCTCAGACACAAAACCAATTTCCCTGGTCTAGCGCACTTGAAAAGGGGAGAGACTCTTTCGCTTTGTGGCTGATACCAACAATATGCCTCTCTGCTGATTTTACATACTAGTTTGCTATTCAATGAAAACTATTCTGCTATACAGGTTTATAGTTGTATTTGGGTTCAGATGAAACACTAACAGTTATTGTTATTATCACTCCAGTTCAGAGGAGATCTAGAAATAATATCAACAAAGCTGTGGCTCCTTACTCTCCTTAGTTCAAGAATTAAATCCTCGCCACCGGATGGAGTTTATCATTATTTGCAACCACCACTTTTGGCGGACGTCTTATCCTTCTGAATGGTTATATTATTGGCGTATTTGATGTGTGTTCAACAGGGATGAGTAAGAAATGGTATATTTTGTGATTACTTCCAATGATCTCAGATGTTATTTTTGGCATTTCTTTATGAATGAATTCCTTTATGAAAAGGAAAATAGTTTTAAATAAATCAAAACCCCTTTATCTAAATCTGTCAGCAGAAATATCAATATCTTATTTCAAATACCAATATATTTATTTACATAAAGAAAGTTCATAGTGACGTTTAAAAAGATAATATGGTAATAACTTAATAAGATCCGTCTTGTTTATGGTTTTTGTACGATTTCCTTGTTTAATGGCAATATCGGTTATTAATCGTGGGTTATTAAATACCAAAGCCAGAAAAGGTATTATATAGTATTAAACATTTGTTTTTTTTTTGTTTTAAATGTCAAAACCCTGTATTATTTTAAGACTAATCAGTAGTCTATGAACTATACACAATCAAGATAGAGTACATACAGAGGTTGTTAACAAACAAATGGTTTTTGTACGATTTCTTTGTTTAATGGCAATATCAGTTATTAATCGTGGGTTATTAAATACCAAAGCCAGAAAAGGTCTCATATACTATTAAACATTTGTTTTTGTTTGTTTTAAATGTCAAAACCCTGTATCATTTTAAGACTAATCAGTAGTCTATGAACTACACACAGTCAAGATAGAGTACATACAGAGGTTGTTAACAAACTAGTGGTACTGATCAATTTGCTAACTAAGATAATTTGACCCTCATAAACTCTAGAAATAACCAGAATCCAAATCAGTAATCAAAATACTTTTGGTATTATCATTTTATAATAACTATTGAGACAAAGATATTGTTTTTATGGGATGTTGATAGCATCCCATAAAAACAATATCCTAGTCTCAAATTGCTTTTAGGGCCTTTTATTGTATTGAATTACAATTGGATTTCACTGCCGGAAATTCATCATCTGTAGTATTGAACTTGTATAAACAGTTGCAAATTATTTACAAGAAGATATGATGATACATTATGGTTAAACACTCCCAAGATAAATTTGAAGGGGCCAAAAGATTGCACTCATATAGGATTAAGTTATCACAGATATACAGTCATCAGCCTTTAGTGTAGAAATGTTCTTATAAGAGATTTGTGTCAATTCAAACTGATCAATTTATTCACAAGTAGAAGAGGTTTGTATTCAAAATTTAAAGAGGTTATATGGATTTTTGTTAGTTTTGTTTTACGGCATATCAACCCTTTCTGGGTCATTAAATGTCGAATAAATCATTTTCCTTGCATGACTTGCTGTTGCTTAAATGTTCACTCATCCGATTATTGAACAGGGTCATTGATGCTTAACCAGTAAACTAGCGGAAACCGGTATTTTAACGTGAGTTAACCATTGCACCACCTGGACCCTGACAAAGCGTTTGAGAATAAGTTAGATGGGAGCTGCACAAGAATGCTGCGTGCAGTCTTGAATAAGTCGTGGAAACAGCACCCCACAAGGAAGCAGCTGTACGGTCACCTGCCCCCCCATCTCACAAACTATTCGAGTGAGACGGACAAGACATGCAGGACACTGCTGGAGAAGCAAGGATGAGCTCATAAGCGACGTTCTCCTGTGGAACCCAACACATGGACATGCAAGTGTGGGGCGCCCAGCAAGGACCTACATTGACCAGTTATGTGAAGATGCTGACTGCTCCGCAGAGGAGCTTCCAGTAATGTGAATGAATGAATGATAGAGAAGGTTGGCGAAAGATTGTCATGGATACCCGTGCTGCATGCATGATGATGATGATGATGAACCATAAGCTGATACGTAGGGGAAAAATTAACTTTTTTTATAAAATAATCTTAGAGATTAACTTATTTTAAGGTGATACTGTATATAAGCGAATTACCTATTTTTAGGTGATACTATCTATAAGACAATTTCATTATCTCTCTCTGCAGTTGTATGTGATGTGATGTGTGTGTGTGTATATGTGCGCGTGTGTGTATGTGCATGTATGTATGTATGTGCAAGTATGTGTATATGTGCATGTGTGTGTGTATGCGTGTGTGTGTATGTGCATGCATGTGTGTATGTGCGTGTGTGTAAACGTTTTGTGTTTCGGTGGAATTGTATGAAATTACATCAGTTGCTGAACTGCATATATATAAGGTGGATATTAAAGTTTGCTTTTTAAACTTTGCTATATGTCGTGGTGGTAAGATAAGTGACTAAGCAATTTACTTGACTGACAGATTCTGAGTCGTGAAAAACGAGAAGATGACTGTAAAAAAGAAACGAGAAAAATGTTATCCATATTCCTATTACCATTTCCCGCGGGGAATGTCTTAAGTTGAGAACAGCTGCCAGGTTTATCGACAGCTAGTTGACCCTGGAGTTTAAAGAGAGAGAGAGAGAGATATATGTGCTGATACACTATAAGAGACAATTTATCGCAAGTGTATATGTATCTATATGTCACTATATATTGTTTACTATTTCATTCTGTTTGTATCACTTGCCCTATCTCTCTCTCTCTCTCTCTCTCTCTCTATATATATATATATATATATATATATATATATATATAGAGAGAGAGAGAGAGAGGGATAGTTATCCACACCTTGTTTCGACGTATCACGTCTCCTCAGTGTGGCTAAACATTCACAGGCCACCTCCAGCCGAGATAAAACCCCGATCGAATCATCATCAGTCAGGCTCCCGGGGAATGATTTTAACTGATAAATACACACATCTTTAAATATGTAATGTTCGCCAGAGAGTAATCCATCCGATTTATAGTGGAAACGTTGCCTTTTAAAGCTTAGTTGGCAGTCGTCAGTGAAAATCCCCTCCAAAGTGCTCCACCCACTGGGGAATGGGGAGTTATATCACTTTTCTTATATATCTCCAATTACATGGATCCTTATCTGCTACATGTTGGTTACATGCTCGTTTAAACAGAGCAATCATTAGGCAGGAAAAGAAAGATTTTGAGAAATTAAAAAAAAAAAAAACATCGAACAAATATGGACAAAATGAATTGTGCGCATCCGATTTGAAATTGCGCAAAAATATCCACGGATCATTTGGTTATTTAAATGTAAATATATTAATGTATAGGCGTGGATGAGTCTACTGCATGCATATACCTACGTCCGCTAACACGGACGCACACATAAACACACATGAAACGTTATACGTATCATTTTTTGTACAGGTTATGTGTATATGCAGATGTATGAGATTTTTTTATGTGATTATTGGTGTGTGTGCGTGCGTGTGTGTTGCTACGCAAGTGTGTATGTTAATACCTAGTAAGTCTGGTTTGGTTTGGTTTTTTTTATGGCATATCAACCTCAGTGGGTCATTTAATGCCAACAAAGTTTTGAAATAAATTCATTCTTAATGGATAACAAATTTTGTTTATCAACTCATGATTTTCTATTTAACCTATAGATGGGACCCAAACAGGTACTACCCCTCCGGGTCAGAGTGGACCAGGGAGCAATGGGGATGAAGGGGTGCTCCACATTCCCAAAACCCCCAAAACTAGAACCTCACCATCAGATAGAGTTTACCGTCATTCCCAGTACACGTAGACCCTCAGTTACCGCCTAGCACCCATATGATAAAAAAAGGGTTGGGGCTTATCATGAGGGCAATAGGGTTGAGAAAATCACATAGGTACTAGGGCTTGACGTGACCAGCCGATTGATCGGAGGGGGCCTCTCCGACCGCCCGTCTAGCCCAAGATAGGGCCAAAGTGGAGTATTGCAAGTCATGAACTGCTCATCCACCTGGGTTTTATTCTTAACGGATCACCACCTGCGGCCAACAGGTAGCCCCATTGGGGGAGTCTTACCCCTCTGCAGATGTACAGACGGTGCATTCTAACGCCCCAGACGACAGGGCGGGTAGTAAGTCTGAAATTGTCTCGTAGTTGTATATCGGTATCTAGCCAATACAGTTGAATATATGTTTTCTTAACTGTGCTATTGGTTTGACGGAGAAAAAGTTCTATTAGGATCGTAGTGATTATTAAAGCTAATTTGCCAGTTTTTATCATTACACGTATAATACGTATTAATAATATTCATAATCATTTTATTTTTAGTTGTATAGTTTTAGTGCTATGGAATTTTGTAATGGATGATATTAATAAAACTCATTTGAAAACCTTAAGTAAAATGCTTTTTTTTGTTGCTTCAAATCAAAATATTGTTTCAACCAGTTTTCTTTTTTCCATGTTATCAAGAAAATTTTGAGCTTTAGATATTTAAAAAAACTTATTCTCTCATATTTTAAGGGATTATCAAATTTAAGAATGAATAATATTTTTAATAAATTGTCCTAATCCTCTTTCAAATAATCAGACAATTCAAGTCTGCAAAATTAGACAACTTTATTTTTTTCTCTAGATATAAAATCGTTGTTACTTTGAACTTTTTAAATAAACTATTTGGGTGTTCTTATTTACAGAATTGATCAAACCATCTCAGTAGACTTGTTATTCGTAGATAGTAATTTTTTTTACTTTTTCAATCTAGAAATATGTATCAAATCTACTCTCTTCTGTAATGTCTTAGAGCATATCAAAATGTTACTTGATACTTTGTGACGAGAAAGGCTGACAGAATCATATTTATGTTTTATATCTTCCCATTGATATTTATTCATTATTCAGGCTGTTCTTAGTAGGGTCTTGATACCGTCATTAGTGTAGAAAGAAAAGTTCCTGCGTCATCTGCAGTATGGTGGCCCACACAGCCTAAAACGGCGTGAGTTCCAAGTATTTCACATACGTCTGTTCTCTTCTGTATATCAACGCCAACTTTTTAACTAAAACTTCCATCCACTACAAAACATCCCCCAAAAAACACCCCCAAAAAAAAAACAACAACATATCAAAAGAGAAAACAAACAATTTCCGCTTGTGTCATAAGTTAGTTTTAACCAATCTGAGCCTAGAAACACATTGCTGCCCATTATTTCACTGTTCTATTTCCGTATTTCCACAAAAATAACTGAGTGCTTATATTAATTTTCACTCCGAACTATAACATTAGGGTTTATTTTTGGGAGAGGTCTTATTCTTCATATATTGAAAAACAAGATTACCCAGTAGGAAATTACGAAATTTCTAATTAAAATAAATTACAAAGACGATCTACATTTATTTACCATTAATACAAACAAACGCGCGTCATCTTGATCATTGACGAAGACGAGTGTTTGCGTCGCATGATGTGATTGTGAAGAATACTTATTTTTTTCGTCCGTCTGCCTCTCCAATTAAGGCTTATTTTAAGTGGAAGGTTTATATTAAAATCAACCTGAAAAATCACACTAGGTCTTATTTTGCTTATAGATCTTACTTCCGGAGAAACACCGTTTCGCACAATCACACTGGAAATATTTTCACCTTACAATGTTATTTATCAAGTTAATTACAAATCTACGTTATCTCATTCAAAATACTTCGCTTGGGAAGCCACCTGAATATTTTCTAAGCCCCGATGAGAGAACATAATATTCAAAAGGATTATAAGAACGACGTTCTAAGCTCTATCAATAGTTACATTGTGAATCATATCCCATTATAAATGCTTAAAATTTATGGAATTATAAAAGTGATATGCTAAAACCATAATCTGGGATCCAGTTAATAACCATAAGGAAATTAAATTTATCAGTGACTAGCAGTAACTGAAAATGTCTAATAAAAATATGAATATTTGGCAGCCCAAGCACTTGTTGAATTCGTTTGAACGGAAAGTAGAAATGTGACGACCATCCGCTAGACTTCATATGTTGCATAATTGTGTAGTGGCGTGGGTTTTTGACAAGTCCTGTTGTGAGAATTCTAAGGGGCCATCGTTTACAGATAAGGGATGGAAAACTGACACCAGAGGCGGGAATCTCGTACGTCAAGTGATTTAGTTAGTTTGGAAGTCAGTTTCAACCTAAATACGACGCAGAGCAGATGTGCAACTGCGAGGTTGTAACTCAGCCGCGCGGTGAAATAAGAAATGGGTAATGCAGCAATAATATCTTGTACAAGAAATCAAAGTCTTGTAGTTAATCAATGCATAAATTAAAAACAGGTCCTTGGTTAGCGACAACAACCAGACAAAAACTTAGTAAGAAGATAGAAGAAACGCTAAGATGACAACCGTCCAAAGAAGACGAAATGCATCCACTAGACGTAGAAAGAAGAAACGGAAGCAAGTAAGTTACAACACACAACGCTGTATCTCTGTCTTTATCTGTCTCTCTGTCTCTCTGTCTGTCTATTGCACAGAGAATTCCCTCGATGTATATACCCAACGAGGGTATATAACACATACTCTCGGTGTAGAATGCAGTACTGTTTGGTAATATACAATGCCTAATAATATATTTTGATTGTATAATGTTCAGTTA
>CM042138.1:128979423-128994423 GCA_023376005.1 Doryteuthis pealeii | reverse complement strand
TATTTACTCAAAAATATAATTATGAACGTACAACGATATTCCCTAACATTTACTCCCAAAATAAACCTTGACGGGTTGACATGTCGTTAAAAAATCCCATAATCAATCAATCTAGCACTTAATTTCCACCATTTCCGTCGACATAGCTGCACTCTATGTAGGAATTCCAATGTTGGATTCAAATTCGAATCCTGAACAAGACTGTCTTCATTTCACATAGCGCTAATACCATTAAGAAAGATATGAATCCAACTATTTTCCGTCAAGCTATGGAGAAATAGTCGGGCAGACTGGGCTATTAGGCAACCAGTCTAGGAGAAGGGAAACTGAATTCAAACGAATTAAACTCCAATTGAACAAGGCTGTCTGCATTTCTAATAGCGCTACTACCATTGGGAAAGGTATGAATCCAACTATTTTGCTCTTTATGGGCAAATAGATGGGTAGACTGAACTATTAGGCAAACGTTCCAAGAGAAGGTAAACTTTGAATTCAAACGAATTAAACTCCACATAAGAAATTGACGATGTGTCAGATTTACTCCGGCAGAGTGGCTGGTAAATATTTATTCATCTACACACACACACACGCACACACATACACACACACACACATACACACACACACAACACACATATATATATATATATATATATATATATATATATAATATATATAGGAATTCAAACGTCTATTTTGAGAGTCCATGTATTTCTGAAAAACAAATTTCTTATAGCACGTGGAGTGCGCGCTGTTTAATTTAGCTGAACTATTGGATAGCCTGTCATATGAACCAGTTGATGTAAGTCTATCGATAGATATAACCATCGCGACGTAGATCTGAACAGAGTGGATGGGTAGTTAAAATCACCAGCCTTCAAGAAAGATGTAAGAAAATTACTAACCCGAAAGACATTATTCCTCTCCGATCTCTTCTGCTAAGGACAGGTCTCATTTGAAAAGGGCAATTAAACTATATCAAATCCACCAGATATCCGGCTTCAATTTGCAAATAAAAGTGTCAATTCACGACACTTGCGAGGCATAAAACAAACACAACTGATTGGCCTTCAATTTTCCCGATCGCACTTACCAATTCAGGCTTCCTCTGGATTCAATGTGATTATTTGGAACGAGTCCAGATTAATATCATTAGAAGAACTATCTTGGAAATCTTGTACATGGCAATATGATTTATTATATCGTATATACCTATGGATAGTTCGATCTCGTGTATAGGTCGACCCGTGATTTATGCTAACGAAAGCATTATTTTTATTGGATTCAATTTTGAAGACAGCTTTGTATATCTTCCTTTTCTGACTACACCGGGATTTTACTGAATGCTAGAATGAGTTCTGCTTAACATTGTAGATCATGTATAAGTACATCTCGTGTATTAGTCGACACAGTAAAAATCAAGGAATTAATTCTTGAAATTAAGTTTGTTTGTTTATTGGTTGGTTGAATTTTACGGCATGTCAAATCTTGGGTTATTTTATGCCGAAGACGTTTTTGTTTTATCATTTCTATTAAAGTATTCAATTTTTAAAAATCATTTTAAACACATTTTAAAACACATTTTGTATCTATTTAACCCATAGATAGGGCACTAACAAGTACGCCCACTCAGGGTCACAGTGGAACTGGGAGTAATCGTGATGAATGTGTATTCTTCACACCCAGAGCTCCAGAATTGGAAATTCTCAATGCAGTCTTATCCAGGACTCTAAGACCTTCGGCCACGGCCGCCTAGCACATGATAAAAAGAGTTGGGGTTTGCTATAAGAGCAATAAGTCGGTAAGATCAAATATATATTTACCAACCCCTCCGCACGAGTAGGATGCGACACAACGTCAATTTCTTAAGCGGAGTTTATCAGGTTTGAATTCAGAGTTTTCCTTCTCCTAGACCGGTTGCCTAACCATGGTTAAAGATCCCAGTCTGCCCTATTATTTACCCATAACTGGAGGGAGAGTAGGAATCATACCTTTCCCAATGGTATTAGCGCTAAGTGAAATGCAATTACCACGTCCAGGATTTGAACTCGGGGCAACGAGTCCATTTCCCAAGACATTAACCATTACACCACGCGCTTTCTTTTTGGTAAAATCATATAGGTACTAGGGCTAGACGTGATTGAAATATTGATTCAAGGGGGCATCTCCGACAGCCCGGCAAGCCGAAGTAACGGCCAAAGTGGAGTTTTACATGTCTCGAACTGTTCAGTCACCAGGATTCTGTCCTTAAGCATCACAGGTAACTACCCACGGCCAACATGAGGCCCCATCAGAGGGTCTTATCCCCCTGCAGATATGCAGTTGGCTTATGCAACAGACTCAGCCTACAGAGAAGTTGGAATTAAATGATGCTCTTAGCCTTTCTTATTATATTCAAATACAAAAAAAAATTAGTTATTAGTTGCCGTGTGGAAGACCTTCCACGGATCGTCCGTAGAAGATAGAGATGGTTGACAAAGAGTTATGGAAATCCGTGCTAACAGTATAACCTGAGGATGTTAATGATAATTAATTACTCATACCTGGAATTTAACTTTTCGGCCAATGAAAAATTAATAAGTATGGAAAGTTTAGCTGGCAAGTTGCTTTTTATCATATATACTTGAATCAGCACTTGTATAACCTCCAGACCTAGGTCAGTCATATTTCGTGAGAGTACTATTTTCCCCAGGAAAAGCTGCCAAATCCACCGACAAATATCACAACTGAGACCACAAAAGTGCTAATAAGCACTTACGTTTGAGAAATACCAGTAACAACGAGACTTTCACCGAATGAAAATATTGCACTTCAATAGATTCCCATGAGTTAAAAGAAGCAAAACAGAACAGACGTTTGTATCAATATAAACTCACCTTTGTATAATTATGATCTGAAATTTTCACTGTATAGTATTCAATTCATGTGGCTAATAGTAACCTTTGAATTAAGTGAACTTGAATAGATGTTGGGGAAAATAAGATATACAGTAGTACATTGACATATGAATTCAATTCGTTCCGCTTGTAACCTGATTTCCTAGTATAAAAAATCAATTTTCTCCATTGAAATAAACTGGAATGCCATTAATCCATTCAAGACACCTCTATAAACACACTAATTCTTTTTTTTACACACAAACACACACACACACACACACACACACACACACACACACACATACACACACACACACACACACACATATATATATATATATATATATATATATCTGTCTTGCCTATATTGTTTGCTTGTTTGTTTCCCTCTCATTGTATATTGTTATTTTCCCTGTTTTATTTTTTTTCTGTTTTTCTTTCTTTCTTTCTTTTTACTTTCTTTCTCTCTAGAAAATTTCATTATTCTCCCATTTTTACTTGTTTTCTTTTTTCTTTCGTTCTCTTCTCTCTTTCTTTTTAACTCTTTATGATAACATCCTGCTATTTTCAATTTGAAAAAAGATTTGTTTTTAATATAAAATAATTTTAGGGATGCAAATCATTTATGGTTGATCCTGTATGATCAGACAATGGCAATGTCACCGCTATTAGGAGCAAAGAGAATTACCGAGAAAAAATGGTTAAACAAATAGGAGATGTCAGCTACTATAAAAAAAAAGAAGGATCATACATTGAACACTTAAGGGAATCTGTCACAAATCCTAAAAAGGAACAAGAAATGCATTAACACAAATGCATACACATTTCAGAACCAACACAACAGTAAACGTCCACACATACTCGGCCTAACTAAACGATTATTCCTAACTAATTATTCCCTCAAGACCTATTATCATTTGCCGAGGGTCATCTTGTCATCCATTAGGCCGATTCCTAGGAGAAATAATTAAAAACAGCCCCCAACAATCTAACCCAACCCAACCACTGGTGAACCCCGAAGCTAAAAGCATTTTCGTTAAAATCCCGACCGTTAATTTGTTAAAAAAATCAGACACAGCTATAGTAGTGTCCCTTGCGAAAGTTATAGAATTATCACACTTAGAGGATGTTCACCTTGTTGCTTTTAATTTAGGAGTAAATAAACAAATAAAAGATTAGGCACAAAACATTTATTTTTTTAATAGTTGAAAATATGCCTCATCCAAATTACACTAATTTATTCAATTTAATAGTATCGTTTTTCCAAGTCATGCAGATTATTAGAATTAACCCTGTATTTAGCAAAAGATACAAACTAAACAAACCAGATCATGCCATACAATTCGAACTTTGAGATCTTGCTAAGTATTTAACTAAATCCCCAAGCAGAAGCTATTTTTCAAGCGGGGTACAATTTGTTTGAATTCGAAGTTTTCCTTCAATAATCGTTGCGTTACCAAAGCTAAAGAACCCAACCTGACCTGCTATTTACCTATAGCTGAGGAAGCGGAGATGGACAAAATCTATTAAATACTGCACGCTCCTTAAGTTACCGATGTCAATCGAACAGCTAGTTTTCCCCATGTCTTTGCTCTCTTTATCACATATGACTTGTATCGTATATTCTCCTGCACCACAGTGCTATGGGGTGGATCCCCGTGGCGTAATGGCTAAAGTGCGGGTCTACAAGGCCATCGTAAGCGAGTTCGACTCTAGTTTCTCTATTACGTATACGTCGGACTTCCTTTTTCCTTCAGCTGTTGCTTAAAATACTATCTCTGCTGGCAAAAGATACACATCCTCCAGCTATGCGTAAATAGTAGGGCAGACTGTACTCGTTGACCATGGTAGGGAAACCGTTCGCAGAAAACAGGTTTCAAACTTGTTAAACTCCGTTTAAAAATTGATCGTGTGTCATATCTGCTGAGGTAGAGGGGGTGGTAAATATATATTGTTCTTCGAAAAGGATGGCTTTGGTATTAGATACCCACGCAGGTCGATATGCCATTAAATAAAGAAACCAAACCAAACAACAAGTTATGGCGTTACCCTCTAATATGTGAAACCTATTTGACTGTGGCTCTCAGTAACTTGCTGAAGTCACCACTGAGAATAATTTACATCTGCTTGTATCCTGATAATTTATGAACGTTGATAATACATTTTAGTTTAGATACATGTAAAACTCCCCGGCTTGTAACTTGTTTCTAATCTTATAAACGAATTATCTGACAACATTCAAGAAATAAGCAATCTGTACATCGTTGTTTCGCGGGTAAGAGAACGATAACAGCTTGTCTTTTCATTTCTCCAGTTATAATAAGCCATAATTTATCTGATAAAAGAGATGCAATTAAATTATTTTTGCAGAAGTAATAGCTTGTTCCTAAATAAGCTCCACGGCTTGTAATTAAATTGCAAATTGGATAGAAGATTACTTTAATATAAGTTTTTAACGTTTTTACGTTTACAAAAATTTGACTGTGATGTGGAGTTTTTCTTGTTATGATTAGATAAAATCCTAGAACGGAGAAACGAGAACATGATATCATATATCTGTGTGTAAAGAATTAGGAAACTATATAATTTTGATATAAACGTACAATTTACACAATTATTTAACCACCAGGCAAAAATAACCCCAAATGGGTTGATATACCGTTATAACTAATAAATCAATTACCCTCTCCTCCTCTCCCCTCTCCCTCTCTCTTTATATATATATATATATATATATATATATATATATATATGTATGTATATATATATATATGTATGTGTGTGTGTGTGTGTGTGTGTGTGTCGGATTCTCCCGTAGATCTCCAAATATGACAGCCCAACAAACTGGAGCTTGTGAGTCTTCCCAAAGCAGCTGAGTTGTTTATTGTGGCGAATGCTTAATTGTATGCCGCAGATTATTCCGAAGAACACTCATCAAATTTTAATTTAGATTTTACGATTTCATTTAAATTTTAAAAGTAAAAAGAATCAATGATTTAGTCTGGATATTATTCGGTCACACCCAATATTTACGATCTATAAGTTATTCTTATTTTCTATTAAGTTCACGCACGCACTTAAGAACATAATTTATATATATATATATATATATATATATATATATATATATATATTAACATTGATTGTATAGTGTGCTATATGTATAAGTAAATACTGCTCTATATTGTGAATAGAGCTAAGATACCGTAGCGTGGACATGAACTTAACGGCACTTTCTTACTAACAATTTCTCGTCTATCCGATTTTTTCAAACACACACACACACACACACACACACACACACACACACACATATATATATATATATATATATATATATATATATATATATAGTATGAACAAAAAGTAATAAGACAAACAGGAATATTCCTTATATGTTATCTATTCTCAACTAGTTTCGACCTTAGGTCATCGTCAGGAGAAAATTTCTTATTTGAAGAGTTTTTTTAAATGGAGCATTATAGAAAAACTATAGTAGTTGAAGTATTTATATATATATTATATATTATATATATATATATAATATATATATATATATATATATATATATATAGCTCAGGAGAAAATGCGTTTGATAAAACCTGATAGTTAATACTATATGCATTGAACTGAATTTTTAAACGGATATTTTTTTCAGAAAAACTTAGAAACAAACTAAGCAAAACATAAATCGAAACAGCAATAAACAAAAAGAAAAAAAACACACAATCAAACTCATTTCATGTCTTATATATAGCCAAACATTATACGATATTTATAAGGTAACGTTTTTTTACTGCACTTATTTGAATCGTACTGTAAATGCTAAACCTTTACAATTTTTTCTAAGCGTCACGTTGTCTCAGTATCCTCTACAGTTTTCTACGTTTCTTTTCTTCGAAATGTTCACAGAGAACAAGTTCAGAATTTCATATATTGCACAATCCAAACTCACTGAGAAATGAAACTTATGGCTGAGACATTAGCTGTCAGAATGCAGAATAGGAAGACTCACATTTTTTACCGTTACTGGCTCCAACAATTTGTAAGTATTTTTCAACAAATATCCGTTCATATTCATCGAATTCATTGTACATATACAAGAAGATACGTGTAATGTTTAAGAAAATCAATCTGGAATGTATCTTTCTACCTTTGACCTTAAATCCGAATAGTGTGTGAAAAGTTTGATAATTCTTTCTTTCTTTCTCGCTTCTTTCTTTATTTATCTATTTATTTATTTCGTTCGTTTGTAATTTTCTTTCCTTGAATATTTCCTTTCTTTCTTTCTTTCTTTTCTTTCTTTTTTTCTTTCTTTCTTTTCTTTTTTTTTCTTTCTTTCTTTCTTTCTTGGGGGTCGATGTTCACTTTTGATATTTAAGTGTTTTCTTTGGATAAGCATTGTATATATAAGCTGTTGATGTCACCCGTGATATTCGACAGGATTTGAGTTACGATAACGCGCCAAATGTGTTTATTATATCAGGTACAGATTAAATTGAGATGATCTTGCCGTGGTTTGTATTTACAAATCCCCTTCACCAGGGGTACGATGTGGCACAAAGTCAGTTTTTAAACAGAGTAAAGCTGGTTTGAATTCAGTTTTCCTTGTTCTAAACCAAGGTTAAAGATCCCAGTCTGTCCGACCATTTACCCATAGCAGGAGGGTGAAGAGTCTGTGTCATGCCTCTCCAAAGACTATTAGCACGATATGAATTGCAAACAGCGTCGTTAAGGATTTGAATTCGGATTATCGCGTCCATTTCTTACGACGATAACCGTTATAGAATGAGCGCCAAATTTGAGACCGTTTCGTGGTAGTCTGGTTGGGGGAGAGAATCAGCAGCCCAACATCAACAACTATACTAGCTATGTCTTTAAAAGAGGACTCTTGCTGTTTATTTCCTCGTAGGTTCCTTTAAAGTCTGATTAATGGATATGCTTCGTCTAGTAACATTGTGACCGACTCGCAGCGGTCTCCAGGTGATAGGCGCTGGCTATGTCACCCACTCAAAACAGATATGAGAGTAGGGTGTTTGTGAACACACACACACACACACACACACACACACACACACACATCGCAGGCATTTTTCGGTGCTGTATCGTAGCTGAGACAGTATAGTTTCTGACTATCCTGCTGAAGTCCCGGTTTCGATTTCTGTCGGAGGGAGATCGTTAGTATACATCGCTGATGAGACTTAATAAAGTCGAAACAGCTGCTGTACGATGTTCTACACGCCGAGTAATTCTTTGCGAGATTCACTTGTCAATGTTATTTATCTATAATTATCGAATTTTATGCTATATACCGCATTGTAATTCAAGCAATATATATATATATATATATATATATATATATATATACCAAATCCCTCCGCACGAGCAGGATACGACACAAGGTCAATTTCTTAGGCGGAGTTTAACAGGTTTAAATTCAGAGTTTTCCTTCTCCTAGACTGGTTACCTAGCCAAGGTTAAAGAGCCCAACCCGCCCTACTATTTAACCATAGCTGGAGGGAGAGTAGGATTCATACCTTTCCCAAGTGTATTAGCGCAAAGTGGAATGCAATTACCACATCCAGGATTTGAACTCGGGGCGACGAGTCCATTTCCCATGACTTAACCATTACACCACGCGCTTCCTATATATATATATATAATATTGAATTTCATGATTCTGCTTCTTTTTCTCTTTTGGTGGTTAGCTTACCTGTTCACATACCTAGGTAGCAACATCTTATCTACATAAATCGATATCAATATACTCATAAAAGGTCATACATTGTTATTGATAGGTTATCAATCTTATGAAAATTTGATCTTTCTGATCAAATTCTTCTAAGCAGTAGCCGTATCAGTATTACTGTATAGCTGCACCATTTAGATTTAAACAACGCTTGGATAAAAAAACAGGAAGTCCACATTGCATCCGGCGTGCAGTTTTGAACAAAAAATAGGCAGCTATAGGACAACTTACTCCTATTTTACAAACCATCCAATATTATATAAAAAAACCTGGAGAATTAAGGATTAACTCATAAAAAAAAACATTCTTTGTGGTCTCCTAGAAAGGAACACATCGTTGATGGCCAGCCAGAAAAAAAGTTACATTCATCAGCTCTTTGCGGACACTCGATGTCATATTGAGGACCTGTCAGATTTTATCAATAATAGAGACGGATGACGAAAAAAGAATCAATTGAATCTGCGCTTTTAGCACGACTTGATGATGATGATAAGCAAGTTATATAAACAATTATTTTTTGTGTTTTATTCTTGCCCTTTGTTTATCAACATCAACAAATTATTCCAACATATAATTTTTCCAACACTTTTATGTTATCAATTCCCTCTTTCCATTGTACCACATTTTTATTGTCTTCCTAAAGGTATTCGTTCTAAGAATCAATATACTTTTGTCTATTTCTGGGTGACCATATGAACATTTTAAAAAATAACAAGCTTTCATTTGCTTCTAGAAAATACCCCTTCCACAAACTTAAAGGTTAGGCTGACATTTTTCTAAACAAAATTAGCAAATGCGTTCAGTTAATGTATATACATGTGCTGATAAATTTTTATTATCAAATACGTTCAGCATATATATATATATATATATATATATATATATATATATATATATATTGCTGAAGGTGTTGATATATATATATATATATATATATATATATATATATATATATATATATATATATATGCTAATTTTGTCATATGCATATACATATGCAAATTTTGTTTTATATCTGATATGATATTTGGGTTTCGGTACGTGAAACCCACTTAAAGGCAAAATCGATTGCTAAATTGATGAAGGGGGTCTGAAAATGTGTTTCTAAATTTCCAAAACGAATTCTAATAAAACATTATATCGAAAAATTATACTGCTTATGCGAATCCTTTTTCTTTGTCTTTCAACAAAAAAGAACCTCAAATATCCAGCTTACAGCAACAGGATGGTTGAAAGCATTGAGGCTCTGAAATAATATAATTTAATAACTACACTGAATTATTGATGACAATAAAATCAATGGCCGTGCAGATTAACAGAGGTAGCACTTAAAAAATCTATATCATTATGATCTAATGTCTGTATGTATGTTAGTGTAGTAACGTATAATGCTACATCCTATCGAATTTTTTCCTATGTTAAGTGTTAGAATCAATTAGAAAAGTAGGAAGTTTGATAAATTAAAAATAAAAAAAAATCTAAAAGCTGATTTTAACTATTTAAAGGGATGTTACATTTCCAGTGGAGTAGAAATTAAAAGTAACGGTAATTCTGAATTTATATTTGCATTTTCGCTGGCCTGGTGGCTGTTCTTTGATTGGTCAGTTCGGTTCATTAGAGCGAGATATGGACTTAAATTTAGTGAGTTAGCTGGGGTTTTTGGAGGAGACAGAAGTGTCTCCAAGGTGACTATTTCTACCATGTGCGATAGTTAACGTTGGTTAAACAAAGGCATCTGAAAAATATTTGTGTTCGTTACTAAAAACAACATCGAAGACAGAGATGAAGAAGTCCCAAGGGAGCAGATCAGAAGAATAGACTCAACCATCTCAGATACCCAGATAGATGATAGCCGAGCAAACCAGCATAGATGAGTCCACGTGGTAAGGTAGACGAGGTGGCCAAGAAGACAGAATGAGATAAGTACAATATAACAAGAAGAAGTAAAGAGCTATACAAATGGGAAATTTGAAAATACTAGCTGCTAAAATGAAGTGATCGCTGATTGATATGTAATTGATAGCTAATTAAAAAGAAAACCAGAAGCTGGAAGAGATAACAGTTATAAATAAAAACTTATCGGAAAGTTAAATTCGATAAAATAACTAATATCAACCTAAACATGATATTTGGCGTACCATCGTGGTGTACTGAAAAGAGAGATACTCCAACATGCGATATGGTATAACATTATACACGTGGCAAACAGGTTAGATAATATTTACCTATAACCATCTTTGAAGTGGAGGCGCGTGGTCTAATGGTTAGATTCGTAGAAAATGGACTCGTTGACCTAAGTTCAAATCCTGGACTGGGTTATTTGCATTGCACATATCGCTAATATCCTTGGGAAAGGTATGCATCCAACTACTCTCCCTTCAGCTATGGGTAAATAGCAGGGTTTTCTAGGCTGTTTAACCATGGCTATGTAGCCAGTCTAGGAGAAGGGAAACTCTGAATTCAAATTCCGATAAAGAAATTGACATTGTGTTATAGGAAGGGGTTTGATAAATATATACACACCATATTTGATAAAATTGGACATATTAATAAAGGGTTGTCGGGTTTTATCAAACGCTCTTATCAATGAACTAATCTGACACAAGAATGCCTACCACCTAAAAAGAAGGAATTTAAAGATTCCTGTTCAGATAATCCTCACCAAAGAAACTCAGTTTTCCAAGCTGGGAATTATGGGAATTTGGGAATCATGGTATTTAATTGCGACATCCAGTGAGACTCTCTTCTAAAATATAAATAATTATTTGTACAAAAAGTGAGGGCCTCTCTACATCAAACTGTCTTTAAATTAAATGGCAGCAGAAGTCTTATCGCTGAACTTTTAAAGGTTAAGTTTAAATATCAATGCAATACTAAAAAAACAGTGCTTAATTTTAGTTGTTCTGTAGTGTATTTTTGCGTAATTCATAGATATTTGTACTGACTGCCAATGGAAAAACTACATATATTATCATACAGTTTTGCAAAAAGTCTCAAATAGACACATTATATCATTGTTTTTATGAAAACTGTTAATTTTTTTGAAAAATATTCTTCAAATTTAATAAAATTTGAAATGTAGACATGAAGTAGACATATAGCATGAAGTATCATCTTTGGGTCAAAGGCCCAATCAAGTGCCCTTCGTAGGAGTTAGTATAATTTACGCCACACACACACACACACACACACACACACACATACATATATATATATATATATATATATATATATATATATATATATATATATGATCAATCGGTAGAGCATCCGCCTGGGAACCACAAGGTTCCTGATTTGATACCAGTCTCGCCAACTCAGCGTATGAGTAGCACAGGGATCTGTGCGGTAAAATGAGGAGCTGCTGGTATCAATGGCTCTCTTCCTCAGATGGTAAAAAAACAATCTTTTTGGATTAGCGCTAATGAAAAAGTGATAGACTCCTTGCTTTCTGACTGATACCGACTTTAGGACTTTAGGCCACCTCGATAGACTTTTATTTTTATACAATAATATATATATATATAAAAAGTCAACGCCTCTGACGAAGAATAACACCGAAAAAGTGTTATTCAGAAACCAATGGTAGGACCGACTTTTAAATTGTATTATTAATTATAAATAAATAATAGGACCGACTTTTAAATTGTATTATTAATTATAAATAAATAAATAAATAAATAAATAATATATATATATATATATATATATATATATATATATATATATATATATATATATATATATACTGGATTATACATGTACATACGTACATACACATATTTCATTTAGGCACACTGTATATTCACCGTATACATCAACTTGCACAAACACACTGATACGCACACAGTCTTACTAAAATAAAGATCATTGTTAATGACTCAATCTTGAACCCCACCCTGAACATCAAATCTCCCGTCAGGGGATCACGCGCCCTACGTAGGGAACTACCGGTCTACATAGAAAACCGCACACTGATATATATACGCGTTTTAATAACTTGTTTGTTCGCCAAAGTTCTACAAGTTACGTTAACGAAACTCAAAGTTTTGACAGCTGTCACTTTGTAAAGTCAAATGGGAAAAACCTGAGCCGATTATTTGACAACTGATTTACCGATTATCATCGGACAAACATTGGCAGTTGATTAGTTTTTCAAGATGCCAGAGATTACTGCTAACTGTCGGTAAAAATGTTTCCTTTATCACTTGTTTAGAATGCAAATATTACACATGAAAGGAATACGATACATATATGTATCACACACAGTATATATATATATATATATATATATATATATATATATATATATATATATATATATATATATATATATATATATATATATATATACATTTGTATACATATTTGTATACTCATATATATAGCTCAGGCGGTAGTGTTCGGCTGGAAACCTCACGGTCCTGGTTCGGTACCAGCCCTCGGCAGCTCAGCGTATGAGTAGCACATGGATCTGTGCGGTAGAGTGAGGAGCTGATGGTTGGTGTGGCGCCCACCTCAGACGCTAAAAAAACAATCCCGTTGCTCTAGCGCTAGTGAAAAATGGATAGACTCTCTCGCTGTCTTGCTGATACCGACTTTAGGCCACACTATGAAATACATGTATATATATATATATATATAATATATATATATATATATATATATATATATATATATTATTTGGGTGCTATATTTTAAGTATCATTGATAGAGCATTTTACCTAAGTTTAGGTAGCGTAGACGTGGATCCTATATATATATATATATATATATATATATATATATATATATATATATATATATATATATATATATATATATCTTTTTTAATGATGGTCGGTATGTTACTTATCGATTTAGACAAAGTTTGACCTTAAATAATAGCTTTAATTATTTTTAATTCGCTTTTAAAACTCCTAGCAGACGAAATTATTGCTAATGCCTAGAGTAAACCTGCTTTCATGCTTATTTTACTAGTTCTGTAAATATTTCTTATTGAATGCAAGTAATGTTAAAATAAAACACAGATTTAACACAAACGTTTATTTATATTCATTTATATTTATATTTTGTGAATGATAAGGATACCAAAACTTCTTTTGGTATTATCCGCTGAGTTCCATCTCGGCCTCCTGCCTTTAAAAAAATGCTAGGCGGTGATAGGTAAAAAAACAAACCCACCTATGAATGAAGTCCCTAGCTGAAGCGGTGCCTGCTGTATATGAAAAAATAATTTGTCGATTGAATTTTTGAAAATATTAAGAAGAAAAAAAATAGCGCTTTAGGCGTTTTTTCCAAAATATTTAATGCTATATTTTACCAGGTCGGTTTTTTTTTTACCTATCACCACATAGGGTTTTTAAGGCAGGAGGCCGGGACTGAACTCTGCGAATAGTACCTTCTTTTAAATGAAAAATATCAGGCACTAGCAGTAAAATCTATATTTTACAAAATACCCCCCCCCCTCCGATTGAAAAAAATTACTAACAATCAGGGAACTATCCGATTAATGAAATTTTCAGTGTTGATTTATCAATGAATGGATTTTATAATGCATCATTTATTTTATTTCAAAACTTTCTGATTTTTTTCAGGTCACATGTTTTTTGGTGGGGGCGCAAAATATTTAAAGTTGTAAAGTTGAAACTAATTACAGTATGAGTAAAAAGACAAAAGACTGAAGGTGTAAATAGAAGGGAACAAATTAAGGAAGCTATCCTGGTAGAAAATAAATATCGAAAATCGGAAAATGAAATGTAAACTAAAAACTAAGAAAATCATTTTTGTAGAATTTTTTTTTACTCTTTTGGATTTAATTGACTATTATCTTATGAAAGAAAAATATACATCGAGATTTGTTCTGTTTAGAAGGAGGGCGTCCTAAATTTTCAATATAGTGTTTCTACAAAAATTATTAGTTAACAATAATAAACTAAAGTAGTTATTAAATAGATATTTGTTTTTAAAATCTAGAAATAGGAAATTTGAAACTTAAAATTAGGCGTTTCATATTCGAAATGAATTTTAAATATTAATTTACCATAGCAGAAATACCTAATTAAGTCAGAAGGTTTGGAAATAAAATAACTGATGCATTATAAAATTTATTTATGAATAAATCAACACTGAAAACTTCATTAAAATTGGAAAATTCCCATATTTTTGGTAATTTTTTTCAATAGGGAGGGAAGGGTAAAATTATTTTGTAAAATACAGATTTTACGTCATCTTAGACAACGTTGATGTCAATGTTTACGATAAATTGGCACGAAATTGACTGAAAAATAGTTTAAAATGTATTAATAATAAGTTACATTATTGTGATTTTTTAACAATCTAACCCAAGATCAATGGGTGACTCAACGGGTC
>CM042138.1:128969423-128976923 GCA_023376005.1 Doryteuthis pealeii | reverse complement strand
TCGTAAATACATAGTTTGGCTACCTAGCCTCTCCTTTGACTATAGATAGCAGTACAGCCACGTCTTCCTCAAGAACAAGGGTTCACCTTGTTTAGCTCAATACTGCAGTAAAACCAACCAATCATCGCTCTAAGCAGCATTCTTATAGCAAGTATTAGTCTAGCATACTCACAATAGAATATTCTCTACCAATTCTAGTTTATATATATATATATATATATATATATATATATATATATATATATATATATATATATATATATATATATATATACATGTAGAATTAGACAAAACAGATGTTCCCTGTTTAACGATTTTATTGATGATCTTTTCGAGCTTTCTGGCCAACTTTTTTTTTTATATTTGGATGGAATTCGTGGATTAGTCCACCGAAGTTCATATCCCGACAACTAATCCACGAATTCCATCCAAATATAAAAAAAAGTTGGTCAGAAAGTTTGAAAAGATCATCAATGAAATCGTTAAACAGGAGACATCTGTTCTGTTTAATTCTACATGTATACATGAAAGAATGCTGCCTAAATACACACATACACAGACACACACAGACACACACAGACACACACACACATATATATATATATATATATATATATATATATATATATATATATATATATAAAAAAATAATAACACCAAATTTTGCATCACCTTACTACTTCCGAAATTCTGTAGAATATCATATTTAGAGGGACTTTCACTGCCCTAAGAAATAAAAATCTCATATTAACAAAAAAAAAAAAAAAGAAAAAAAAGAAATCTAGCCGTATCTCGTTCATGAAAACACTCAATAATACCCTTTCACCATTAGGGCATAGTATCAATACGTGCCGTGAAATCCTTAACATATAAACCGTATTAACACACATGTTTATTGAAAATGATATAATCCCATATCGTAGTGTGATGATTACGTCGTAGGAAATGGACACAGATCAAATACTAGCTGATGCTGGTTGCAATTCACACAGCGCTAATAACCTTATAAAGGGTATGTATTCAGCTATTTTCCTTATATCTATGGGAAAATACTAGGGCAGACTGGGCTCTTTAACCTTGGTATGGTAACTGGTAGAGGAAAATAAAAACATTGAATTAAAACCTGTTAAAACCCGCATTAAATTTACCTCGGGTGATATCGTGCTCGTGGGGAGGGGTTGGTAAATACATACTCCCATACCGCAGTCCTAAAATCTCAAATATATAATAGGAAATAAGATTTTAAATAAAGCTATCTAAGACAAAACTACAAAGAAAATAATAAGAAGTATTTCAAGCCCTGTAGGAGTAGAAATAGAAGTTACTGTAGCATATGAATTACGAGCGTGTGTCAAAAAGTAAGGTCATTTTGTTTAAAACAGGTATGATTACCAACACAGGAACATGTATCATACATCAAAATGAAGCAGGTGCTCTGGATCACATCTCTACTTCTCTAGAGATTCACCGTTTCTCTCAATAGCAATGTTCCACCTTCGAATAAGAGCATATATCCCTGCCCGTAAAATTCTGTTGACTGTTCTTTGAGCCACTTCTGGACAACATCCACCATCCTCCATACTCACCAGATTTAGTACCTTCAGAATACTATCTCCTCGGCTCCATGAAAGAGGGTTTGATAGGCAAACATTATTCCAGTGATTAGGAAGAGAAATCTGTAGTTAATTGATTGACTAATGTTATCAATAATTAGCTTTTAAAAAATATACAACGAACCACACAGCAATAGAACTCCCCCATCCCCCCCAAAAACGAACTCGCCCCAAAAAATATAATAATATCCCTTCTAGAATGCACATGTTTCCTTAAAATATACAGGAAAAATAAGAAATCTGCTTAAAGATTGACCTTGTGTAATACCTTGATCGCGTGTAGTTGTTGATAAATACATAATTCTATATTGTAGAACTAAAATGTCAGACACATGAAAGGAAAAACAAGATTTTAGATAATGTTATCCGAGAAAAAACTGATTCATTTTCTAATTCTAATAATAATTAGACTTTTAAAATATACAATGAAACATGGTGCCCCCCGAAAAATATAGGGAAATAAGAATGGCTTTGAGTTTAAGATTAAACAAATACTAATATGAAATCAAAACTTTAAATTAGATAAAATTCTCTCAATTGAACAACATTCCTGTCAAACAGACGCGTGACTTAGCAGAGGCATTGAGTTCGCTACAATAGAGAAAATGGAAAAAAAAATATCAAATATTACATCATGTTATACAAATCCATGAATACCGAAAGATATTACGTCACGAAATCCAAACTACAAATTGCCTCAATAATAAATTAAAACACTTTAAATGAAAAAAAAAAAACCTTTAAGCACTTTCACACTCAACCATTAATCTCCATATTGAAAATATTAAACTGTTAAAAAATTAATCATTTAAAAATTCATTACATTTTGTAGACTATTTTTTTCTTTTTAACGTAATCTTCGAGAAAGAAAATTACTTTGATATTTTAAGTTATTTTCAAAGACTTGCAAATCGTATGGTGAAAACGTTGAGATAGAATTGAAATCATTTTCAAACGTTAAGGCAATACGTTGGCATTTATATGCCTCTCAAGAATGAAATAAAAAAATCCTCTGATAATATTCTATCTCCAAAATAAGTCGGGATTAACAAGTTTATAAATACATTCCAAAGAAAACAGAGTTTAAAAAAACCAAAAGATCTTTAAAACATTTTTTTACATCTAATTTTCCGATTTTCGGTACTTATTTTCTACCAAAATCGCTCCATTATTTTTTTTCTATTCCCACCTTCGGTTTTTTGTCTTTTTATTTATACTGTAATGCGTTTTAATTACATATAAACACACCAATATTTTACACCCCCAAAATAAGGGCGATCAAAGTTAAGTGACCTGAAAAAATATCTGAAAGTTTTTGAACAGAATAACGGATGCATTATAACATTCATTCATTAATAAATCAACACTGAAAATTTTAATTAAAATAAAAAAATTCCCTGAATTTGGTAATTTTTTTCTATCAGCCATTTGATTTTGTAAAATACGTTTATGACGTCAAAAATGTTGGTACCTAAATATATATGATGAAATACTAAATATAAATATATCAAATTAAATTTAAGTTGTAAATCTATGTTCTCCAAGACTCCAAAAGGAAAAAAAAATATGTACATATAAAAATAAACAAATTTGTAGTCAAACTAACATGTTTTTTTTAAGAATTTTACGTAAATCATAGGACGAACAAAATTGTTGATCTTATTTTCCCACCGAAGAACTCCACCTCTTTATCTACAAATATTTTTTCTGTTTTTCACATGTCTCAGATATATTTTGGGTTGTTATCTTTTTTTAAATTAAATTATGATTTGATATATTAGCCGTCGATGCGTGTTAAAATATGTTAAAGGCGGCTTCTGTTAGTAAACATTAATTATCATCCTCTTCAAAATTTACTTTTAAACATTCCTTACTATTTCTTATATCTTCGATGATAACTTTATCCAATTCTAATATCTTGTCAGTCTTGTTTGTTGGTTTTATAGCGTGGCGAGATTTGTTGTTTTTGGTTTTAATTTAGGATTAAGTTGTTACAAGTAATTATATGGTTTCAGTTAACTAATAATCATTTTGAAATAGTTATAGAAAAACTCTCTGATTAAAGGTTTGATTATGGGATGAAATGTGACGGAGAACCAGAAAGGAAAGGGAGCAAGACATTGTCTTGCCTGCCGGGATCGAACTCGCGTCTTCCCGCATGCGAAAACAGATGCAATGTAGGAACTGGAAGGACGCGAAGTTTGACTGACGTGCCCGGATGTTTGGCTAATATACCCATAAAATAACAAGTGAGTCAAGCGTTGGGCAGTCAGCAGTTAACAGCAGCAGAAGCAGTCGACGACGAAGCACTTTTCAGTAAGGAAATGTGATTTTGAACTGCTAAAGATTATTCCGACTACGACGACGGATT
This sequence comes from Doryteuthis pealeii, assembly GCA_023376005.1. Lineage (NCBI taxonomy): Eukaryota > Metazoa > Mollusca > Cephalopoda > Myopsida > Loliginidae > Doryteuthis > Doryteuthis pealeii. The sequence goes on along the minus strand of CM042138.1, from coordinate 128,972,939 downwards.
TTTTAGCTGCTAGACGAAGTATGAGTTGACCAACAGAGGGTCTGACTTGTGAGAAGACTGAGAACTCGCTTGTTTTTGGTTCCCTCTTGGTGGGAGCTTGTTGGTTCGAAGTTTCTATTGCTATTGATGGATGTTTTGTAAATGACAGGAGTTAGAAAAATATTTGTAAAATGTTTGTAACTGTATTTGTTCAGCGTTATATTTTTCAAAAAATATAACGCTGAACAAATACAGTTACTTTTTACAAATATTTTTCTAACTCCTGTCATATACAAAACATCCATCAATTTCTTCATCCCATAATCAATCCTGATGAAGGTTTTAATAAACCGAAACTTTTAATAATCATCATAATAATAAATAAATTCATCTTATTTTTGGAAGACGTCGTTTTTCAAATTTCTTCATATTGTCGGATTTATTTCCATATTTACTCCCATAAGACTATATCAAGTTATTTATAAGTTCCCAAATCCCCTGTCTAAAACAAGATCTTAAAACGTCATAATAACAGGTCTCTGAACAACAAGATATAATACAGCACAAAAAATATAATATTTTCAAAGTAACACAAACGAATTGTAAGGGGAGCAGGGAAGAAGTTCTTAATATGACATATGAAGTCACTTTTTCAGAGAGAGAAGTCTATACTTTACGGTCAATAATTATGCATGCTGTCAACAGAGGTCGCTTCAAGGCATGTCGACAGCTACATAAACTATGAATGGAGAATCGCTTTAATGTTCTTTTGTACTTTGTGCAGAACTTCCTGAAGAAGTCTGTGCACTGACAAGAAAATAGAAAATTGTGTTAGTCGGTCATAGATAGAAGTACAATAAACGCGGGAGGGGCGTTTATATGAAGAATCCTACTTTAACACTTAATGAGGGAGAATAAGGCCGTGGAGTTGTTGCGACTGAGAAAATAGTTCGAATCGAACTGACGACGGAAAAAAAAAAAAAATGAAATAATTCCGCTAAGTCTCAAGGTGTAAATTATTTTTCTTGTCACATGAGACTTTCTGAGAAGATTTATTTATCCATACTTTCCAAACGAGGATGCGACACAAGGTCAACTTTTAAGTGGATGTTAATATTTCAACATATAGTTTTTTTTTTCTTTTCCTAGACCGGTAGCCATATTAAGGTTAAATAGCCCAGTTGAAAAATAGAAGTGAATCCGACAATATGTTGAAAAAAGAATGAAAGGTGAGAAAATGTTCAATGGATAAAAATTATTTATTGTAGTGCCAACATGTGTTTCGACCGAGAGTTTATCTTTGTATACATTGTATTCTAATTATCATTATTTTAAATACAAAATAAAATACTTTTTTCCATTATTATTATTTCATTTTGTATTTAAAATAATAATAAATAGAATACAATGCGTACTAGGAAAATCTGACGGTCGAAAAAAGTGTCGGCACTCCAATTAATAATTTTTATCCATTCAACATTTTCTCTCCATTATTTATCTTTTCAACACACACACACACACACACACACACACACACATATATATATATATATATATATATATATATATATATATATATATATAATGTTCGAAATAAATTTGACATACTTATATTTGGTTATTTTTCTCCGTAGGTTGGAGGTATTGACGCACACTACGCATCATTTAAAAGCTTGGATCTTCTTCATTCATATACGCGATGACAGATAGAATGGATGACGGTAACCCACCTGAATCATGGAAGAAAATAACTTGTATCATGTTGATCTACGCCGGCCATCAAAATAAGGAGATTATGGTTACTGCCCAATGCTCCCTTTGTTGACTTGCTAAACAATGTATACGAACCCTGGATAAGGGTAGCCAATGGTAAACCATGTGTATGGCAGAAGGATTCGGTCCCCTGCCACACCTCTGAGAAAAGTAAAAAATGGTTTCGGCTAATTTTTACGGTTACACCATGTTTGGCCTCCGAACTCCCCAGATCTTATCTTGGATTATTACGTAGGTGGCGCTATTACATTACTACACAGTCCAGATAATCGACAGAATTAATGTAGTTTTTGAGAATCTTCCCAGGGAAACTGTAACATCAGCTTGCTTCAGGCCCCGGAGCAGGATGAGGCTGTAAACGATGCTAATGACGGTTATTTTGAGTGAAACTTCTTGACAGAAGAAGTGTGAAGTTACCAAGCACTTTTTCTTTTTCCTTATGAAACTGTCAAATTTCTCCAGAACACCCTATATATGATTGATTTAAACCATTATTATATTTTTTATTTATCCTTTCTTATGGAAAATGAGTGATAAAATCATTCTGAAGAAAATAGAGGATATTTTATTGAACTTTGGTTTTTGCCAGACTTCAACAATTTTCCTTTATAAAATGAATTACGCTCGGTTGTTGTACACACAGGCAGAGAGAATCTTCCTTATATATATATATATATATATATATATATATATATAGCGACGCTCTCCTATATATAAGGGATAGAGCACTGTATGACGGCCTTTACATACAAAGCGATGTGTATATTAAAACAGTTAAAATCCCCTCGCATTCTGTAGGTGATGACAACCTGATGGTTAAGGTGACGGACTGACACCCAACCGATCGGATTTTAATCCCGCCTATAGGTAGCTTACAAATGTCTAGCCACAATGAAGAGACTTGATAAGTCGAAACACGTGTCTGTGGAGGATGACTCTCTCTCTCTCTCTCTCTCTCTCTCTCTCTCTCTCTATATATATATATATATATATATATATATATATATATATAGAGAGAGAGAGAGAGAGAGAGAGAAGAGAGAGAAAGTCAGACAGAGAGGAGAGGGGAGACATAAGTGTATAATAACAAGAATTGATATTTGAATGAGTGATGACGTTTTGCTGAAATGCATCTGACGTTAATTCATGGACACTTTGAAATCTGACTGAAGTAAGAGCTAATATAATATCTTCTGATTTATGCTAGAATACCATTAAAATTAAACTAAGGGGATTAAAAAAAGAAAGGCATGGATTGCTATAGACAAATTATCGACCATATGGAAATCTAATTCTCTGATAAGATATAGAGATAATTCTTCCAAGCTGTTGCCATGTCAGTGCTACTGTATGGCTGCACAACTTGCAATCTAACAAACCGCTTAGAAAAAAAAACTAGATGGGATTTACATAAAGATATTGTGTGCTGCCTTAGATAAATCCTGAAAGAAGCATCTCAAAAAAGCAGCTGTACGGCCACTTGCCAAATATCACACAAACCATCCAAGTAAAACGAACAAGATATATTAGGCACTGCTGCCGAGGTAAGGTCGAGTGTTGTTTGTCCTATTCATCACAAAGACAAAAGCTTATTTCTCTGAATGTTTGAAATGAGGCTTGATGATTAGTATTATCTGCGTTATTCGGACTATTGTCCCCGTCTTTAATGTTCCCGAGTCCGACAAGAAATACCTGGAGAAAGTCGGAGGGCATATCGACCGAAACGTTGTACAAATAACAATAAAGATGGGGACAATAGTCCGA
>CM042138.1:128884423-128964423 GCA_023376005.1 Doryteuthis pealeii | reverse complement strand
ATGTTGACATCGCTTTCAGAAGATAATATATTACTATCGAGGTTTATCAACTAGTCTAATGATATGATTATGTATTAATTCTGCACAATATATAGATATATTTTTGTTTTGTTTTTGTTTTCCGAGTATTTCTCGGAATCTTTTGAATAATACTTTTGTATGAATGCGACAGGTTATATAGATATACTTCTTATACTTTTCTGAATCACTTTTCTATTGTTCTGATTTTTGTGCGAACTTTACAGCAACACATTAAAAACAACTTAATAGTGAGATCTAGGATAGCGTATCGATGCTAAAATGCACGAAGATAATATTTATTTCCAATCTAGTCTGCAAAATATTAATTAAAATACTGAAATCTAACGCATCACGATAATTAATGCTCATAGTAAATAACTATAGACAGTATCAGTAGAATATTTCCTTTCATTTACTTATTTTGTCAGAATTATACATTTTGTAAACAGGATATAACTTGAAATCAAGCTTAATCACCAATGGTCGATATTGTTCTGATGTGGTTGAACGAATCTCAGCTGATGAATGATATGAAACTTAGTGTCGTGAGATAGCAACATTAATCTTAATTTATATCACATTTTAATATTGCGAAATTTACGATTCACTTCTACTACATTGGTATAATTTACCCTCAACTTCTAGGTAAATATTAGGTCAGACTTAGCTCTTTAACCTTGGCATGACAACCGGCCAAAGAGAAGGAATAATGTTAAACTCCGCACGAGAGAGAGAGAGAGAGAGAGAGAGAGAGAGAGAGAGAGAGAGAGAGAGAGAGAGAGAGAGAGTGTGTGTGTGTGTGTGTGTGCGTGTGTGTGGTTCGCCAGGGTGATAATGATGAAGATGAGCACCTTGATCATATTATCCTTTGATTGTTACTCCAATCTGGAAATCTATATTATACAGGAATAAAAGTGTCAGATATTTCAATTTATAAAAACAATATTTCAGATTCATCTTTTCTATCAATTGTTTCTACTATAAAACTGTCAATTTTTTATCTGAGTTAAATTTTTGTATTCACATTATTTTTTCCTGAAGCATTTAAAATTCAGACATACTGCTGGAGAAAAAAGAAGGGCAAATTCATAAGCGATGTTCTCCCGTGGAAATCAGCACATCGGCACGATAATGCAGACCGTCCAGCAAAGACCTACATTGACAAGTTCTGCACAGTTACTGTATGCCGCGCAGTGGACCTGTCGTAGGCAATGAATGATAGGGACGGTTGAAGATTGATTCCATGGATATCCGTACTACTGGTGTGATGCTGCTGCTGCTGATGATGATAGATATGATTAAGATATGTATATGTTCGATAGGACCTTGTGGAAAAATAGCCCAAAAAATATTATGACACAATTTCCGAAAAGATGTAAATATGATCGTACAATGAATACGATTTCCTTATTTCTACGCATAAAATATCCCTAGATGAGTTGATATGACGTTAAAATGAATTAAAAATTATGTTTTATTCTTTGTCTGCTGAGTTCAATATCTGTCTCTTATTTTAAAAGGAAAACAATTTAACTTTGCAAATACTCATAGGTTATGCACTTTTAGAGATGGAAATGCCTTGAAGGAAAACATTAAAATAATTCCTTGACGCTATGTAAATCTTTCAGTTAGAAATATTTCTTCAGAGCATTCATTCCCAAGATGGCAGAGCCAACCTCCCACTCAGACCGCTTAAAAGAACCAAAGGAATATTCTTTTTTTTTTTATTACAACGACTAAGTCCCGGTCACTTAAGAAACAGGTTTGCTTAACAACGAATAAAATTAGCATAATGTTATACACAAAAGGATAGTTTTATTTTATTAGATGGTTCGAATCAGAACTAAAAGTACGGCTGCTTGTTTGTATTTTGGCAATGTTGTCTAAAAAGGTGACGTGCCACACGCCAGTCAGATCAGACAGCAGACACCTTGGGGATTGGTGATAATAGTATTTTCATGTTTGCAAGGGACAATACTCTAGAAAGATGTTATCACGGTCTTAGTGTGAGATTAGTTATTGTAAATTTGTTGTAGGCCTAATACTAAGAGATGTGCTCTGTGTACGTATATGTCGGGGTGAACTGGGAATGTGATGTGTGAGCCAAGGGAGCCACAACATAAAAAAGTTTATGGACCGCTGTTCTAAATGTACCAGTTATTGTGTGTATAGCTGTTGTTGTTGACGACTTTTAAGTGTTCTTTTATTACACGGTGCTCGACATTAAGATCTCCAGTATTGCCGGCACACAGGTCGATTAGCAAAAAGCGGGCGGGTGGTATGTCTTTTCGCAGTAACAGACATCGACATTCAGTTGCCATAATGGCATTGAGTGGTGAACATCGAGACATTTAAATCTGGTGACATTCTGTGTCCAGCATACTCATCAGATCAGGTAGCGGCACGAGTGTAAGGATTATCGTCTAAAAAATGGATTCGGTGACACAAGATCAAATCCCGGACTAGACTGTTTGCATTTAATATGGCGCTGTGGTATGTATCTAGCTATTCTCCTTCCAGCAATGGATGAAAAATTGGGCGGACAATGCAAAAAACAAACAAACAAAAAACAGCCCGGTAGATGGAAACCCTGTTTCAACCTATGGAACTCTGCTTAAGAAACTGACCTTGTGTCACATCCTGCTCGGGTGAAAGAGTTGGTCAATAGACACGCAACAGATCTCTCTACTTCATATGGTGATACCTGAAACACATAGAAGAGTGTTTTACGTCATGTTTATCATTGTAGAAATTGCATGGTATACATGATTTCAAATCCCGGAGTAGACCGGTTGCATTGAGGGTCGCACTAATGACCTTGGTAAAGGCATGAAACCATCTGTTCTTCCCCAACTATGAGTCAACAGTAGAGAAAACTGTCAAGAGAAAAGCACAAACTCTTTTATGAACTATTGTCATAAAGGTACAAGTTAAGATATGTTATGTTGTTGACAAGTGAAAAACTAAATAAAAATATAAGTGTATAAATCAATGATACTCTGAAATAATAATTTTAAACATAATTAAAAATAAAAACAAATTGATAAAGGATAAAATATAGTAAAAAGCAAATTAGAAAAAGTAAAATACAAAGAATAATAATAAAAATAAACAACTTAAAAAGAAGATTATATAAAGTATATATATAGAAATAGAAAATGCTTTTTAATAATGTATATATAGGATGACTCAAAAAACAGACTTTAAAAATATGTCAGGCCTGTTTTTATGGGTCATTCTCTGTCTCTCTCTCTCCCTCTCTCTCTCTCTCTCTCTCTCTCTCTCTCTATATATATATATATATATATATATATTATATATATATATATATATATATAGGTGAGCCAAAAAACAGCCTGACTTTCAAAAGCGTCTGTTTTTATTACCCAGTATAAATATAAAGAGGTTTTAATTATAATCTTTTAAATCACAGAAAAATTATGAACATTCATAGGGTGGCTAATATACTGTCATGGAATCTGACTTAATGAGGTTTATTTTTCAATATAGTCCCTATTGTGTTCCATATACTTCTTCCATTGGTATTGCAGTGTTTGGCACCTATTGGTAAAAAAATCAGCAACAGCTAATACGATGCCATATGTATTTTTCAGCTAATGAATTTTCCTGTTTACAGTATATACATCACTGCATGGTTATATTTGACTCTCTCGAATATGAGGTTTAGCTGAAAAGTTCCTAGGCACACCGAGATACCATCACAAAATGTGACCAAATTAGTTTTTTTTCAACATAGTCTCCAAGATGTTCAACACCCTTCTTCCATCGGTGTTGCTAGTCATCAACAACATATAACATCATCATATAAGATTTTCAGCACACTCTTGTATTATATATTATATATATTTTTTTTGGGGGGGGAGATTATGTGCTTAATTAAAGTCATACTAATTGTTAATTAATGAATTATAATTAAATGAATTAGGCGTGCAATCGTTTAAATGTAAAGCGTAAACAAATCGAGAAAAAGTCGATCTCTGTATGTACATTTCAGCCTATTAGGCCTCATCAGCAGAGCTTTAGACAGAGCAGTGCTTTGTGCGTGATTCGAACCCTACCTGTCATGTTGACAGGCGGACGCTCTAACCATTACACTAGCTGGCCTTCCAGAATTTCTCGTTTATTTTAAAATGATGTGTATATCGCACTTTTTAGGTGACTTATGGCACGACAGTATGAACTGGACAAACAATGTTTTTGAAATGGTGATAGCCGACAACACACACACACACACACACACACACACACACAACACACACACACACATATATATATATATATATATATATATATATATATATATGGACTCATTTGTCTTTTGGTGACCGCTTTTCATACTTTCTTTTTCTATTTCCTTTCTTTAACATCTCGTCTTTTACGTTGAAAATTAGTTCGGAATTACTATCACTGAAAAGTTATTGCGAAAATCTAAATGGGTGTAGAAGCAAATTTGAGGTAAAACGAACCGAGTACAAAAGCTTTTCTCTCGTAAACAAGTAAGAAACTACATAATTCTATTATTACCATATACAACACATTTCACTAAAATACGTACATTTCTACTTATCGAAGGTTCCGAATATACTGTCTCTGATTGTTATTCATACTTATAATACTCGTGTTCCATAAAAGTACGACCGTTGTCATCTTGCAACACCCTCTGGTTAAAAATAAGTCAGGCCAAATCATCCAGAATGAAATACAAAAATGTAAATACTGATTATCTAGTGTTGCTTATCCGCCGAATTCTTATTTCTAATGTTGCCGCCACCTCAGCTAAAGAATGGACCATTCCGTTATGATTAGGAAGAATTAAAGGGAAGAAAAAGTACATGCTACTCAGAAAAATATAAAAAAAGAAAGAGTAGGGAAAGATAGAGAGAGGGTTACGCACGCGGAAGCAATAACGTTAGTCTGTTTCAATCGAACATTATGGAAAGATGAAAAAAATGAAAGAAAAAAAAAGAAAGAAAAAAAAAGTGAGAGATAAAAAGAGTTAAATCAAGATTCTTATACTTTTAACATATTGAACTATTTAGCAATATATCTTAAGTAAACATATCAAACGTTGTAATAATTAAATTATCATACATTGGTATATCCACAATTCCTGTTGATATTAATACTTATTTTAGGCGAGGTCATTGGGATATACATACTTTTATCAGGGTGGTGATAAGTGGCACACCTTCGGTTTAGCGAAGTGAACTTTCCAAGAAGTGAGGCTCCAGGGTAGGGAAATGGTTAAATTTCCCCTCGTCTCCGTTGACATTCTCTATTGAAGGAAGTGTCTAAGACAATAAATTTATCCGTATCTTTTTCTATGAAATCCATGTGAAGCAGACACTTTAAGATTAAAACATGTACTTTCTAACACGGTAATCTGAAACGTGATAGTTCTCCATAGAAACCGATTTAAAACATTACTATTTTCAAAGTATAAGCTACACTGTTTTATTTGTATTTTATGCTACGATCACCATCGATATGTAGAGACATTTTTATGCTGACATCTAATGATACTGTGCATTCACGAGACAGACAGACAGATGAATGTGGTATATAGATATACATCATCAAGTCATCTGACACCACAGATTCCTATAACTCCTCCCACCATCCGCCCCTAACGGCCATCACGCCTGGCAAATACTGTGCACAGATTTCAGTATCCGAACAGATACATTTCAATGTATGTTCATGCTGGTCAACCTACACAGTTATTTCTGCTGTCTTCATCGTCTTACTTGGATGGTTTGATGCTGCTACCAAGATCTGTTCATAACAGCACACGGCATTCCTGTTTTGTTCCCATCTAGCTTTAACTCCAAAGTTTCGTTGAATTTCATGTAGTACAGTCATACATTTGCATTGACACGGCTACAATTTGGAAGAATTCTTGATTTATTTTATCAGAGATTTCCATATGATCAATAATTTGCCTATATCAGCTCATGCCTTTCCTATGAATATATATCGCTTTCTGTAGATAATATATTGCTACCTAGGTATGAGAAGTGGTCTACTCATTTTAGAGTTTAACCATCAAGTGTCAAGATGTCTCCATCTTGTTTAAAACACATGGACTCCGTTTTATCTGAGTTCACGTAGAGGCCAGTGCCTCTTGCTGTCTTTTCTAGGATATGCAGTAGTGTTTCGGCTTGTGCAGTTGTGTACGTGAGAAACGCTAGATCATCTGCGTTGTCCACCTCTGCCAAATCTTCTACGGGATATCGCCTTTTTCTTACCTTTTTAGTGTGAAGCCATTTTTCTTTATAAGATATAATGACGTTCGCTGTGCACAGTCTAGGTATATTAAGAATATAAATTAATAGTTAATATTACAAACAAGTCTCTGTTTTTTGTCAAAAGTTTTCGTTGGATGGCTCATTTTATTTGAATTTTAATGTTTTCTTCCCTTAGAGCACGTGCCAGTTGAACGAATACTCGGTGGTGTCTTTGATGTCGTTTATATTGCCCAGTATCAGGGGCTGTGGTGTGGACATCCGAGCGACCGTGACGTATAGCCCGAGAGATATATATAGAAGAGAGAGAAGAGAGAGAGAGAGAGAGAGAGAGAGAGAGAGAGAGAGAGAGAGAGAGTCACGCTGGTTATTTATAGCGTTCATACACATTAGGGTGATATGTTTGTATTGTGTCTCATAATTCATCGGTTGTTGAATTATTCCTGAACCTAAATTTAGTCCTGATCTGTGTTAAAATAAACATCCATTTAGTTTCGTTTTGTCTGCGTGTTTGTGTTGAAGAAAATTTGCTGTCTACTCATATGTAGTTGATGTTATCTAGTGTATGATAAAAAGTGACAAAAATTCACCGACTGCATTCCCCTGGTCTTTTACAATGGCCAACACGTAGACACATTTTTCCACACCCTAATAAAAGAATTCACCTACCAGCAATCGGATCCCAAACTCAAATTCACCTTTCTAAAAATACCTAATACCAAACGAAAACCACCCAACTTACACATTATCCCCACTTCATCCCTAAAACATTTACATAAAACCCCACGCAAAGGAAACTATGCATAAAACAAAACCAGGTCTTTTACAAATCATCAAGTGATAGATTCTACATTTAGAGTAACACAAATCGACAAATCATAATAGATGGAAAGCAATAGATAAATAGACATATATATATATATATATATATATATATATATATATATATATAATGTGTGTCATAAAAGTATCGAGATTGAAGCTGTATTTACCAAGATAGAAACGAACAATGAATGGAACGTTAATTTTTTTCAGAATACAAGTGTGTCAAAAAAGGTGCCGAGTTTGAAGCTGTATTTACCAAAATAGAAACAAACAACGAATGGAACGTTATCTTTTTCAGAATACAAGGTGTATCAAAACGTACACAAAATCTCGATACTTTTTGACACACCTTGTATATATATATATATATATATATATATATATATATATATATTATGTTTGTGTGTGTATGTGTGTGTTTGTTTGTGTGTGTGTATGTGTGTGTGTGTGTGTGTGTGTGTGAAGAGATAAATCTCAGGTTAGTTAGTGTTAGGATGATTCTAAGGTGGGTCTTTTTTACAACGGAATGTTAAATTTGGTCTGGTCCAAATTCATACCTCAATGTTCAATGATTTTGTACAGAGCAACATATTCGATAAAGAAAAATGCTTAAAAATCTGTCATATAATAGCTATAGATCTATTTCCATCAATACGTACATAAATGGGTAGAAATGGATGTATTATTGCTAATATGACCGATTTTTAAGCTTTATTCTTTACCAAATATAATAACAACATAAAATAGATAATCCTATTTGTCATCACTTATGTTCATCTTTATATAAATATATAAATAGGAGAGAGAAAAAGAATTATGAGTGGAATAATCATTTATAAAAACAGACTGAATTATTTATGAAGAGACACGAAAACATTGATAGATATTAAAAATATACATTGGGATATTTTTAAAACATTAAATGAAAGCAGATAGAAAAATATAGGGAAATTTAAAAATGGAACAAAACACGATAATAATGAATATAGAAAATACATTTCTCAAACACAACACACACACACACACACACACACACCACACATATATATATATATATATATATATATATATATATATATATATATATATATATATATACAAAATTGTGTAAAAAAGTATCAAGATTCTTTTACTTTTTGACACACCTTGTATTTTGAAAAAAAAACAAAACGTTCCATACATTTATTTTTCAGAATACAAGGTGTGTAAAAACTACAAAAATGTTTTTGACACACCTTATATATATATATATATATATATATATATATATATATATATATATATATATATCGATAGATAATAATAAGTGGTATGATCAATCATAAAAGACTTTATTGATATAAAAAATAAATAATAATGAGACTTGCTCACACATTTATAAAGAAATGAAAATAGAATGAAAAAATGATAAATAGGGGCTATTCCCAGAATAAACAAAAACAATGTATTAATAATTTTATCAATTACCTTTCTCAAATAAAAACGTTAGGATATGATAGACAATCTAAATATATGTTAGTACAGGAAGAATTTGGAGATTTTATCATCCTCGTAAAAAATGTAACACGTTTAAAGCAATGACACAGATGACAAAGTGCAACAAGTAATTAATTTTAACTTGAGTAACTATAAAGATAATAATTAACTTTCTCAGACATAAAGTAATTTAGAACGATACACGTCAAACGCATTTTTGTAGATTGGTCTCCAATTATTTTCCATCATGTTATATTGGTGCATCCAGTTTAGACAACATTGATGCTCTTATAACTACCTACACGCATATATAAATGTTTAAAAAGTTTTACGTCTCACCCAGAAGGAAGAGTAAATTTGTATAAATCAAGTAAAAGTAATGCAGATTTCGATCTTTATTTCTGGACCGGTGGCTCGTATACAAAGGCGAGAGATGTGCACCAAATCTAAAATATTAATATATAAATCTATAATAATAATAATAATAATAATAATAATAATAATAATAATTATTATTATTATTATTATTATTATTATCATTATTATTATTATTTTAGATTTATATATTAATATTTTAGATTTGGTGCATATATCTCACCTTTGTATACGATAATTAATAATAATAATAATAATAATAATAATAATAATAATAATAATAATAATAATAATAATAAGACAAGAAGAGGATGACTTGTCATCTCGTGGACTTTGCCGTCCCGGCTGATCACAGAGTGAAAATGAAAGAAAACGAAAAAATCGATAAATACTTAGACCTTGCCAGAGAACTAAAAAACAGTGGAACATGAGGGCTAAGGTCGTGCCGATTGTGATTGGGGCCCTTGGAACAATCCCAAAGGGGTTAGAAAGGAGTCTGGATGAATTAAAAATCGGAGGAAGAATCGAGACCATCCAGACTACAGCATTATTGAGATCGGCTGGAATACTCAGAAGAGCCCTGGAGACCTGATGAGACTTGCTGTCAATCAGCCTCCAGTGAACCACCGGCTTCTGCAGGTGGGAAAAACTCGAATGGAGTGAAATAATAATAAATAATAATAATAATAATAATAATAATAATAATAATAATAATAACTCTCTCCTTCTCTCTCTCTCTCTTTCTCTCTCTCTCCCTCTCTCTCTGTATATTATATATATATATATATATATATATGAAATAAAAATTTCTATATTTTTGGAACGCAGAGCCAGCGTAAATTCTAACGAATTCAGTTTGCTTCAAGTCTCTTTTTTATCATTGTGTATAGTCGTGTATACACGATCTTATAAAGGGAATTTAGTCTATAGGTTTCGAAAAAGAGGCGTTTCAGAACATTTGCACATACGTTATCTCTCTCTCTCTCTCTCTCTCTCTCTCTCTCTCTCTCTCTCTCTCTCTCTCTCTCTCTCTCTCTATATATATATATATATATATTATATATATGCGTGAGTGCGTGTCCATAAATTCATATAAGTGGATTTTCTGTCAGGCAATATCATCTCTTATCTTTACATTCAGTGACTCCGTTTTCATATTGGCAATGTAACTCAACCACATAAACACGCGTTTATCGAGCGTGCTTTACGCTTATGAATGATTAAAAACTTATCTATATGTCTAAATCTAATTAACTGTTGCCCTATGTTACGCAATTAAAAACTCAAATAATAGACTCTCCATCTCTCATATATCGGTATATTTCAGTGTTAATTAACCTCTCTACTACACTTTAGACGTTCACGTACTCTGATTAGTGAAAGTATTGTTTCACGAATGAGTCGGTGATAGAACATCATCAGATCTGATAAAAAATGGATAATTCCCCTTTGGTGTGCTCTTGGTAATGCTATTATTTCTGGAACTTTAACGTGTATTTGAAGAATAAATGTAATAAGCTTGTTTTGTATTCAGCTTTCCTGTGGATATGGATGCTGCACATGGGACAATTGCATTTGTTCAAAAACGTAACATATATTACCCGATTTACTTGATAAGCCCCACTTACACTTTATGAACTATACAAGGGCTGTACAAAAATATGCAAACTAAAGCTGCATTTAACAAGACAGAAAAGAACAATGAATGAAACATTTATTTTCTTGTAATAGCCTCCTCTGTAATGAATATGTTAATTTCACCCAGTTCTCCATGGGTTGAATCCCCCATCTTTTATTATGGCGTGAAGCTGGCTTTATATATATATATATATATATATATATAATATATATAATATATATATATATATATATGATGGCAGCAAACTCGTGTTCAAGTATTGCTATTGCTTGATATAGTAACAATAATAATAATAGCAAAAAAAAAAAAAAAGAAGCTCAACAGTTCAAACAATATAATGGTGAGCTTCAAAAACATATAAAGGACAAGACATGTATTGCATATCACGCAATGCCTGTGCCTGAAGCTTTTTTAAGTGAGGAAAGGCTTCGCACAGAACCAATCCCACTCTCTAAGTGACTGCCACGTTTGAACCAAAAAGAAGAACAAGTCAACATCATTGGCTGCAGCTGCCGCCGCAGGTTAAATGCTGAAGTTTTCCTTCTCCTAGACACTTGCCTTGATAAGGTTGAGGAATGCATCTCTCCCGGTGGTTTTGCTACGCGCCTGATACCAATCCAAGTATTTCTACGTCCCCGCGTATGTTATTTGCTAGATGGCCGTTGAACAAAAGGCTTCATCCACCCTTTGACAGGTTTTGTTTTTCGTCGTGCAGGATGTCTAGCTATCCTCCTCACCAGATAGGCTTGGTGGGGTAACCGGTTTAGTCGCCGATAACCCGACTATGAGACAGGTAGTACTGGGCTACATAGTACCAGTAGCGCCATATGCGACCTGACACATCCTGACATATACATATATATTTAAATATATCTCTCAGGACAAGCGGGACGCTACCATCGCCCCCTTATACAGGAACACAGGAACCAAGGAGATCGGAGCAACTTCAGCATAGTTTGAGAAGTCTTACGCGAGTTACACTGGCGCGTCTGCAGACTTCGCATCTCGCACCCATCAAGGAACTCAGTGTGGCTTCCGAACAACCGTGGACATGATCTCACTATGCCAGCTGCAGGAGGGGTGCCGCGAGAGCGGATGCCACTCTGCACCGCATTGATGGATCTAACTAAGGCATCCAATCTGGCTACCCGAAGTGTTCGCAGTCACTGCATCAGAGATTCCAGAAATTACCATTCAAAAATTGTGCTGCTCAACCACTCACGCAGTTGCAGATATAAAAAAAAAAAATACCAAAAAGTGGACTCTACGCCATTGTTTTTAGTAGACGGAAGGATGCCAACCAAATATATATATATTAATATATATATATATATATATATATATTCTCACAAGCCAGACCCTCTTTGATCAACACATTCTTCATCTAGCAGCTGGAAAATCCATCATCATAGTCGAAATAATCTTTAGCGGTTCAAAATCACATTTCCTATTTAGTTTTGTTTCTGTTTGACTAAAATCCATTTCTTTACTGAAAAGCGTTTATTTAGTACACATGTTCTCTCATATATATATAATTTTGCCTATCATAAATTTTAAACCTACCAACTATCAATAGATTAGAATTAAACTCAGAATACACGATTAACTAAATTTACACGTTTCATATATAGCCTTTTTTTTTTTTTTTTTTTAAATTAAAATTAAATATATATATATATATAGTGATGGGATGATTGAGAATGAAAAGAAGATAATAGAGAAATATAAAAAAATTAATTACGATTAATTTAACAATATTGACATACTTATTGACTCCTTTACATGACATTATTTCTTTAAACCATGACACTATTTCTTTAAACCATAATACCCTCTTAGGATTACGGTCAGTCTAGAACTATTAATAAATATTTAAGGAAAAGTGGGGAAAAAAAAAAGAATAAATAATAACAACAAAAGAATGAAAAAAAATTGTTAAATAAAATATATAATTGAAGCAGAACATTATGCCTTTTGTAATTCAAATATTTGATTTATGATATTTAATCTATTTGAAATTTAAGGGGAGAATGGTTTGTTTTATTTTTATTGTTTTGAATTTGCATCAATCCTAATATGTAATTATTATATGATATTTTAATATATAATTAATATAATATTTAATCTATTTAAGTTTAAAAGAAAAAGAGAAAAAAGTACTCATAAAAGATATTTTCTTAAAAAAAAAAAAAAATAATAAAAAAGAATCATTTATTTTTTCTATCAATACTAATACATAATTTAAGATAATCTTTTATTTACTTATTTACTATAAAAAAATAATTTAAATTAGAGAACAAAGGGGATAAAGGGGGAAAAAAAAAGAAAAAGAAGAGAAATAACACAAAAAAAAAGAAAGAGAGGGAGAAAGAATAAGAAATGAAAGGTGAAAGCGAAACAAAAGCTAAGTATGTAAAAAAAAAATTTCTATTAACGGTTTTTATTTATTTGTTCATTTTTGTTTTTGAAATTATGACATGCTCACACGGTTGCTACACATTGCAACACATTGCAACATCTTACCGGATGTCAGCCTTGTTCTCAACAAACTTTTAAGAAAGAAAAAAAAGAAAGAGAGAAATAAGAAATTACAGTTATTCGCCCATTCATAAAGGAGGAGAAGAAGAAAGAGAGGAAAAAAAGGAGAGGAAAAGGAAATAAGAAGAGAAATTGTAACCACACAAATAAAAAAAAAACATAAGCACGTCATTTCTGAAATAAATCTCTGATGATAAAGCTTCGCTTTGAAATCGATTAGACATATAAACATCTTTTTGTCTTTATTTTTACGCATTGTATTGCCTTCGAATTTTATATTTTATTAATATATATATATAATATATATATATATATATATATATATTTAAGGGAGTGACAACTGTTTTGGTGTGTACCTGTCGACTTATAACTCAGATATGAGATTTCACTAAGCATTACAATCGCGCATAAACTTTACTATGTTTATGATAAGGAAAATGGCAAACTATAGTTTTTGATTTTACGAATTAAATGATATAATTTAATTAAAAATCAGTGGATTTGTGGAAGATTTCAGTTTTTCATAATTACGTACAAAACACTTTAGTTCTTAAGACGCGTCATGTTTAAATATCACATAGATTCCATGTGTGAATTTGGAATTTAGTGCTTTAAAAACAAATTCTTAAAATCTTTGAGAACTAAAAAGAATAATGGAAATATTAGAAAGGAGTCTGGATGAATTCAAAATCGGAGGAAGAATCGAGACCATCCAAACTACAGCATTATTGAGATCGGCTGGAATACTCAGAAGAGTCCTGGAGACCTGATGAGACTTGCTGTCAATCAGCCCCCAGTGAACCACCGGCTTCTGCAGGTGTGAAAAACTCGAATGGAGTGAAATAATAATAAGAAAATTAATAATGATAATAACTCTCTCCTTCTCTCTCTCCTTCTCTCTCTCTCTCTCTCTCTCTCTTCTCTATATTATATATATATATATATATTATATATATATATATAATATATATATATATATATAATAACAATTCTATATCTTTGAGAACTAAAAAGAATAATGGAAATATTTAAACCAAGTGGTACTTAATTTTGTCGCATGTACAAAAAAGATATTAAAAAAAAAATTGTTTTAAAACTGGTTTGAATTTAGGTTTGTCCTTCTACAATACCAGTTGCCTAA
This sequence comes from Doryteuthis pealeii, assembly GCA_023376005.1. Lineage (NCBI taxonomy): Eukaryota > Metazoa > Mollusca > Cephalopoda > Myopsida > Loliginidae > Doryteuthis > Doryteuthis pealeii. The sequence continues at coordinate 128,950,142 of CM042138.1, read as the reverse complement.
CCAAGATTAAAGAACCCAGTCTGCCCTAATATTTACCCATAGCTGGAAGGTGAATAGTTGGATTTATACCTTTCCCAAAGGTATTAGCGCTGTGTGAAATGAAAACAGCCTCGTCCGGGATTTGAAATTTTATCACTGTTTCCATTTCCTACTAGAAAAAAATATTATGGCAAGCGCCTCCAAGACCAGTTATATGGAGCATTCCTGGAGAATCGAACTGACTAGTAATGATTTGCTAGTCTAGCTTGCAAACTATTACTCTACGTAAAAGCCAACTAGTGGAATGCTGAATTTGCAAAGATTTACAGTAAGAATAAGTCTTCGGTTGGTCACACACAGTTTATTAAAATGTTATAATCGTTCTACTTTATTGTAAGCTCTTGGTGTTAATCCCTTATGGTATAAAATTATGAAATAGACATTATATATATATATATATATATATATATATATATATATATATAATATATATATATCCAACCAACCAGCCACCGCGGTTACCTCCTACTGATTAAACATCTTACATAAAATGTACCAAAACAATGCAACATTTTGGAATCTATCAAAAAATAGTAAAATAGCAATGACTGTTTTATGTTTTAAAATTCAATTTGAGTTAGAAGAAAACTAACCCTACCGAGCTCGACTGATACTCATTAAATGCTACTCTCGGATGGCATCTACGGTTTTAGACCTGACCTTGTCTAATTGTCGCGGTATTTTAAATCCGAGCGAAATTTCTTGAACCATATGTTTAGTGTACTGTAATCAACTGCAACTTCACCTTTCGTAAACTAATGTTTTTGTTGCTACCACGAAGTTATCGTCCAGTTCGAACTCATAAAGCATAAGTTCCTGAATTAGAATACATTGCACGATCATTTATGTGGCTTTCAAGTCATACATAAAGTGAAGCAATACATAATATAAGAATGGGCAGAAATAATTCTTGAAAGAAAATAAAGTCTTGTGGTTAATTAATTGCATGACGAAAAGAGTTATTCCAGAAGAAGCCCTTAGAAGTAAAGATGAAACAGCCAGACAAGAACTTAGAAGAAGCAGTAAAGAAGATAGAAGGCTACATGATAAGATGACGATCATAGCCGAAGCAGTAATGAAGACAAGTAAGTCTCAACTCTGTCTCTGTCTGTCTGTCTGGTCTGTCTCTCTCTCTATCACTCGGAGTCACTTCTCTCGTGTATATAAATAACGATATTCAATGTGGGTATGCAACACTAAGAGCACTGCTTCGGAATCCATGTTTTTTGTTTTTGCCTTTTATTTTTGTTTTTTGGTATTTTGACTACTTGACCTTGCCTGATCGTTGAGATTCATGAAACCCAAACAAATGAATTGAACCATCTGGTTACTGTACTGTGTTCAACTGTGCATTCACTTTTACGCAACCAATGTTTTTGGTGGCTTCTGTGGCGTTATGCTCCAGTTTGAACTCATAATGCTTAAGTTCCCGAATTAGACTACATTACACGATCATCTATGTGGCTTTCAAATCATACATAAATTGAACCAATACATAATATGTTAGTTCAACAACGACCACGATTATCAACTTCAGCGAATATCTTTCACGACTTGGACTTCTTCGGTAATGTGCTATACGCGCTAGAACATATCAAAACAATGCACAAATTTGATTCACCCAAGTATTTAAAGAAAAAAATAATAAAATAAATGCCTTCTATATTTTAGATTTGAATTTGAATTAGAACAACACTGTAGACATAGATTGGGTGAGAAAGAGTTAAGGCTTGGATTATTTTAATATATTCTCTCCTTTCGGGAAAATATACAAAATGTATAGACAAGTACCCTGAACTTGCCTTAAACCTTTCAAATATACAGATCCATGGAAAACTAGACACTGATCTCATCAAACCTAGTAAAAACAAAGTTGGATAAAAAGTGACCTTCCACCAATCTTTGAACGCAAAACATTGTTACCACAAGGTGAGATCAATCGACAGTTGTAAGTGTTTATCAGTAAAATAATTGGAATTTTCTGGCTTGAGCTGTGATATCAATTTTTTGTCTGTCTTCAAGCTATGTCTCGATCGTTGAAGAGATACACCATTTCATTATATATTTCCATTATTCGGCTCAGGTCGGTGGGTTTCATCACTTAGGTGAGTTCAAGCAAATCAGCCTAAAAACTAAATCATACAGAAATGTCTCAGTTAGCGCTCAGATACATTTCTAAAATATATGTGCAGTCTATTAATGTTCACATTATTGCTCGGGGATTTTTGTTTTTGTTCCATCATATAAGAAGGTATTAAAATAATATTTAAATCAGAGATCCTGACAAATTGAAGTGTTGAAAATCAGTAACTATTACACATTTTACGACTCTATTAGGCATTTAGATATTAGAAAATTACTAAAATTACTAATCATTAATTAAAACATCTAAACTATTCAAAGTAAAATGATTAAAATGTGAAATATTTAGAATTCGGAATCGTTTATTTAAAATGAAAAAAAACCCAACAAAACAAATAGTAATCTGATCACTGAAAAGATAAACCGGGCATTCTTCCAATCTGTAGCCGTATCAGTGCTACTATATCACTGTAACAATGGTTAAAGTCATGGGAAATGGACTCGTCGCCACGAGTTAAAATCCTGGACGCGGTAACTGCATTTTCACATAGCGCTAATACCCTTGGGAAAGGGATGAATCATACTCTCCCTCCAGCTATGGGTAAATAGTAGGGCAGACCGGGCTCTTTAACATTGGTTAGGCAACCGGTCTAGGAGAAGGAAAACTCTGAATTCAAGCCTGTTGAACTCTGCTTAAGAAATTACCTTGTGTCACATCCTACTCGTGCAGAGGCTTGGTATATATATATATATATATATATATATATATATATATATATATATATATATATATATATATATATATATATATATCTCACTGTAACAAAAGGCCCAGAGAAAAAAGTTGTAAGAGAACTACACAAGGAGACTGTTGTGAATAAATATGTGAAACAGCACTCCACAAAATAAAGTACCTACTTACCTCTTATTATACAAACAATCAAAATAATACAAACAGGATATGTTGAATAGTGACGATGTCCTGTTTACACCTACATAGGGACATACTAGTATAAGTCGACCAGGAAAAACTACAGCGATCAGCTCTGAATTCAAACCAATTAAACTCTGCTTAAAAAATTAAACTTGTGTCATATCCTGTTCGTTCGGAAGGTTTGGTATATATATATATATATATATATATATATATATATATATATATATATATAAACAAAGAATGCATGATGAGAAAGAGAATTTAGGGGTTATAGCAGTTGGTCTCCAGACAAGGAATCGAAGCAGGCGTCTAGCGTTTGAATGCTTAATAAAGACTCCCCCGCTTTTTAGATGAACTCGATATATATTTTTAAATATAATTTTCCTCTTTTTCAATGAGAGGCAGTAGAAAATGCCACTAAAAAGTCAGTCTGATTTATAGAAATTATAAACGTGGGAGCAAAACTGAAAATGCATGTCGTGGGTATGACATTAAACTGCATCTAGTGGTGAGGTTCCAATCCTTGAACTCTGGGGAGAGATGAATATTTCTTCATTGCTATTAATCTCAGATCCACTCTGATCCAGTGTAGCAGTACTTACTAAGGTCCTATCTATGGGTTGAATAGTTTACAAATTAGTTTGAAATATGTTACAAACGAGTTTGAAAAATATATGTGAATACCCAACAAGAATGAACAAAACACAAACGTATTCGGCATAAATTAATTCAAGGTTTGGCATTCCGTAAAATCCAACCAACCTACCAGCAAGTGAAATGCGTGTTTTTACACCACAGAAGATCAAGTGACAACATCCTCTTCAGCTTCGTGTTTCAAAAATCGACTACGCGACATTTGACTTAGCAAATATGTATGTGGGATTTTAAACTATAAGGGGGAGGGGGTACTGACGTAAATTCAATAAAACCGACACTGACAATTTTCATGCAATTTTTTATTTTGAGGCACTATAAGGGGTTTATTTTAAGTGTTCATATCACTGCCAATCATTCCAATTGATCACTTGCTTTGGAATCAATGAATTCTATGCATCGAAATCTATCAAAAAGCCAATTAAATCCACACCTAAAATTTCAACAAAATTCCAGATTTTTAAACACTATAATAGGTGATTAAAGTTCACATATCTCTGCAAATTCTTAGAATTGATCGCTTTTTTTTGGCATCAATGAATTCTACGCATCGAAATCTATGAGAAAAGCCAAAAATATCGAAACTTTAAATACTTTGAAAAATAGGGATTTATTCTGGACCTTTTTTTGTTTCAAAAATCGACTACGCAACATTTGACATAGCAAATATGTCTAAGCGTGGATTTTAAACCAAGAGAATGCTACTAATCGAAGTACGCTGCTTTCACCGTTTATGATTATGAAACTGCTCATAAAATATGTCAAAGTAGAAAAGATTGATTCTGCGCTCGACGAAAAATGATTAGATATATTGAACGAGCAATATAGCATTTTCAAACTAAACTCCATTAGTTTATTCGCTTCATTAGACAAGAGTGACATTCATTAATCTTTATTACTTATCTCATATTCCATTAAGATATGAATAAAACTTACATAATTTCTTTCGTCAAAAGTCTATTCTTATTAAACTGTTTATATATCAAAGAGCTTTGCAGAGTCACATGGTGTAATGGTTAAAGTCGTAGGAAATGGACTCAGCGACTCGAGTTCAAATCCTGGAAAAGATTGTTGGTATTCACAGTGCTAATAATCTTGGTAGCCATCAAACTATTCTTCCTCCAGCTATGAGTAAATAGTATGGCATGCCGGACTCTTTAATCTTGGTTAGACAACCAGTCTAGGAGAAGAAAAATCTGAATTTAAAGCCTGTCAAGTCACCTTACGAAATAGCTTTTACTTTTTAAAAAACTTGAATAAGAAATATTCAAGAGTCAAGGTTCTCAACGTCCATTCAGCCCCTCCTTCTCTCTACGTTCATTCATCTCTCTCTTTCTCTCTCTCTCTCTCTCTCTCTCTCATTCTCTACATCCATTCATTTCTCTCTTTTAATCTTTATATATATATATATATATATTATATATATATAATATATATATATATATATGTCCATTCATATATATCTCTCTCTACGTCCATTCATATCTCTCTTTATATAAATCTGTATATCTGTATATTAGGCTTGAAATTCATTGAGTGTCTAAAATCCACGCTTAACTGTGTCTATTGAATTAGACTTATGAACTGTTTCCTTTGCTTTATCAATAGCTTTTCAAGTTTATTTATTTCTACCAATTATCTAGAAAGCTAGTTAGCTATATTATATATATATATATATATATATATATATATATATATATATATATATATATATATATATATGATGATAGGAGGGTTGGAGTATAATCCGACAGTATGAAGTAAGGTAAAAGGAAAAGTGGACAAAAAATAATGACTCAAACAAGTAGAAGTAGGAGAGTAATATTTCGTTCCGCTTTACGCAAGGAACCTCATCAGACTGATGTACATCCTCGTGTAAAGCGGAACGAAATATATCTGTCCTACTTCTACTTGTTTGAGTCATTATGTTTTGTCCACTTTTCCTTTTAGCTTACGTCATATATATATATATATAATATATATATATATATATATATATAATCAACGGTGTTGAGCACTCTTTTTTATAAATTAGCAAACTATGTTCTATCTAATCAAGATATATATATATATATATATATATGTGTTTCTACTTTCAGCCCTAAGTCTACAAATCCATTGAATTAATTAATCTTTATCTCAATCAATGTTTTATTTCTCTCTCTTATAAATCCTCACTGACAATTCAGAAATTTCTACTCTTTCTCTAGAGATTTCTATACAAGATTCACTAAGCTTTTATTCCGTGGCAAAATCGTGTGTAGAGATTTAGTATGAATGAAATATATTGAGTCAATATGTGTCATATAAATGTTCTTGGTGGATTTACGAGGTGAGAGATTTTCATAAAAGACCAGTCGAGGAATACACACGACGCGGCGGCAACAGAAAAATAAAATAACGTTGTCTGATGACTTACAGGCAAGAAGAACGGGAAATATTATTTTTTGTGATAGTGCTTTATTACTTTAAAACACGGAAATATACACCCAACTTGTGAGGTAAATTACGCAAAAATACACCCTCGCAGGCATACACATATACACATATAGATATATGAATGTTTAAAAAAGACCTAAAACATAACGATCTTTTTTTCAGAAACAAATTAATTTCTTCATAAATTTATAGCATTTGGTGAAAATACTTGCCTCCTTTAACCACCACCCTGTCGGCTGGTGCAGTAATATATATATATATATATATATATATATATAAGTGTATTTTGGCAGCATTTTTTCTTTTATACAAGTTTTGTTGAACTGTACAGACAATTCCTGTCGGACAAGTTTTTATTTGGTCCGTTCCAATTTTCGGGCCATCTTTCTGATGTCGGGGTGTAACTGGTATAACAGTCCCCAAAGGTTTCAAAACGAGCGTTTTCGGCAATACAATTTGCCATCGTTTCCCACCTGAGGATGGCAAATTGTATTGCCGAAAGCGCTCGTTTTGAAACCTTTGGGGACTGTTATACCAGTTACACCCCGACATCAGAAAGATGGCCCGAAAATTGGAACGTATCAAATAAAACTTGTCCGACAGGAATTGTCTGTACAGTTCAACAAAACTTATATATATATATTATATATATATATATATATATATATATATATATATATATATATATAATCATACGACAACCAAATATAGTCGACATAACAATACAACTAATAACTAACCACATTTATTAATATTAATTTACATCGTCTCAAACCTACATTCTTTGGGGGGTGTTTTATAATAAAAAGCATAACCTTTCAGACCAATCCCATTATTTATTTACAAGACAAAGACTCATATCTGGTCCGTACATCAATACAATAACGTATTCATCAAGGAATTTACTATGATCGTTTCGTATACTTGTCGACTTATTAAGTAACATGAAAAATATAGTTTTGAATAAAGGTATAAAAATTACTAAAAGAATATACACAGTTCATGGAAGTTTGCCCTTAGTGTGAAAAACATGACTACATCGGGAAAAATCATTTGCCGATATATATATTTACTTTAAAAAACTATTTTCAAAAATAACCATCTGATAATTTTATCATGAGAAGTGATAGACGAAAATAGAGGTAATATCTTAGATTCTAAATAACTAGAGATTTCGTGTTTCAGTTTCAAATATATAATTTTAAACTTCCTCAAGCGCTATTCAATTTCTACCTATCCATATATTATATATATATATATATATATATATATATATATATATATATATATATATATTAATATTTATATTATTGCTTGAAGGCAATTACAATGCGCATATCGCATAAAATTCGATAATTATAGAAGATAATAATGACAAGTGAATTTCGCAAAGAATTACTCGGTGTGTAGAATATCGTACAGACTGTTTCAACTTTATTAAGTCTCATCAGCGATATATACTAAAGATATATATATATATATTATATATATATATATATATATATATATATGCAGGATGTGATTGATACATTGCCGTCTACATCACACAAAAATGAAAATAACACTGATATCGCACTTTATTAAATATACTTACAATAGAATTAATTTATTCCACGAGATCATCATTGGCCACAAGATGACTCAGGAATCTCCTGCAAGACTTTCCAATTGTTTCCTTGTTTTAAAATGATAAATACTATCGTTATTCTTGCCTTCAGTTCCTTTTTGTTGTTTCACAGGAAATTGCTGCTTTTGCACTCATCCACGCTCCACACAAATAACTGAGAGGGGTTATAATCTGGGGAGATAGCAGCCGAATGGTAGGGGTGATGTGGTCGCAGAATTTTTATCACAAACAGAACTGGGTCCTCCTGCTTGAGTGGCATGACACAGTTCTATTTCCAGACGTAGTGTCTTTCAACAACCATCCTTGCCATCCAAAGCAGCGCTACCTCCACCAGGCACGTGACGTAGACCTCCGTGTTAAGTCTGAAGTCAACCAGGAAGAATGTCGGCATAACGCCACCATAGCTAGTGAGCATCCATAAACACCTTAATGTGGACTGGGTGATTGCTTTTCATCACTATCGGTACATTTATTGGTTGAATATTTTCTGATTGATAAGGAAAGTTTCTAGTTGTAAATCCTTTGCTGTAGGGTTTCTTCCGTTGCTTCTATATACTGTTTGACTGAGGTGTTTGTTTTTACAGTGGCTCTGTACATTACATTTGTTTGTAGACAGTTTCCCTGAAGAGGACACGATTCCTTATCCCTGCAGTGGCACTATTTGTTAGGTCGCGTGGCATTTGGGTGGTTATATATATATATATATATATATATATATATATATATATATATAAGAGAGTTTCATAATTTGCTTGGATAATTGTGTATGTATTGGTTAGGAAGTTGATTTAGAAGGCTATCACAATGCAGTTTGGAATAAATAAAAAAATAATAATACGGTAACAATGGTGTTGTGTGTTGACCTGTATTTTTTAAAATACTTTCTTTATTCTTTCTGTATAAAAAATAACCTTCTAAATCAACCTCCTAACCAATATATATATATATATATATATATATATATATATATATATATATATATATATATATATAGTTTTTTCCGTAGTTAGGGTCTTTCCATGTGTGGTTTAACCAAGCTGATGCGGGTAGACCATAAGGACAGAGCAAGATATTTAGTAAATGAAGAAAAAGCTCTAAACTTGCTTCATTACAATAATTTATTTCAACCGTATTAATACGGCATCTTCAGGTAATCACAAGAACATGACTCTTACTGAGAATTTCCCAAAGTAACATCTCTTTTAAACCTATCAATTTAGGGGAGGAAGGGTTTGGAATGGGCAGTGTTAGTTTCTTTGAATATATATAAGGATGCAAGCATTTTGATAGCTTGCATTTCAACTATTTTCCATTTCTAACAGTAGTTTTCTGAGGGAGATTTTGTGAGACTGAACTAAATTTAAATGTCTAAAGAAATTCCCCAAGAAAACTTCCTATTATCGACTTCTTGTAAATTTCGAATTAATTTCATCTTTCAATCGGTTGTAACATTTATACTTTCAGCCTTGGAAAACGACGTTTTTGACAAAACAGATTAACGGATGATTTATATAATAATACTGATCCTCCTAAAAAAATGCGACCGTTATCATCTCGCAACACCCTCTGCTTAAAAATAGGACCGTCCAAATCATCCAACATGAAATTCAAAAATGTAAATCCTGATTATCTTGTTGTTGCTTATCCGCCGAATTCATATTTCATATGCGCGTTGTCATCCCAGCTACACAATGGACCGTTTTATTTTTATACTGTGGACATACTTCCCAGCCAAATTATTATAAGAAAGAGAGTATGGAAAAGATAGAGAGAAGGGTGGATAGGCGGAAGTGATAACGCTAATCTGTTTTAATCAATCATGATGAAAAGATGAAAAGAAGGAAAGAAAGAAAAAACAGAGTGATAAAGAGTTAAATCAAGATTATTATAATTTATACATATAGAAAGGCTCTTAAGTAAAATATATCAAACGTTGTAATAATCAAATCATCATGATATGGTATATCCAAAAGTTGTGCTAGTTTTTATTATTATCTTTATTATCATAGTAGAACTAATATAACGCTTGACTCGATCACTTAGTAATTTAAGTTTTGTGTCCATACTTTAAGGTTGGATTCTAGAATCAACAACTATTGCTTCTAAGAAGTTTTTCATGTGAGCGTGTTTCATGTGAAGAGGTGAAAAATAGCCTCTGCGGATCAACGAGTATTATTTTGTACAAAATCCTGACGTGTTTGGCTAAATCTTCGCACGAATTCAGAATCAGATAATCAATTTAGTATGGAAGACACGTTTTTACACCAGAAGCAAAATACTTGCTGCACAGTATAATTCATGTGATAGCCGGTCATTGAGGGGGTACTTGATAATTTGGGGTTATTAATGAGATGCCAAAATACTCTGGTGACTGCATTTCGTGGGACGTTGTAATGCAAACATAGTATGAACAACTCTTCTTGTCACTTTATCATTTAGAATTTAGCGGCAGAATGAATTAGCATTAAAAACGTTTAACCAAATATACGTAAAACTAAAAAAGTTATCAGCCAATTTAGTCATTAAACTAAAACATTCTTAATGAGATGCGCAGGTGATGAGTCTTGAAATCTTGGCGATTTAATTACAATTCTAATTTACATTAAGAGAAAATCGATTCAATACATGTTATCAGCAAAACAAGGATTTGATTATGGGAAAATGTAGGGAATTGTTTGTTTTAATTGATTAAGCTTACAGTAATATAACCTATTTTAATTTAAATATATACAATTATTACATAAATCCAAAAGATATATTTTAAAGTATACCCAAGCAATAATTATTCAGACTTAACAATGACGTATATATTATATATATTATATATATAATATATATATATATATGATATATAAATAAGGAATGAAAAGAGAAAAACAAAAAATTGTAGTATATTTCGCTGGAGGATTGACCTCATTTTTCTGCTCATACCTCTCCTATAACCAATCAAATCTTTCCCTCACCACAAACTTACCCACGTACCTACTTCCCCCTTCTATAAAACACTTGTATGACCCTAATAATTCAATAAAGCAGAAGAAGCTGAGGTCAAATTCCAGCGAAATATACTACACATTTTTTTGTCTTCATTCCTTATATTACCTCATTCTGTCGGATTCATTCCACCCCCTTTTTTCACAACACACCAACACACACACCACACACCACACACCATATATATATATATATATAATATATATATATGTATGGATTGATAAAAGAAAACGTAATATTGTCCGAAATATTGAATGAAATAAAATGAACTTTACATACAACACCAACAGAGTCTCATTTATTTCCCTAATGATTCACAGAAAAATCCACCTAAATATATAACATTACAGAAAAAGACATCACAGACATCACAGAACATACAAACGGCACGCACACACACAACACACACATACACATATATATATATATATATATATATATATATATATATAGATTAGTAATACAGAATTGTAATGAGATAAGAGAGCAATATGGTTATGGAGATATAATACGACCATATCTCTACATTAATCTGAGTTTATTTTCTACATTTTTCCTCTATTCTTTACTATCACACAGCACACACAAACACACACACACACACACACCACAACACACACACCATACATATATATATTATATAATTATATATATACATAATGGTAATTGCTTGATTAATGATATCCTGTACATTTCATGTCTCAGATGTTTTTACCATCCAACCTTTAACAACGCCGATATAGTGCTTTTTCTTGATATTGTTTGACATCATAATATTGGTAGTAATGTTTATTTATCCAGTCGTCATTTCTGGATTGCTATTGCTATCTTGGTAATCACAGAAGGAATCATCAATCAGCCAATATGGATTTCGCCTCTTAACTCGGCTCATCTTTTAACATAATGCTCCTATCAGCATTTTCCCAACTTTGCTAGTGTTTCTGAGATCCTTCCACCCTTAATACCGCAGCGATTTCACTGTTCTATTTCGATCTAAAATGATTGCCTTTATACTGACAATTTCTTTCTTCCCCTATCACCCCCCCTCTCTCTCTCTCTCTCTTTCTTAGCACTTTCCATTCCTGTGCTCTTTCCAAGGCAGTTTGATTCCTATCATTATTATTCAAACGGATCAGCCAAGGATCTTCTCTCTCTTTTTTTGAAATCGTTTTATTTTCTTTCTTCTTGCCTTGGGGGATGGATCTTCTGAATAATCATTTTTGTAATCGTTTTCGATCAATTCTATGGCTGAAAAATCCGTTTATCCTTCAAATGTTTTTATATAAGGAAATTCTTAAATACTCATAAATTGAGTTTTTTTTTTCTTCAAATTTTATTAGACATGGCTTTAACCCGGATATTGCAGGGATATGGAAGGACATGCTGCTTTATATTGTCAAATGCTAAGCACTTTTACATGTGACTTGTTAATATTAGATTAGATTTTGCACTCTTCAAAGAAATGAAAAAAAAAGCCTATAAAACCCCCAATAAACAAAGTCTTGTATATAGTGATCTACTATGACATTAAAATAATACTTCAGAAGAACAATAGGCATATTTTAAGTTGACATCTCAAAGTTTTCAATATATATATATATATATATATATATTATTATAATGAGATTGTATGTTTTTCTGTCTGTAACCGCAAGTCACAATAATTATTTATCAAATTATCCATTCATTCTCAATACATTATAATATAACCATATACATATAATATATATATATACAACAAAATAGTGACATACAGTATTTAATATGATATTTATTGATGATTTCTATAATCTGATAAATCTTAATAACTGTAACACAATTTCATATATTATATGCAAATCATTCTTATAGTCTTTCTATAATATGATATATTACATTACTTACTACTATGCATATATAGTATATAACTGATGTAGATTGTTGAATAAATTTCAGTTATGTACAATAGATTTTTTCCTTATAAGGCTACAAATCTTCTTGCATATCTACACATACTGAGGATAGAAAATACATAAAATTAACGGCGTTTGGAAACTATCAGCTTCTCGCCAATGCGATTTTCAAAATCTACCAAGGATATTGAGCATGCTTTACTTATAAATATAGGAACTATATTATATCTCTCTCTCTCTCTCTCTCTCTCTCTTTCTCTCTCTCCTATATATATATATTATATATTATATATAATATATATATATATATATATATGTGTATGTCTGTGTATGTGTGTGTGAGAATGGGAAATGAATCCGACAATATGAGGAAAAAAAATTAGTAAAGAAAAAAAATGTAGGTGGATAAAAATGAATTTTATCGATATCACTTTTAATCGATATCACTTACACATGTGTTTCGGTCTGTTTATCAAAATGTATACGGATTTACGTTATTATTATTATTATTAAAATAATCAGATGGAGTTGAAATGATGATGATAATAATTATAGGAAAAATGCATAAAATGTTCCGTATACAGATTTTGCCGACCTTCATCAGAGTAGTATTTTTATTTTTTGAGTTATAGACAAGAATAGAAAGAAGAAAGAAGAAAAACAAAGAAAGGGAGACAGGGACGGAGAAGAATGTAAGGATGGAAGATTAAGGGAAACGGAAAGAAAGAAAACAAAAAGACAGATAGAAAGAACAAAGCAGTAAAAGACGAAATGGTTGAATGAAAGAACGAGGGAAAGAACGAATGAAAGAACGAAACAATCAGCAAAGAAAACGATAAAGAAGTGAAGCCGAAGAGGAAGAGATAAAAAAAGGAAAGAAAGAAGAGAAAGAAATAATTTTTCTTAAAAATAACAAAAAAAAAAAAAAAAAAAAAACCGCGCTAGAAAAATGTATAATGAAAATCTATAAAAATCCACTTCTCTTTACAATCAGGAAAGATTGATTACTGTATTACCTATAGATAAATATATCTCTAAAACCATTTTTGAATAATCGTAATTATCTTCTAAACAAAAAATATTAGAAATGTATGATATATAATGAACGAGTACTAGTAGTTAATTGGCCTATTTTTGGTATCAGTCGGACATCGAGGATGTCTATCACCTTTCCGCAAGCGCTAGACCAGTAAGATTGTTCTTGCTGAGGTGGAGTGCCACACCTACCATCAGCTCCTCACTGAGCTACACATGCGCTGAGTTGACAGTCACTGGTATGACACTAGCAACCTCGCGATTCCCAGGCGAGTGCTCTGCCAACTGAGGTGCTTATACAATATGGACTTTGGTTTGAGATCTTGTAAATTTACTTTTGGTTTCAGAGTTTCTATCATTAATAAATAACGACCAATAATATCCGCCTTCATTGTATAATATTCTGCTTAGAATAATAATATCCCTTAATCATTATTGCCTTGTCCGTGGGGCTTAGAATGCCCAATATGTATACCTTACAGAGGGTAGTCCTCTCAATTAAAAAATGTCAACACAAAAATAAACACGGTGTTGCGGAATAACACTTTATGTGTTATTACTCTCAGTTCCATTTCCCGCCGGAAAGTTAGAAACCTTTTGGGTCAAAGATCTAATGAAAAATTATAGATATTAGATATGGATTCTTGAAATCAAAAACCGTGCAAATTTTGTATTAAGAATAGCTGATTGAAGTTATAATTGTTTACAAATAATTATATAGTTAATTACAATTATATAATTGATTGTAACTGATTGTAACGCTTGTAAAAAGATAAGCGTGTTCACATTAGTGAAATTAGATAGGAATACTTGAATCCATGTAATTTTGCGCAAATAAATTATCAGAATTATTAGATAGGAATAGTTACTTGAAAATATATAACTGAATAAATTAGTATTAAGTATAGTTATTTGAAACTAATTCTTTGTTTTACAAATGTTTCTTCAAACCGTATAATTATTTGAAGAAACAAACTGACTTTGACATTAAATAACCCAGTTTTACATGTTGGAAACCCAAACAAGCAGCAAAGCTAGCATAGTTGGCATTGAAGAAAATTTAGTTTTATATAAAAATTGTTTCAGATGGATTTATTTATAAACGGTACGATATAAGATTATTTTCGTTAAATAGTTCAAATCCATTATACAAATTTTAAACTACTAAAATAGTTAGATATATTTGAGTCTAATGAATCTATTACGCCTACCTATGATATTCATATTTAATTATATGGTGCAGTTCAATCAGTGTAAATATATGATGCTTCCCAATGATGGTGCTAATGTAGCGTTGTGGCTTAGACCAGCAGTTGGTTGGTTTGCTGATGGGGTTATTAGATCAACCCTTGTCACAGGATGTAGAATCAGATGAAATGGACGAAATCCTGTTATAAACACACTTAAAGAAAATATCTCTGAAGATGAATATGCCTTAATTGTTAGAAACAGATGCAAGTTAAAAAAACTTGCGGTAGAGAGGGGAAGGTGAATTGTCTCAGGATCCTGGCTATAGTCTGTATGTTTTGTCGTAATCTATCGGACGAAAACGCGCTTTGCTTTTATGTAGATGTATTTTCTTTGTTCTTTCCGAATCGCCAAAGGATCATTAATCATGTAAGTACCGCTTGACTGAAGTCAGCCGAGTTCATTCTACCTCTTTGGGCTGACGCCTAATATATTGTCACATTAGGAATTATTAAGGTGTTGATATTTGTTAGGGTGTAAAATCAATGTAATGGGCCTTTATATATATATATATATATATATATATATATATATATATATATATATATTGTTAAGCCACCGACAAGTTGAAATGGCTAGAAGAAGAAATTAAGAAAAACCTAATCTTTTCTTGATCTTTTTTAGTTTGTTTCATTGAATTTTCCTTTTATCCTTTTCCTCTCTCCCAGTCTCCCCTGTTACTTAGCTTCGTTTATCTTCTTTTATCTTAGTTTTCTTTCTCAACAGCTTTGATATTGCTTATTTCTTTACTCCCTTTTCTTTTCTAAATCTATTTGCTGAGTGACCTGAGTATGACGTTAAACTGCATTTGATGTTAAGGCTTATGTTCTGCTGGGGTTCCCCGTGGCCCATTAGACAACGTGCTGGACAGCAACATCTTAGTGAGTTTAAACTCTATTCAATCAAATTAAGGTCTGAGTTGTTTCCTTTGATGCCAAAAGAAGATTAAAAATCAGAAAAAAACTGACGTATAGAAATCTAATGAAAAACAAATTGGAAACATAAAATCCTTTTTAAATTAGTCCTACCTTCTGTAATTTTATAAGCATTTCCTGTTTGTGTGGACGTACTTTCTCATCACTGAAGGGATCCCCTAATATATGAAGAAAATTATGTCAGTCATAATTTCTACGACGAGGAATCTAGAATGAAAACAAATTATTAGGCTTAAGACTAAAAAGAAAAAGTGGAGTCCCCGTGACGTAGTGGATTACAAGCTGAACTGCGACAATGTAGTAAAGAGTTTGAAGTCCATTCGGCCTGTTATATTTCATTTCGGAGTAATACGCTTAGAAAAACTATGAACCTCGCATCTCTCCAGTTATGAACAGTAACGATACTATTCTTCTAAAAGGATGGCTTTGGCATTAACTCACACAGGTTGATATATCATTATATAAAGAAACCGACAAATTACGTTTTGGAAATCTAGGGAGTGTAGAGTACCCTTTCATTGCTATTAATCCCACGTCTACTCTCGAAGTGGCGGTAACTGTTAGGGTCTTATGTATGATCAAATAGATATTTAACAATATTCATATTTGATAGATTAGAGTGCAAAAAATAAACACTTAAGAAACAACTACACTTTCTCTCTCTTTCTTTTGCTTCACTGTCCCTCTCTCTCTCTCTCTCTCTCTGTCTTCTCTCTTCTCTCCCCTTATTCACTCTATTTCTTTCAACTCATCTCTGGTTCTCTCTCTTTCCTCTCTCCCTCAACTCTCTTGCTCTAACTTTCGTGCTCTCCTTCGCTTTCGCGCTCTCCTGTTTTAATTCTTGCCATCTTCCCCTCCATTTTTTTATTTCCTTTTCTCTTTCATTCCCTTTTCTTTTTTCTCTTTCCTTTTCTTCTCTTTCTCTTTTTCACTTTCTATTCCCTCCCTTCTCTCTTTCTCTCTCTCTCTCATATATATATATATATTATATATATTATATTTGTGTGTGTGTGGTGTATAATCACTTTTACTAGCTTGTTTTATATCTCTTTATACCCCTCACAAAACTTATCCTGACTCTTTCCCCCCCCCTCTTCTGCTTCTTTCTTTTTACCGTTATTCCCGCGTCATTATTAAATTCAGTGCGGTTCCCGCCATCATTTTCTTTCCTTGATTCACTGCTTTCTCAAGTCCTTTGTCCCGGATTCAATAAGACAAAGGAATGTATTTGAATCTATCTTCGCATTACAGTAGTAATATCAACGAAAGAGAAGAATACTTAAAATAAACAACTACACAACTGCTCTCTCACATATATATATGATTGACAAGTTGATTTGGCGAGTTTCATGTGTGGCGTGTCCGGTTGGCCTAGGGTTAGAGTCTCTGACTCTGCATTCTTGGTTCTCCCGTTCGATCTCTGTCGTGGGGAGATCGTAGGTATACAATGCTGATGAGACCAAGTTAGGTCGAAACAGCTGAACAGTGTTCCTCACGTCGCACATGGTATTCGCCGAATTTGCTTGTCATGATTAATCGAATTATAATATAATATATATATATATATATATATATATATATATATATGTGTGTGTGTGTGTGTGTGTGTGTGTGTGTGTGTGTATATAATAATTTTTACTAACTTGTTTTATATCTCTTTTATATTCCCTCACAAAACTTATCCTGACTCTTTTCTACCCCCACTTCTGCTTCTTTCTTTTTACCGCTATTTCCGCGTCATTATTAAATTCAATGCAGTTCCCGCCATCATTTTCTTTCCTTGATTCACTGCTTTCTCAAGTCCTTTGTCCCGATTCAATAAGACAAAGGAATGTATTTGAATCTATCTTCGCATTACAGTAGTGATATCAATGAAAGAGAAGAATACTTAAAATAAACAACTACACAAATGATGTAAATATAAACCTACAAATAAGGCGGTTCCTTAACCTCGAGAGATGTTAGAATCAATCACACCCACATAACAATCTACATGCTGAATAGGTATTTAACCACACTATTCGCCACGGCTACGATGTCATACAAGCTCGCAATTATAGGCCATCCACCAGGAAGCGCGTGGCGTAATGGTTAAAGTCATGGGAAATGGACTTGTCGCCCCGAGTTCAAATCCTGACGTGGTAATTGCATTTCACTTAGCGCTAATACCATTGGGAAAGGTATGAATCCTACTCTCCCTCCAGCTATGGGTAAATAGTAGGGCAGACTGGGCTCTTTAACCTTGGTTAGGCAACCAGTCTAGGAGAAGGAAAACTCTGAATTCAAACCTGTTAAACTCCGCTTAAGAAATTGACCTTGTGTCGCATCCAGCTCGTGCGAAGGGGTTGGTAAATATCTATAGGCCATTCCAGCAAGGATCGAACTCGCTATTCAATCTTCATGTTGAGTATATTCAACCAAATTCAGTAAATATATTAAACATATCAAAACAGATGTTTAGGAAAAGAATGCCTCTTCGAGAAATATCTACTTCAGTATGTAAGAAGAACGTATGAAAAATATGTATAAAACATATCAGTTGACTTTTTAATCTTTTTGCTTCTTGGCATTGACAAGGTTTTTGATTTCATCTTATTTTTTTTATGTCTTATTCAATTTTGTGCCACTTCGAGATGCTGGTAAGAGAGGTGACTTGGACTATTCAAGATGTTGCCGCTTTTATCACATTGGCTTACAGATTTTTGGAAAGGAGCCTAAAATCTGAGGCTTGTTCTTCAGATCTCGCTGACGTGAAAGAGTCAGCTGCGTTCTCTTGCTTATACCTCTTAGGTATTTTAGGTTTCCAATAGCAACGATCTCTTCCTATACTGGTTTCTCTCGTTGGCTTTGAATGTAGCCGAACACACATAATACAATATATTTTGGCTCAATAGTTTAACGCTTCTCTAATTGATACTGATTCAATTGATATTAGTGATCTCTATCTCTCCGCGTCTTTAGGTAAAATCCAGACAATTATATATAATATATATATACAATCTTCTATTATTATACTAAAGCAGAGTTAATCAACTTTTGCTTTGACTTACTGTTTAGTTTAATGACACGAACATTATACTAAATTATTCCTTATTTTTAGGATTGAATTATGTTTGAAAAAAAGTATGTTTCAATTGGTTCTAGTTAGTTGTAATTTGCAATTAGGTCAAAAACCGACCATTCTCTTACTTTTTACTTTTTACTATCACTTTCTTCCCCTTACTGTATCTCTTGACTACCTCTTCGTTATATGGTAGTTTTCTGGAGAGTAGAGGGAGAGAGAGAGCAGGGAGAATTTGAAATGTATTTCTATGCTAAATTACACAACCAGCAACCCGTAGCTTAAATGAGGTCAGAATTCCCTTCCTTTGAAAGCTTAACAAATGATGTTAAGGTTTCGTCGGGTCGTATTAATTCATTTTAAAAAATTTATTCGCTTTGCTAAATCTCTTTTCTCTAATCTCAATTATCTACCCAGAGCTGAATGGGGGACCCAACTGGTCACCTTTTGTCTAATTATATATAAAGTAAAGTCATCGGGGCGGCCTAAAGTCGGTATCAGCCAATCAGCGAGGGAGTCTATCCCCTTTTCAATAGCGCTAGACCAAGGAGATTGTTTTAGCATCTGAGGTGGAGCTCCACACCTACCATCAGCTCCTTACTTTACCGCACAGATCCCTGTGCTACTCATAACGCTGAGTTGGCGAGGACCGGTATCGAACTAGGAACCTTGTGGTTTCTAGCCGAACACTCTACCGACTGAGCTAATCTCATTGAACCTAGACTACTAGATCGTCTTTTCTCTGTATGAGTCTGGGCTGGTTCTTTTTTAAAATTTCTGTTCTACTCTAACAGTGGTGGTAATGTAAGTGATAATGTCACAGTCCAGCTTATTAACCACCGTACCACCTGGACTCTCACTGGATCTTTTTAGTCTTAAGCATAATAATGTATTATTTCTTGATGCCTCCTCGTAGAAATTTGTCTCAATTTTCTCCCCAATGGAGATAGACTCATCCACCCGAATTCGAATCCTGGACGAGATTGTTTCATTTCACATTGCACCAATACTCTTGGAAAGGTATTATCTCGCTCCAGTTTTGGGTAAATAATAGCGTAGACTGAGCTCTAACCATGGCTAGGTAACCAGTCTAGGATAATGAAAACTCTAAATTCAAACCTGTTAAACTCCGCTTAAGAAGGCTTGATATATATATATATATATATATATATATATATATATATATTATATATATATATATATATATATATATAATCCAAAAGTCCAGAGAAGAAATCTTCCTTACGACACAATAGTTTTATTTAAAAAAAACTGTCGCAGTTTGAGAGCTCAATGTGTGCTCTTAATGTTAGAGTCACAGAGCAAATATATAAGTGAAGAAATAACAAAAGACTTAGAGATTGAGCATTATAATCTATTTCAGGGAGCTTAGCTTTGTCTGAGCATCCCTGAAATAGACTTTAATGCTCAGTCTCTAAGTCTTTGTTATTTCTTTACTTATATATATATATATATATATATATATATATATATATATATATATATATATATATATATACCGACCATTCTAAAGGGGTGTATGGGGATCCTTTCAGTGAAGAGAAAGGACCTCAACACAAGCAGAAATTCTTGTAGGATTAGAGAAGGTATGAATCTTTATTAAAAAGGATTTTTGATACCGAATGTGTTTCTAATTTTTTTTCATTGTAATTTCTATACCTCCGTTGGTTCTGAATTTTTTCTTCTTTTGACATCAAAGACAACAACTCACAGCTTAATCTGATTGCTTGTCTTTGCCAGAAGTACATCATTTTTGTCATTTATCGGCTTGAAAAATCTTTCATTTCTCCAGACAGTTTTGACAAGAATCTCCGAGTGCTACCATACAATTCCGTCACGAACAGAATTAAACACATAATATTACACACATGCAAATTCAAAGGCATACACACATTCAGATATAACATTTATAACTCGTATATATACATCCACGTATAAAACTTTATGCAAATACATGAATGTAATGTAATGATATATTGTGACGTAAGTTAAGAATATATCACATTTTTAAGAAAAATATAATTTCGCTTATTGCTAGGTACCTGTAATTTGAGCTGAATATAAAATTATACGTTGGGTATACCATTTATAAGGAGAAATAAAGAAAGGTTTTAGACATGAAAATATATAGATAAATACGCAAAGCTTTAGATTCCCATTCCTCTCTTCTCTCACTCCTTTCTGTGCTCTGTGAATATGATTCAATATTTAATACGTCTAATATATGATATGTCAGCTGTCAGATATTCAGAATTATTTTGTTGCTGATTCTTGCAGAAATTAATACCAATTTTATCTTCCACCTGTTGACAAATTACCTCAATCACAGTCAAGTTTTGACGTTTCTTTGATGAATCCGTATTTTAAAATATTCACTGGATATTCTAGAACGGGCGACTAAATGGCTACTCTAAAGGCATTGGTGAGCAACTAGATCCTGGCCAAATAAGTTACGAGTCAGTTATCAGAAGAAAAGCCCAGAAGAATTTATCCGCTCAACAATTTATATGATGAGCATTTTCATTGATTCTAGCTTAAGGTTATTATCAAGAGGCGAGATCCAACAACTCAATTTTTTATGGCATTTAAAGATGGAATCATATTCATATGTGTCCTCAAACATAATAGTACTAATTATTACCTAAGTGACATCCAGTGTGTCCGGATGACTAATAAAATCACGGTAAATTATTATAAACCACAGTGTTTAATTTTCAGAATGGTATTTTGTGTGTCATGTTAAATGAATTTCATTCTCCAGACGTGTCATGAATGTTTTCACCAAAGAGTTAGATTTTAGTTCCGTCAGACCAATTTGTCCACGAATGAGGCAGGCTTTTAGAGATTATGATGGTGAATCAGTGATAGATCCTTCAGGTCTTTGGGCTTCAACAGAATGACATTTTCAGGAGTTTGATTAATTCACTACCTGGCATTGCCCGGGATTAAAAAAAAAAAAGATAAATCTCTTATCTATATATATAATAAAATACTTTATATATATATATGTTTTATTATCTTTTATTCTTTATATATTCTTATTTTCATTTTGTTTATTTTTATTGTTCATGTTTGTATGATTTATTTGCTTTTTATTATGATTTATCCTTTATTAATTTGTTTTTATTTTTAATCTATTAATAATGGAGATTCGCATCCGGTTTTTGTCTGTAACAAAAAATTACGTCACTGCTTACGTCACATTATCCAAAATCGTCATAACATAGAATAAATACACTCAAAATTTGAACATGCAACATTAGACAGTCCCCATTGTTTTTTAAAACAAGTTTTAATAAATACATGACTGGTATTATATATCTATATATAGTTTGTTTTATTTTAATACATATTTAAAGTTTACATTTCAAATTATTTTATTTTTTAATCCTTTAATGAATTTGAGGATTTTACTTACTTCGGGTACAAACTCGCTGACATGGAATTTTTTACTCCCACCCCTCAGGCAATATGTTTCAAAAATCTATTTTTACATCGCCCGGATGGTGTTTTTTTAATTTTGTACTAGATATTTTAATATATCGTTGATTTATAGCCTTATCTTTATTTAGCTTTTCTTATTAGCAACGCTCTTTCTAAGATGACTTTGTTTGATATAAAAACATGGCACTATGATCTATCCTGAAGAATTGTAGCTATAGTACGTCTAGGATAAACATAATTAGTTGCGTGTATTTGGCATGGAATGCAGTCATGTAGGTTTGCATGTTAACACGTCACAAGACCCATGCACTCATACGTGTTTGGTCATCATCCTTTATCAAGAGATTAATATAGATAATATAAAATAAGGTAAAATATTCAATAGATAAGAAATTATAGACAAGAAGTTGAATTTAACATATCTTCTAGTGAGGCTCGAACAACTGTTTCATCCTAATACACCCATATTGATCACTGATTATTTGATGTAAGCTTCTGTGAATAAAGAGGACATATTTTTGAAACACAGTCGCATAAACTTTTCTATTGAGACAAATTCAAACGCAATAAAAGATCAAGTCATTGAGGCTATTCGCCCGATGGCTATACCACAAACGCTCATCTTACATTTACCGGGTACATAAGATATATATCCTCCTGCGATCTAATTTAATAGATTTTATGACGCCTTTCATGTAACAGCTTGCATTAAACCTACAGTGATAGCTCGATTTCCAATTGCCCTGCTAGACGTCCAGCGTCTTTGATCAAAAGCGTATTAAATAACGGTCCACTGGCTTTGCCATCCGCGTCATTTGCCATCGAGAGAATCTCATTGTTGTTCGTTTAGTGCCATCTTTCCTTGTGTGCTGTTTCCTCTTTCTATCATTGTTATATTCTTATCATTTCATCTCTCTACTTTACCGCTCTCATCATACATTAATCATATGCGCAGTTTTCTCTTTTTTCTTCGGTCTCCCTCCGATATTTAAGCTTTATTGTTATTCCCTGTGTGCATCCTTCCATTTTCTTATATCTACATTCTGCTCACTTCTTTTTCTTCATTGTCCCCCTCTCCCCCTGCTCTCTCTCTCTCACTCTCTCTCTCTCTGCTCTCTCTCTCTCTGATCTCTCTGATCTCTTCTCTCCCCTTATTCAATCTATTTCTTTCAACTCATCTCTTTTTCTCTCTCTTTCCTCTCTCCCTCTACTCTCTTGCTCTAACTTTCGCACTCTCCCGTTTTAATTCTTGCCATCTTCCCCTCAATTTCTTTATTTCCTTTTCTCTTTCATTCCCTTTTCTTTCTCTCTTTACTTTTTTTATCTTTCTCTTTTTTCCTCTTTCTATCCCCCTTTCTCTTTCTCTCTCACTCTCTCTCTCTCTCTCTCTCTCTCACAACACACACATATATATATATATATGTGTGTGTGTGTGTGTGTGTATATATATAATCACTTTTACTAGCTTGTTTTATATCTCTTCTATACACCCTCATAAAACTTATCCTGACTCCCCCCTCTTCTGCTTCTTTCTTTTTACCGTTATTTCCGCGTCATTATTAAATTCAGTGCGGTTCCCGACATCATTTTCTTTCCTTGATTCACTGCTTTCTCAAGTCCTTTGTCCCGGATTCAATAAGACAAAGGAATGTATTTGAATCTATCTTCGCATTACTGTAGTAATATCAGCAAAAGAGAAGAATACTTAAAATAAATGAATAATCCCAGGACTAAGTTCAGTATTACTATACTAATGGTCATTTTATAGTTATAAAACATGTTATTTCATTTACAGACATGTTCCCTTACAAAAACAAAATTAACGAAAAATGTTGTACTGTTTTAATAGGGTCTATCTAAAACAACTTCACTATAGTTATTTACTAAGCTAGCTTAGATGTGGCTCAAGGCCAGAAGTATTAAATAATAATCAACACCACTAACAATGTCTTGCGAATTTAGACCTTGTTTAACCATTACACCACATGAGGTGTCCAACAACTTCACTATAAGAGTTTATTTTCATTTTGTTTTTAATTTGCCTGTAGGTTTCCGTTCGCCATAGATACGTTGTGACACAAGGTCGCGTGTATGAGGCGTTCAGCGAGGATCGAACTCGATATGAATGGATCTGATAGCCTAGCTTGCTGACCAGTACATGACGATGGGATGCCCTTGGCTTCCATAATGGTTCTGCAGATAAACTATATCTACAAAAATGTATCAACGTATACAATTTACCTTCAAAACATTGAGATGGTAATTCAAAGAATCAGTCACTTTTCATTCTAAGGTTATTTAAAATATGAAAGTTCTGCCTTAGTTAAACAATTAGTTCACTACACATTTTCATTCATCTTGGTGGATCTTAGAATACACCCATTATATTCTCTGCAGAATAGTATGTATTTACCCAACCCTTTCGCTACAGGTAGGATATGACACAATATCGCTAGTATTGGGGATCAAAAGAGGGGCCAAACTCTCTGTTAAGTAGGAATCGATCTGTGAGACTAGTTTGTTTAATTATTACACCACAAGGGTATCCCCTGTACTACACTGTGAAGCATGATGTGGGACAATGTCAAGTTTTATGAGGAGTTCACTTGGTTTAAATCCAGATTTTTCAGTCTCCTACACCCGTTGCATAGCCAAAGCCAAAAAACAAAAAAAATCTGCCCTATTATCAAACATAGCTATGGATTGGATAACGTTTAGATTCAAGCCCTTACAAAAGACATTCGCATGAAGTGAAATGCAAACATCCCCTTCGAGGATTTGTATCTGGATCGTTGAATCCATTTCGTACTATGATATCCCCTATGCTATACTCTCTTCCAAAGCAGGTTTAATATCTCCCCAAAAGCTTTGCACTAAACACCATCCGGTGGTGACTTTTCGGTTATATAGCTTTGTGAAAAGTGGACCCATCAGTTAGGTTCACTCTGACCTAGAGGGATAATAACTATGTAAGTATGCAAAAATAGATCTGTTTAAAAATTATCATTATTTGCTGAATATACTTTATAATATACTAGGATAGCTATCCGGCGTTGTCCGGGATTTAAAAAGTTAATAATAAATCTCTTATCTATATTTACATATTTATTAAGAAAGATATATTTCTATATATTTGTTTTATGATCTTTTATTCTTTATGTATTATTGTTTGTGATTTGTCTATGTGTAATGAGATAGCCAATGGCGTGTTATCTCATTTACATATGTGTATTACTGCAGGACATATATAGACACTTTAGGGGACTAAAAGGTCAGCTACGAGAAGTCGAACCCAGTGCTAAGACTAAGCACGAATAAATACTATTGTAACAAGGAACACAAAACCACACCTCACAACACATGGCGTCGTCGATAGGCATACTTGCAAGTTTAGAGCAGCCTGATTATGTTGAGATGTGGATAAAATTTTTTCAGCCTTTGCAAGAAGCAAAAAATTACAAGACAAAAGAACATTGGAGGACAAAATGAGATTACAGACTTATTTTTAGCGTCCGCTGGATGTGAAGCAAACATGAAAGTAGCCGTTATGGCGTATCCAAAAGATTTGGAGGATCTCACCTTTGAAGAAATTGCACACATCATAAAGAACAATGTAAGACCTAAGAAAAAACTGGTTATTGCTGAGAGGACTAAATTCCTTTCTACGAAGCAAAATCCCAACGAACCAGCAAGGAATTACATTCAGAGACTAAAAAAGGCCGCGAGATTCTGTGAATTTCAACAGCTTGGAACAGGAGATTTTACCATCGAAGAAGAATTAATCCAGTTACGGTTCATAGAAGGAATGCACGACAGGAATCAAAAAGACAAAATTTTAGAACGTCTACAGTCAAATAACATGACATTAGAAACATGCGTGGAATTTGTACAGCAACTGGAAATGATATCCGAATTCAAGGAAGATACTCAAAACAACACAATGGTGTTTCAAATAGAAGAAAATGCAGCAAATAACACTGACGTGTTACAAGTAAAAACAAGGCTAAAGAATTGTAAGTACTGCAATTTTCAACATAATATTGACAAAAGAACAAATTGTCCTGCTTATGGACAAACCTGTTATGTTTGCAAAAAACAGAATCATTTTAGTACGGTATGCAGAGTCAAGTCGAAATGGACAAATTCGATAGAAGACGTGTACCAAGTACGGGTGAACAAAAACAGAAGTTGACAGTAAAATTAAATGAAATACCATTTGAGATGCAAGTCGATACAGGTAGTGACGTGACTATTATTCCAAAGAACTTTTGGCAACATATGGGCAAACCCAAGTTAAAGAGAAGTCACTTGAAATTAAGACAATTTGATGGCTCGTACATCACTGCATTGGGACAATTCGACGCTACGTTTGAGGCTAATAGAAGATTCGAAGTGGTCCCTATAACTGTAGTGGATTGTTTAAAAAATCATGGACTAATAGGCACAGATATTATAAACATAGATACAGACAATTTAATCGACTGCATAGAAAGTAAAAAGCAAAAAATAGGAATCTTGAGAGGTTATAAAGCCACAATACGAGTGAAAGAAAATAGCCCCCCTCATATTACGAATCGCGTAGGATACCTATACATTTGCGACCTTTAGTAAAAAAGAAATTGGAAGATATGGTAGCAGAAGGAGTGTTAAAACCAGTATCGGTCAGTGGTAGTAACTGGGCCTCCCCAATTGTAGTTTTTACGAAAAAAAGATGGGGATTTAAGAATATGTGGTGATTATAAGATTGGTGTGAATCATAAAATCTGTTCAGATTCGTATCCTATTCCTGAGCTTGAAACTGTGTCGCATACATTAACAGGCACTAAATATTTTACGAAAATTGATTTAAAGGCAGCTTACAATCAAATACAAATTGACGATAAATTTCAAGAGATAACCACTATTAACACACCCCTGGGATTGATGAGATGGACGAAAATGCCATACGGAATAAAGACAGCGTCGGCCATATTTCAACGAGCAATCGAAAATGTCTTAAAAGGAGTAGTAGAAAATATGATAATTTATCAGGACGATATTTTAATAGGGGCCACCAGTATAAATGAATTGCAACAAAAAACACAGCGAGTTATGAACAAATTAAAAGAAGCCGGAATGAGTGTAAACTACGATAAATGCAAATTTAATTGCGAGAAGATAAATTATTTGGGCTTTCAAATATCCAAAGAAGGCATTTCGCCTGACCCAAATTTATTAATTAAAATATCGCAGGTGGCATCCCCAGCCAACAAAAAAGAATTAGAATCGTTTTTAGGATTGGCTAATTTTTATAGCAGATATGTGCCGAAATATTCCGATTTAACTGAAGCATTTGCAGAATTACGAAGAAAGAATAGTGAGTTTGTATGGACACAAAAACAAGAAACGGCTTTTAACAAAATAAAAAAAGTACTTATGGAAAAACCCGTTATTAAAGTTTTTGATCCCAGAAAAAAATAACCTTAACTACGGATGCCAGTGAATATGCTGTGTCTGCTATATTGTCACAGGACGATCATCCGATTATGTACCTGTCGCGAAAGCTAACCAAGGCAGAATTAAACTATTCAAATATAGAGAAGGAAGCTTTGGCCATAGTATGGAGCACACAGCGCGCCCGACAATTTCTATTGGGTCGAAAATTTTTACTAAAATCTGACCATCGACCCTTAGAATTCATTTTTAATCCAAGGAAAGAATTACCCAAGGTCACATCCGCCAGGTTAATGAGATGGGCCATACTGCTGATGGCCTTTGATTTCGATATCATGTACGTCAAAGGAAACACTATTCCGCATGTCGACGCGTTATCCAGATTAGCATTTAACAAAGAAGACGACGAAATAAGCGACACTGAAGATGTATTACATTGGGTCGAAACCGATGTAATGCCGATTAAACAGCTTCAAGAAGAAACCCTTCTGGACCATATTCTGAGCAAAATATCGAATAGAATAAGGAGGAATAAATGGAACGACTGCTCTAAAGCTGAAAGGCCTTATAAAGAGGTTAAACATAAACTAACTATGGACAGAGGGGTTATATGTAACGGAGATTTGGTTGTACCTCCGCAAAAAATGCGAAAAGAAATAATTAAAAGTGTACACGACGATATACATTGTGGAATAGCGGCCACACAAAAAAGACTCAAATTGGAGAGCTGGTGGCCAGGATATTCGCGTGACATTGAAGATTATGTAAAAAAATGTCCCAAATACATGGAAATCAAAGACTTTCCACAAAAA
Source organism: Doryteuthis pealeii (assembly GCA_023376005.1). Classification (NCBI taxonomy): domain Eukaryota; kingdom Metazoa; phylum Mollusca; class Cephalopoda; order Myopsida; family Loliginidae; genus Doryteuthis; species Doryteuthis pealeii. The sequence continues at coordinate 128,921,489 of CM042138.1, read as the reverse complement.
TCGACTCATTCGTGGCCAAAAGAACAAGAACCATGGAGTCGAGTACACATAGACCATGCCTATGCCAAAGGCGTAGGACTACTATTGATTTTAGTAGATTCGTTCTCGGGGTGGCCAGAGATTATTCAGGTGCGTGATAGAAAATCTGCAACTGTCATTCAAATTTTGAGAACTGTATTCTCAAGGATCGGCGTACCGAGAACCCTGGTATCGGACAATTCGTCCGAATTCTGTGATGAAAGTCTATGTTCCTGGTTGAGGAAGATAGGATGTAAACCCTATAAAACTCCACCCTACCATCCACAATCAAATGGGGCTGCGGAAAGGATGGTTAGAACGGTTAAATTAGGATTAAAAGCATTTGAGCCGTCACGTGAGACCATAGAATCTTTTCTACCTAAACTCTTGATGAGTTACAGATCCATTCCTCATGCTGATAGAACACTAAGTCCTTCTGCCTTGATGGGAAGACAGATCAGATCCCCCATAACCATGTCTTTTTCGACTAATGAAAAAATGTGGTACAAAAAGAATAAGGACGCGCAACCTGAAAAAGCGTATTTTATTATGCAGAAAGGGAACAACACCGCTATAATAACAACACAGGAGAAAAGTGTGCTGGCCCACACTGATCAGCTAAGGAATAGATATGAGGAAGACATGAGTGTGGAGGAATCGGAAAGAAACGAGGATATAAACCAATATGGGGGAGACGTTATAGAACCCATAGATGAAAGCGAGTCGGATTCCGAGGTGCCATACCAGGGATCCAGTAGTGATGAAATGAGACCGCGGTCACCATTACGAAGAACACCCCCAAGGATATTTAGGAGAAGCAATAGATCAACGAGGGGAATAAAACCTCTCCGTTTCAGGGAGGTGTAATGAGATAGCCAATGGCGTGTTATCTCATTTACATATGTGTATTACTGCAGGACATATATAGACACTTTAGGGGACTAAAAGGTCAGCTACGAGAAGTCGAACCCAGTGCTAAGACTAAGCACGAATAAATACTATTGTAACAAGGAACACAAAACCACACCTCACAACACTATGTTTATTATTATTCTTGTTTGTATTTTTCTTTTATTTGATTTTTATTATTTTTGTACTTAAGTAATTTGTTTCATATTTAAAAGAAATTTTTTTAATTCATATTATAGTATATCCTTTATTCATAACATTATATTTTTTATTGGAAATGAGAAGTAATTTTTTTTCTCCTCTCGGGAAAAAATTAAAAAGATATTTTAATGAAATTTGGTTTTGGCTAGTCCCCCAAAATTTTCCTTAATAATAGGACGCCCACTCGGTCGTTGTACAAATATATACACAGACATAATCCTTTATACATAGATGACCGTGTACCAGAAATGATTATTATTAAATAGTAATTGATTCTTGAAACTATAAAAGTATGTATACATTATTAGATAAGCAGGTTATCCCATGGTGGTGTTATGGTTAGCAAGCTAGTCTCCCAGATCCATTACTATTGGATTGTGAGTTCGATCTTCCCTGGATTCCCTATACTTTTGACCTTGTGTCCCATCCTACCAATGAAGAACATGTCGGTACCGTACCTACATAATTAGATAGGAATATCTGATACTATTCAACTGTGTGCTAATTATTATTATCAAAATTCCTTATTAAATCTTTATTAAATCATTCAAATATACAGTTAAATAAATGCCTCAAATTATATTAAACTATATATTGCTCAATGTTATTAAGTGGTAAGTCTATAAGGTGTTGTAGGTATATTATATATATTATTGTAGATACACCGCATTTTGACAAATTAATTGAGATTAATTGTAACCATAGACAAATTATTGTTGGCAAGTTCACCTTAAATCCGTTGATTATCTATTTGAAAAAGTGGATGCAAATTTTTCTAGACAGGTTTCCCTTGAAACACTTGATTACTCCTTTGTGACCATCTATTTACATTATAAAAAAATCGACCAGAATTACATCGTTTTATTTTAGTTTTGGTTTTAATGGCAAGTTATCTGGTTTTTAATATAAGTTATTTAATGCTAAAATCATCCTTGTAGATGGTTTTATTCTTTAAGGACATATCAAAATTTGCGGGTTATTTAATGCTAAAGCCATACTTGCTGAAGAGCACAAGTACTATTTAACCCATAGTTAGAGGGTGTGGGAGTTTACACCTTTCGAAGCAGTGATAAGCCGGTTCAATATTTAATTGGGTGACCACTTAAGTAACAGCAGGTACTGTAAGAAACCTGAATCCTTCGTTTATCAAAATGTATTGATTTATGAAAAGGTTTGATATACCGTTAAACAAACAAAACAATCAATCATACCTGTTATCGAAGGTCTTAAAATGAACATAATATCGTAACTGTATTTCGAACACGCTTAATACAATGCGCAGACCAGTACATTAGTTACTACACCACAGGGACTCCTCATCCTATTAGAACAATAACTGTGGTACTATTTAACCCATATATTATGGATGAAGGGGATCATACCTTTCCCAAGTGTATTAATCAGAAAGCGATCGTAATATCGCGGTTTGAGAACAAACTCGTCTACTACCACGTCACCGTCCATCATGTTAGCCACTACACTACCTTTTATTTTAAGATTGAATGCAGATAGCTGAGAACCGGTGTGAAGGTAATGTTTGCTTTTCAGGAAAATCATATTCGATATTCGTTTGATCATTTGTTGAAAAAAGAATAGTCTCTTTTAAGCAGAAGAAAACAAGAAAAAACTGTTTTACAGACAAACTTTTGTAAATAATTGTGATAAAGACATCAAAGAGAACAGCATGTGTGCGTTTTCATACGTGATAAAAGAAAGACATCAGAGAATTGGACAAAATAATCTAAGTCAGCATAAATATAAAAAGCGTGACTTGGTTGTTACTAGTTGCGTGTTTTAGCCCGAAGGTCTGCTCATTTTAAAGGAATAAAAATTCAAACAATGAAAATATGGCGTCAATTGTAAAAACAAAAGTGAGAAAAAAATGAAATTCAAGAAAATAGCCAACAGCGTCTAATTAACAAGAATTTTTAATCAAAAGTGGAAAAATTAATATTATAGAAAAAGAAAAGTTCAAAAAATACAATACGCAACAATAATTTGAATATGTTTAAATCTTTCAATTCAGAAGAACAGCTGACTCATTTTCGTTGGTTCTATTCTGAGACCATCGAAAATAACGTGGTTCGATGAGGTTCAGTTATTACGAATAAGCTGAAGAATATGTGATTTTGCTCTTGTAGTAGTTTCTCCTATTTCCTTGATCTTTTATTGATTTTATGCCTTTGAAACTTTGCTTTCCCCGGTGGCTAGTTTATAACTGAATTTTAAAACTACCTATATTATATATATATATATATATATATATATTATATATACAGTTTAAAATATTATATATATATATATATATATTATATATAATATATATATATATATATTGTATATATATATATATACAGTTTTAAAAAAACGTATAATCGGAAGAAATCAATGCTGGCCAGAAGAACATAATTACAAGAGAAAAATAATCTCATGTTAATCCATGATGACTATTTCCATATGTATTATTTTTTAGGAAAATTGAAAATCTTTATATATATATATATATATATATATATATATATATATATATATATATAACCTAATTTGATAATACTTGAATGAGTATTATCCTAAAAGGCCTTTAGGTGAAACCTTGTTAGGTAGTATCAGACTCAAAATACATTTTCTGTATTTTCTCTTCTTTGTCAGATCATTTTTTACAGATAAGTTTAGATGACTCTTTCGCTTGTTTTTTTTTTTTGTTTTTTGTCGATTATTTTTTGTGGAGTTTGATTTTTTTAAAACTGGGCGCATGGCGGGGATTTTTCTTTTTAACATTTTTTCACCGGTTCCCTAATTGTAAAAATTTTTTATTTGCAAATTGGATTATCTGTTTTTCCCGAGGCATAAAGGTAATATATATAATATATATATATATATATATATATATATATATATATATATAACCACGTGTTGCATTCCTTTTGCTTTTCTCCAATGTTTTTGTATACACTTTCGCGGTAAAAGAATCGGTGTAAAACCTCTGTTAATGATATGGTTTTCTAAACCTACTCCACATATGTATTAAGCACTTTTCTATATTTGGTATAATTCTGAATCATTCAGTTTCTTTTTTCCGACGGTCAAAATTGTAACTCGCTCAATTTTTTTTCTTTTCCGTTCAATATGTCCTTCAGATATGTATGTATATAATGCTATCCTTATAAATAGATAGTTATCAGTGTCAGTTATGAAGCACATATATCTATTCTATCTATATATTCTCAAAAATGTATTGTTTGTTTTACAGCTTAGATTTTCTCTTAAATTATCATTTTATAGAAATCATAATTCTATATTAGTCATAAAACTAAACTAAGAAGGTGAGATTTAAATTGTTTTCAGTGTATTAAAAGAATGCACTAACATTATGATAAATGGACAAATTTTCAGCCTTATTTGAAATTCAAAAATATTTTGTGATGTCTGCGTTCGCACTGTAGTTATTCTTTTAACTAACCGAATTCTTTAAAAAAACAAAACAAAGACAAGCTAATCAGAAGTGTTCACCCTTTCTCAGATAAAAGCATCGCACTCAAGACTGCAACTACAACAGGAAATCCTCTCCATTTATATATAAAACATTTTTTCATCTAGTGAATTGTGTAGACTGATTATCATACTTAATGACATCATGACCCACCTCTTATAACAAAAAATCAAAAACAAAACAAAACCATGAAATTATTAATCATGAAACAAACCTAAGAAGGTGAGATTTACATTGTTTTCCGTTTATTAGAAGAATGCATTTACATATTATGATAAATGGAGAAATGCATTTTCTCACCAACTCTTCTATCACATGGACTCTTTCCGGGTGGATTTTAAATTCAAAAATGTTCAGAGATCCACATCTGTTTATGTGGAAGATGTACCTGGCTGATAATTCTGTAGGGGTTCTCCTCGCTGGCGTAAACAAATGGAGTCAACTATGATATTGAGTATGGCTCTAACAAACATTTTTAAGACATTCGAAAAGTTTTTTAATAGTTTTTTTTTTCGATAATTTGAAACAATATATTATACAAATATACTTCCATGTTCAATTTGGAGAAAAATAAGTTCGTACAAGACAAATGGAAATAAATCCGACGAGAATTTTGAAAAGCAATAATTCAGAAGATGTTTATCTATAAATGAATTCTCGTTCGAGAGTTTCAGCTTGTACATATATTGGATACATTAACCATAACCTGAGCAATATCATCGCTTCTTGATATATATTGATGGAAAACGAAATTGTAACAACATGAATGATGGTGATCTGAGTATAAGATGTTCCTGAATTCAATATACCTTTTTACGACCTCATATCGAACCGTAAATGCAAAAAATTACTGTAATCTGTCTATTTAAATATTCTCAAATTAAAGAAATTGTTCCAGTTTTATTTTCCTTCAATATATATATATATATATATATATATATATATATATATATATATATATATATATATATTGAAGTGGGGATTCCCAGTAGGCTTCTTATATGCTCATGATGAAAATTGAAGGGTCTATATATTTAACTTATCTTAATGACAAATAAAAATTGTTGAAAACTAAAATGTACTTACAATTAAAGACCGTTAGAAATTATGTATGAACAAAAAAGAAAGGATTTGTGATATTTGCGGAACCCTATTCGCTTCAAATGGCGATGGAATGTAAATTGTATTGCTTTCAGCAGGAAGTAAGTTCAAGTTGAAGAGTTAATGTGCATTTGTATCTGTTGAGTTCCATCCCGACTGTTAACATGTATCTGAGTTATAACCCCTGTATATCATTTTCTATTAGGAGTTGTACTATTCTATAACGTGCTGATAACCTGCAGATGTTTGTATCCAAAATGTTGGTGTCCCTTTAAGAAAATATTGTAATTTTATATCTAAATTAAGTCTACGTCTTTATGGGTGGAATTTGTATATATGATTGGATTGTAACGTGAGGTGAAAAAATAACTTTTGAGAATGACTAGAAAGACAGCAGAAGGCGCTTGAAATCCTGAAACTGTAAGGCAATATCAATATTATTTCGATTAGGATTACTGTTGTCTCATTCGTAATGAAGAAAATCATAAAATATCCCCTTGTCATTGTCAACACTTTTTAACCAAGCCTGCATTAATAGAATTCATATATATATATATATATATATATATATATATATATATATATATATATATATATATATGTATATATATAAATGTATATATATATATATATAGTATATGTATATATGTATATATATAATGTATATATATATATATGTATATATATATGTATATTATATATATATATATATATGTATATATATATATATATATATTATATGTATATATATATATATATAATATATATATTATATATATATATATATATATATATATATATAATGCAACGGCTTTGGTTGGCAAGTAATGAGAAGATGTGGAAACTATTGTGAATAACATTTGCATCATTCTACATTTTTAATAAAGGAAAAAAAAACTTTATTTTAGCCTAAAGAGGTTGTTAACAATGATATTGCGTAAACAATATATAAATCAATATTATTCGTAAAAAAACTACAGAATTAGGATTAAATTATGACTGTTGTATCGGATTTAAACTAATCTTAATGTTAACGTCATCATTGTGATATGTAACTGCATCCACAGTCATATTATAATGACAAAAAGGCTTAAACATTTATGAATACTAACCGAAATCCATTCCGATAACGGACAGGAAATAATGAATATATTTATGCCCTTGTCAATTTATACAGAGCCAGCAGCAATGTATTATATTTCTACAAAATATCTGATGACTAAAAATGTCACGGGATATAGTTTTATATTGGTATTAATACGTGAATGTATACTATCGGTGTCCAAAAGTAATGAAACATTCAATTCAGTGTACCTATGAGACGTGTGCATGTGCTTGCTATGAACCTACTATGTGATATTGACCGTGATCTTTTGATTTACACTTCTAGAAACACATAAAACTGTGTACTGGGTATGACAGAATACAATACAGTGAGTAAGCTCCAGTGTTGAAGCTCTGGCGTGTGTGGTGTCATCCATATATTACTCGAGGGTCTACTCTGACTGAGATAGGCTCTACAGAGTATGGTCCCATTTATGTGTCACTTGAATATTTTAGGAAAATTAGTACTGAATACTTAAAAAAGTATAACTGTACCAACGACTCGTTATTATTGTATAGGTATAGTAACTCAGAATCATATAATTGCTTGCGAATAATCAGTATCTAAAAAAAGAGAATGTATTTATCTATTTTTCAAACCCCTCCTCTACGAGCGGTATACGACACAGTCAATTTGTAAGAGGAGTTTATCAGGCTTTAATACTGAGTTTTCCTTCTCCTAGACCGGTTGCTAAGGGAAATATATTGTTTGTATATTATTTTAAATATATCCAACCATCGACATAATCCTGAGAATTTCTATCGAACTCATCGACATTTATTTTGCTCCATATAATCCTTATTCAATGGCTGAACGGAAACATTCAAAACATAAAAGTGAAAAATTATAACTGATGTAACTTCGCTTGTGAGCAAAAACAAACACTATTTTTGGTAAAATAATGATCAATATATGTAAAATAATAATTTAATGTTTTTTTTTTATATGCAGTGCCACATTGCAATGAAAAATCAGAGATCAATAATAACTTAAAAATTATTTTATTCTGATAAAAGTTTTGAATTTCACATGCCAAAAAGCTTCAATAAACTATTTTTTTAGGATTTGAGAAGCTCTAGAATTCATTTTATAGAAAAAAAGATTACAAAATGTCGCCATTTTTCACGCCCCCCTCAAATATTTCGATTTTAAAATCGACATAACTCGGCCAATGTTTGGAATTGGAAGGTCAGATTTGGGGGATTGTCTAACTTTAACATAGTCAACTCCTGTACAAAATTTCAGAAAAATTGAAGGGTGACAATTTTACTTTTTTCTGCATGATTTGACATGGAATAACCCTATTAATAAATAGATATAGATATATTGATCTGAACCCGTATAATGACTTGCAAATAATTGGTTTTCTTCTACTTTAATGCCATTTAGAAAATAAATCACATTAATATGAAAGTAAATGACACAAGAGACTACTTTGTTACATGAGCACTGTATAGTTTATACGAAAATAAATATCGTATTATCATTTATTTTGGCTTCGATTTCAAAATGAGTGCATGTGGGTTGTCATCATTGCTATTCTCAAACTATTTTGATGGCTTTTTACTTGGTGTCGTCATTTTAATTTTATGCAGAGTAGTTATTTTTGATAAAAAAGAAAATTGTGTGTGCGTTGCTTAATTCATCTATTGTATTTTCATTTGTTCATACATGTGAGTCAGGCGGTTCTAGTGTTTATTAATGCATGTTTGATGACATGTAAGCGCAAGACATTTAGAAATCTGTGCGGAAAGTAGCTGTATATGTCTATATTATATATATTATATATATATTATTATATATATATATATATATAGGCTGTAATGTCGTATCGATAGTTAATGTTGGCTGGTAAATCTTATGGCATGTTCATGCATCTTTGGATATTTAATGTCAAATTTGTTCTTTATTTGGTTCCAATTAACTAATTTACAAGCAGTTATATTGCCATTAACTATTAGCTATTTTTAATTCAGTTCAAATCAGCTATTCTGAAAGTAATTATATGGTCTTAATTAACTATTAGCAATTTTGAAAGCAATTATATGGCCCACTTATTTATAACCTCTTCCGCATGCAGTTATATGGTCAAAATTAACTATTAGCTATTTCAAAAGCAGTTATACGGTTGAAATGAGCTATTTTGCAAGCAATTTTCTGGTCTCAATTAACTATTAACTATTTGGAATGAAATTATATGGTCCTAATTTTTCCAATTAGCTATTTTGAAAGCAATTATATGGTTCCAATTAGCTATTAGCTATTCAGCAATTATAGATTTCTTAATACAAATAATGTTTAAAACTGATATTATTTCAAGTACTTTTATTTGATTATATTTTGCTTGTAATTAGATATAGTGCACAATCGTTTATAGAAGAAAACACTTCATACTTATATACCTTATGAATGTTTTAAGAGCCAGTGTATTAATGTAGTTCCAAATCCATCTAAGGTGCTAGCCAAACTGATATATCTGACCCATTGATGGTACCCTAACAGGTACTACCAGTCCAGGTATGAGTGTAATAGGAAGTATTGACAATAAATGGGGATTCAACATTCATCAGAGCTACAGAACTAAAGCCTCACCATTTGATACAATTTATTGCCATAGGCGTGACATTGTTTCTTTTGTGTCTCTACAAGTAGGCATGTGTGTGTGTGTGTGTGTGTGTGTGTGTGTGTGTGTGTGTATGAGATTGTGCTTATATGTGTCTACCTAGGCGTGTTTTCAGACTTGAATTTATGTGAGATTTTAGTTTGAGAATTTGCGTATCAATTCAGGTAGATTTATGCATGGATTTAGATTTGTGTGTATGTGCAATGGTCTGCGCATGCGTGGTATATCATTGAGTTGACTGCACATCGGGCTTAAGAAATGGAAGCGATCAACAAAGTGATTTTATAGGAAACATGAAATATCTAGCCCAAGGTATATTAGCCATTATGTGGATGAATAGAACTAGTGTATGCCTCGCTGCGCGGATGTTCATGTGAATTCGGGTTCCTCAAAAAGACATTTCAAGACAAATCTCATCAATGCACGTATGTAAAAGACTTTAGAAGTAAACAAAACATAAAAGTAAATAAAATGCAGAAAAAGAATTTAGCAGTACTTCTGAATCCAATGTAGTACTTATGGAACTAGCTAGAGTACCCGTGTAAGCCTTGCAAAAGGTCACGTGGAGAGGAATGTAGCTTGGTATAATGACATTAAAACCATTTCTTAGTAGAGACGATAGTCAGAATGAGATATGTACTAGCAATGTACCCGGTCCATGGCTGGACAGACATTTTAAGAACACCAGGGAGTGAGAGAGAAAGGATTAAGACAGGCGTAAGAGATGGGGTAAGAGGAAAATAATAAAAAATCAATAAAAGAAAGGCTGAGAATTCATATATTACAATGTTCATTTTAGGATTTTCTTTATTTTTTTTAAAATATATTAAAAAATAACTCTAAAGTCGTGAGAGTTTGAAAATATAATTTATTTTTTTTTTGTACATATGACAAAAACTTAAATTCACTTAATTGGCAGTTGCGTTAAAGTGATAAAAATATTTGTTTAATTTCTTTTCTTTTTACCCCTAAAAATGTAAGAAGCTAAGAATTAAACATGTTTATTTCTTATTTAGCTCTGTCGGCTGGGGCTTTTAGATTACACCGACTGCACCACTGCAGAGGAGTATGGCCCCCAGCTGGCGACCCATGATGCTTGAAAACAGAATCCTGATGGCTGAGCAGTCTATGGCGTGCAACATTCCACTTTTACCCTTACTTGGGCTAGACGGACGGTTAGAGAGACCCCTCTGATCAATCGGTTGATCACGTAAAGCTATGGCACCTATATGATTGTCCCGGTCGTATTGCCCTTATGGCCCACCCTATACTTTTTGTCATATATGTGCCTAACGGTGGTTTATCTTCATGGCCATTACTCTCATGTCCCTTTGACCCGGAGTGGTAGTATCTGTTATGGTCCCATCTATCGATTAAAAGAACAAAAATGTGCTTAAAAATTGAATACCCAATAAGAATGAATAAACAAATACGTCTTCGGCATAAAATAATCCAAAGATTGACATATTGTAAAATCCAACCAACCAACATTAAAGATTTAACGATAAAAAAATAATAATTTGTATTCCTTACTACTGAATAATGGTTCGATCCTTTCCAGATACCCAAAACCTTTGTCATTACTACTGAATTGCGAGTTCGATCCTTGCTAGATGCCATATATGTGCGATGTATTGTCCCATCCTACGCGTGATAAACGGTTTGGGCAAATAAGGAAGAGATCGTATCGTGGCATAAATGTTGCAGGTTAGACTTGCATGTCCATTACGATTGAACAGAGTTCGATCCTCACTGGGTATCCCATATTTATGACGTTCTATCACATCCTACCCGTGGTGAACGGGTTGCGTAAATGTCTACATTTAAAGTATCATTTTATGAAATGTAACCTAAAAATTGTAAGTCGTTTAAAACAATTTTATTTTTCTAAAGATTGCGCTTCCTTGCCTGTTGAGATACAATGATAGACAATTTATTCGTTTAATTCATTCTCTTTTTTACCCTATAGAAATATAACAAAGAAAATAAGTTAAGAATTAAAAAATGTAAAATTGTTCGTGTTACATTTTTCATTGTTTAATTTTGAAATAGTATTTTTTAATACTACTTGGTTTGATTCATTAATACTGATTAACGAGTTTTATCCCTGCTCCATGCTCAACCGTGTGTCACATCATACGCAATGTATTGGGTAAATACGGTGTCCCATCGTTATGTAATTGTTAGCTAGCTTGTCTCACAGATCCATTTATGTTTAATTGCGAGTTCGAACATCGCCGGGTTCATCATACTTGTTGTGTAAATACCTCTCTAATGTTTAAAAAAATTAAACATAAAATCGGGAGTAGTTTGAAACAATTCTGTTTGTCTAAAATTTAGCTATTAATTGCCTGTTGAGTTAGTGTCGTCATATTAGCGGAGGAGGGTACATATACAATTAGCTCTTGTTCTGTCTTTTTGCTTTTAGCCTTATTTTAAATATTTCTGTAAAGAACCAAGGCCTTTTTATTTTGCAGTATACTATTGGCGTTACAGAACGTAATAGTATGCGTTAAAATACATAAATATCTAATGCCATATTTTATATATTAAATTATATATATATATATATATATATATATATATATATATATATATATATATATATATATATATATATATATACTATATAAATTATCAATATTTAGTTATATATATATATATATATATATATATATATATATATATATATATATATATATATAACAATCCAAGAATATTTCTGAAAAATCTTACGTTTAAGACGAGCTAATGGTGTTTTCCAACAATGAAATCAAATTTTCAATATTATTTAGGATATAGTTGTTAAAGACACCATTTTTCAGGATCATACTCAGATTTGTCTTTTTTATTGTTGCTAGGTTTCAAATGAGAATTCATATTTTACCAAGGAAAAAAATACATTACCGTCTTCCTATGGGCTTGGTGATTCTACTCAACAACCAATTTGGATAATCCTTCCTTAAACTGTTTGGACATCTGTAAAGGACAATCTCTTCTCCTTTATTACTAAGCATTCGATTGATTCCGAAATTATTACACGATCTAAGTTTGCTTTTGACAGGCGTCAGCTTCTGCTGTTTTCTCATAATAAACTGAGGATCGGATATTACACAAGTGCATTCAAAGTAGACAAGAAAGAAAAAGCCAAAACGAATATGCAATAACCCAACCCGGTTATTAATATCACGATTTTAAAAAATGAAATATAACTATATTTATATGAGGGTCTGTGTATATGAATGTATGTACAGCGTGGTTTTTGCTCACTGATTGGTGAAAGCCAAGTGAGAGATATATGATACTACCATTTTAAATCAATCTTTTCTTAGCAATAGTTAAATAGTAGGGCAGATTGGGTTCTTTTACATAGTAAGTTAACCGATTTCGAAGGAGGAAAACTGAATTTATCCCAGTTGTATGTATTTACCGAACCCCGTCGTGGGTTAGCGTTGGGGAAAGGTATAAATCTATTCGTTTGCCAGCTATTCATTAAGCAGTATCACTACTGTTCTTCTACAAGGATGGCTTTTGCATTAAATAACCAACGAAGATTGATATGTAATTGAAAATTACCAAACCAACCCCTCCACGCGAACAGAGTACAAGTCAATGACAATTTATATCTGGAGTACAACTGGTCTGAATTCAGTTTTACTTCTGATGCTGGTAGCCATAAAAAATTTTACGGTGGCTTTTCTGAGAAAATAAGTACCGAAAATCGAAAAATAAATTGTAAAAAAATAATAAATAATTAATTTTTTGGAGATTTCTTTTTTACTCATTTCGATAATTATTTAATTGGCTATTATTTTTATAAAAGAAAAATTATACATCGATATTTTTTGCTTAAAAAGGGGAGGGGGTACATTTTCAATCGAGTTTTTCTTCAAAAAGTATACTTTTCAGTATATAAATTAGGTTTGCATTAAATAGATATTTATTTTTAGAATTTAAAGATATAATATTTTAAACTTAACATCAGGCTTTTCATATTTTAAATGAATTTTATATATTAATTTTTCATAGCAAAATATTAAATTAAAGTTTTGAAATAAAATAACTAATGCATTATAAAATTCATTAATTGATAAATAAATACTGAAAATTTCATTAAAACCGGATAATTACCTGATCTTTAGTAAATTTTTTTCCATGCAAAATGTTATTTTGAAATTGTAAACACGCGCCTAAAACCATTGAAAAAGAGGCAGAATGGCGGATCGCCTCAAAATTGACCAAAACAAATTGTTTTAAAATTGTTTGATAAAGAGCGCAGTCCGCCCTAATATTTATCAAGAGTTGGTCGGGGGAATATATAGATTTCAAAAATGGCATATCTTGGGGGAGGCGATAATAGTTGGGTGCAAACAGTTCCCAAAGATATTAGCACTATGTGAAATGTAAAATGCTTCGTCTAGGATTTGAACAAGGATAACCGTTACAAAACAAGCGCTCCAGTTAGAAGCGTTTGATCTTCCCTTAAAGAATGACCTCGTGTCGCATACTGTTCGTAGAGGCGGGATTGGGTAATTACATACTGGTATTTTGAAAAGAACATACAAATTAAGTTTTAAGAAATAGCAAGACAAATAAAGTAAGATGGTGGTTTATTTCTGGTTACGCAGAAAGTGTATTTTTCTAATAGTTTAAAAATGTAGTTTGGTCTTAAACTTTTAAATGTAAGTATTTGATGTCATTTTGTCAATGGCTCAACAGGGAGGTGGGCGTAGAAACGTACCTGCGAGAATCACAGATATTTAATAATGTGGTCAACCCGCCGCACCAGTGAATCCGGTGATACGCTGATGGACCGACAACCAAAAGTCAATCCCGAGAACTCTCGAGATATACACACGAGTGTTGGGAAGAGCGAAAAGTAACCTAAATTTCGGGGCTAGCAAAATGCCTCCTCTCTCCCCCCCCTCTCTCTCTCCTCTCTCTCTCTCTCTCTCTCTCTCTCTCTCTTGTAGATGGGTTACAATTTTTCAAAGTACGTATCTATCCTTGATCGTTTAGAAAATACCGCTTCACGTATTTCTCTTTTTGAGACCGGCACGGAGTGAACTTGCAATATCGACTCTACAGAGGCAATATTTTGTTTCCACATGTCTGACTTAGGATTTCTATCTTCATCTCATCATCTTATCTTTAAATCTTCGTATTCGTCAACTTTCGCCTGTGTATCAATTTGCGAGTTCTAAGTCAGACCTTTTGGCTTTCTTACCAAACTCTGCTTACCAAATTGACCTGCCCGTGTGAAGAGGTTGGGATATATATATATATATATATATATATATATATATTATATATATTATATATATATATGTGTGTGTGTGTGTGTGTGTGTATACGTAGATGTGTTACCAGGTAAGTTGGTATTAGGGTGATTCTAGGGTGATATATATATATATATATATATATATATATATATATATATATATATGTAGATGTGTTACCAGGTAAGTTGGTATTAGATGGATTCTAAGTTAGTCCGTTCTTCCAACGGCTGAATGTTAAAGTAGTTCAGGTCCAACATGAGAGCTCAATGTTCAAAATAATTGAACAGAGTAATATAATTGGTAAAGAAAAAGTCTTAAAAATCGGACATTTTGTGGTTATATATCTATTTCTGCCCACAGGTATCTGTGTCTGCGCATGAGTTTCATCAGATTGCTTACTTTATTGACAAGACGATTGTCAATAAAGCTAGCGGTCTGATGAAACGCATAGATACCTGGGGACAGAAATACATCCATAACCACAAAATGACCGATTTTAAGCATTTTTCTTTACCATATATATATATATATATATATATATATATATATATATATATATATATACTGACAAAATTAAAACCCAACCTCAGATATTGTAAGCAGCCTGAGGCCTTTCCTTATCAAAAGTGACTTGATTCGACATTAAATAACCCGAAACGTGTTGATATTCCGTAAAACAAAATAACATTATGATAATTTTATTTAACTCTTGACATGCGTCAATTCCATAGCCACTGAACATACGGAAATTTTCAGTTGTTTTCTATAAACCTTACTGTTGCCGATATTGTATTATTGGTATTACAGATATTTTTCTGTTTATCTTAAACTAATAAAAGAAATAAAAATTAAAAAGAAAAAAAAACCAGTTATTTTTTGTAACCGGATTTTGTGTCAGTAGATTTTTTCAGCGTGAAAGATGACTGTGAGGATTTCGTTTTAGTCACTTACATGCTAAGTGAAACCAACAATACCGACTTCGGGAAATGCAATAAAATCTTCCGAAACAAAACTAATTAGTTTAGTGCATAAAAGTCTTATTCCTTATATAATGTTAAGTATAAGTGGCAGAAAAAAAATGTCTGCGTGTGCAAATTGAGAAGAAGCGGAAGAAAAAGAAACATGGATATATTCAATAAAGGAGTGTGAAAATATATAAAGTAAAGTCGTCAGGGCGGCCTAATGTCGGTATCAGCCAGACAGCGAGGGAGTCTATCCCCTTTCACTAGCGCAAAGGATATTATTTTAGCGTCTGAGGTGGAGCGCCACACCTACCATCACAGCTCCTTTACCGCACAGATTCCTGTGCTACTCATAGGCTGTTGGCGAGGGCCAGTATCTAACCAGGAACCTTGTGATTCCTAGCCGAACGCTCTACCGACTGAGCTAAGCCGACCATATATATATATATATATATATATATATATATGCTCCCCATACCCTAGCGGGTTGAGCACTTTGGATGGTTTGGTTAGTTGGGTTTTACGGCACGTCAACCCATTTGGTCATTTTATGCCGAATACGTTTTTTCTTCTTTGTAAGGTACAGCTACCACGTGCACAGCCACGTGCATATCATTCCAGAACTTGCTTCTATTGGTATTTAGGTATAGTGATAGGGGTTTAGTTATTTTTTGAAATCAAGTTTTCTGTTGAGGATTTGAACATCAAGCGAGTGTGCGTGTGATTTTTGTAGGTCTATGAACTTACATCCTTGAGTACTTTCGAGGGGATTTCGCTGACGACCTCCAACTAATCTTAAAAAGGCAACGCTCTCCTAAAAAAGTCTGTAGATGACTATATATATATATATAATCATTTACAGACACCGTGTTTTGACGATATATATATATATATATATATATATATATATATATAGGTATGATGCCCATTACCCCCACAAAACGTGTTACCTCCACATGACACTACACTGGATCCGAGGTTCCATTTCCGGGTATCTGGAGAATGTTCAATATTCATCCATTACGATTACTTTCTAGTACACTCTGACCTGAGAAAAAGAACCTATTCGAGTCTCATCTATGAGTCAAATCATCATCATCATTATCATCATCATGTCACGCTATTAGCACGGATATCCATAACAATTTCTCTCCAGCCGTCCCTATCACTCAATGTTCTCAGGAGGTCATCTACGCAGCATCCAGTATCCATACAGAACTGGTAAATATACGTCTTTGCTGGTCGGCCCACACTGGCGTGCTCATGTGCTGGCTTCCACAGGAGGACGTCACTTATGATTTCGTCCTTGCTTCTCCAGCAGTGCCATGTGTGTCTTGTCCGTCTTACTCGGATGGTTTTGGGGATATGGGGCAGGTGGCCGTACATCTGTTTTCTCTTGGGGTCTTATTTCCATGATTTGTTTAAAACTGTACGCATCATTCTTGTGCAGCTCCCATCTAGTTTTCTTCTCTAGTCGCTTCGTTAGGGTACAAGTTGTTCAGCCGTACAGCAGCACTGACATTACACCGGCTTGGAAGAATTGTCTCTTTAAATTGTCTGTGAGTTTGGATATCCATATGACTAATAATTTGTTTTTAGCGGACCATGCCTTTCCTATGCGTGCATTAATATCGCTTTCTGTAGATGAGATATTACTGTCTAGGTACTTAAATTGTTCTACCGAGCGTGTATGGACCTGAGCAAAAAATCAAACTGATGAAACGACACAAAGAATATAAATATGAACGTACAATGAACACGATTCCCAAACTTCTAGGCACAAAATGACAGACGTTAAAATCTCGGTATATTTCTATATAGTTAGTCGTCTAAATTAAGACTCTAAGTGTTCTCAAAACCTTTTATTGTTACTGACAAAAACTTAATATATTGGATATAACCAGGAATATTTAAGCATCTTTCTCAGTATTTATTAACTTAGATTCACACAGCACAAGACCAATTTAACCATCGTTATTATTTGCTTAGAGACACGGACCCTTAAATGTATATGTGCTTCGTTTCTTATAAATAAAGTAATATCTCGTGAGTCAATTTTGTGAAAAACCCGTGATATTAATAACCGGCGTGGGTCTATTTTATGAGATTCATCTTTCAGAAAGGATTTTGTATATGCAACACAAATAGCAGCACGTTGATCAATGATGGTTGATCTGACATAGACAAAAGATTAAGATATAAAGGTTTTAAATAGAGGCGTAATTTTAATCTCTGCCGAGTTAATCTAATATTTGTAAAATCTGTGGTGTTTCTGGCTATAAATATCCACAGAACGAAGTAACAAGATTATGTTGTCTGGGTTTAACAGACCAAGAACAAAATGGTTTGAATTCTTTGTTTAATTGCATATAAACCTTAGCGGGTTATTTAATTTCAAAGTTATTATTGTATGTATTTAACAATACCTCGACAGGAGAAGGACCTGACAAAGGTCAAGATAACTTTTATTGATCTGGATCTAGTTTTCATTCTGCTAGACTGATTACTTAATCATGGTTAAAGAGACGATTATGTGCTACTATGTACCCATAGTTGGAGGGAGAATAGTTGAACTCATACCTTTCCTAAGGATATTAGCGCTACATGAAAAGCAAGATTTGAACACTTGTTGCCGAGACCATATCCTTCGATGATAAACATTACACCACGAGCCTCCAAGTCCATTATTGTAGAAAGACGGTAGTGGTACTATCTAATCCATAAATGGGGCAATTTTATGTTTCCATGACTTTGCTAAGGGTATTAATATATATATATATATATATATATATATATATATCAATACCCTTAGCATAAAACTGCCCCATTTATGGATTAGATAGTACCACTACCGTCTTTATGGTAGTTAGGGTAGCGAAGACATAAAGCCAACGGCATTTGCTAACTATCAGTTTCTTGCATATGCGATTCTTAATTATCTCCTTCCAATTAACTATTTTAAAAGCATTTATATGGTTCCAATTAACTATAAGCCATTTTATTAGTATTATTAATTATGGTTCTATTGATTAGTATTATTTATTATGGTACTATTTAATAGAGATGTACAACAACGTCGTAGTCCAACATGTAAATCACAAAGCCACGAGGGCTTCCCCAAAGTGCTTGTTGTCTAAAATAATAAAAAAACGGAAAATATGCACGGTCTGGAATACAAGAGAATGAAGAATAAAATGCATTGAGTATAAAATGAAGTCTTAGAAAGTCTATTGAAATACTACAAGTGGTATATAGATGCTAGAAATAGGAAGAAAACCTTAACGGTGTTTATATATATATATATATATATATATATATATATATATATATATATATATATATATCATATTTGTCTCATTTTATATATATATATATATATATATATATATATATATATATATATATATATATAAAATGAGACAAATATGATTAGGAACATTGCACGAGACAAAAATAGTTTTTATTTTTATCCGGGATAGAATGGGTCACTAAAAATTCCATTGAGTTAGTGAGTCACTTTGCCAGTCATATTTTTTAGGGAATTACTGCTTCCTTGAATTCAGAGTTTTCCCCTTCTAGTCTGCCTTGTTATTTACGCAGCTGGAAGAAGAAAATACGAATTCATACCTTTCCCAAGGGCAACAGCTAAATCCATGATTTTGATTCAGGGCACTGTTTCCATTTTTCACGACGATAATTGTTACGTTAAGTGCGCCTAATGCATCTATGGCTTCTCCCTCCAACTATCGGTAAGTATCTTTAGCCAAGTATAACTTCAAATTTTTCCTTCTCTTAGATTAATTTCCTAACTGAGGTATAAGAGTCCTGTCTGCTCTATTTACCCATAGTTGAAGCGAAAATAATTAAATGCATATATTTCCCAAGTATATTAAAGCTATGTGAAAATGAAAACTTCCCTCTTCGGGTCGCTTCTTTCCTTCTCTCTGTGTGAGTGAATAATTCATCCATAACTCTCTGTCGGTGGGACTTAGAAAATGCTCACTTGTATCTACTACAGAGGGTTAAGATGATCCCTCACAAAATATGTGTGTGTATCTGTATACATGTAAACCATTAGCACCTCACATGATGTAATGGTTAACAAGCTAGATTCCTAGATCATTGATAGTAATTTCGAATCTCATTGGGCACCCCATACTTCTGGCCTTTTGCCACATCTAAACTAAGCTTAGTAAATAACTATATATGTTATTGTGTGTGGATCTGTAAATACTTATACATGTGTATATATATATATAAGTGTGCATATATATATATATATATATATATATATATATATATATATATATATATATGTATATGTATATATGTGTTTGTGCCTATATATGCTTGTGTGTGGATGCATATATGTTTGTGTGTGTACATGCGTATTTGTATGTCTTTTTGTATGCATATATATGTGTATGTCTGTGTATGTCTATATCTGTATACATATATATATATATATATATATATATATATATATATATATATATATATATATATATATATATATATATATATATATATCTGTGTGTGTGTGCGTAGATCTGTATATATAAGTATATCTTTGTGTATACATATGTGTGTCTATATGCATATAAGTCTGTATGTATTTGTATATATACATGTTTGTATCTATCTATATTTATGTGTATATACGTATTTTTGTATATATATATATATATATATATATATATATATATATATATATATATATATATATATATATATATTATTTACTACACCAAATTCAAAACCTCAAACCTCCTCATTAAAAATAACACAAACTCTCCTAAAAATCCCTTAAGCCAAACGAACGTAGTATATAGATACATTTGCCCATTCCGAGAGTGTCTCTCAGAAAATAAACTATACACTAATAGCTACATTGGCCATACAACAACAACACTATCCCGCCGTCTCACATACCATCTCTCCGACACAAGCTCCATAAAACAACACTTTATTAAAAAACACCCAGAAAAATCCACCTCCCCGAAATTAAAAAAATCTTAAACGAAAATACTAAAATTATCTACAAAAATAACAATAAGAAACGCCTACAGATCCTAGAAGCCATATGCATTAAAAATAAAAAAACCTAACATTAATAAAATAGCCTTTAAAGTCGGAGACAACGTATTAAATATCTTCAATAACTAACACTCACCTAACCCCCCTCTTAAAAATAATAGACTCTCTGAATTAGATAAAAGCATAGATAATAAAACTAAAATCAACTAAAAACCAAATTACATAACCCATGAATACGACTGGAGCAACAGTCGAAAGCGCTCGGGAAATTAGTATGAAAAATATCATGAATCAACTCGATCCAGATTCAAAAAGGATAGCCAGAATACTGGAAAAAATATCCATACAAAAAATGAAAAAAGAATACTCCGTGTTATTCAATAACACATGTCTTACGAATATATATATATATATATATATATATATATATATATATATATATATATATATATATATTAGTAAGTGTGTGTATTGGATTTTACACAAAGTTGACTGTTTTAAAGCATAGCGTGCGATGAAAATTGAGTCCGTTGCTTAAAATTGAGTAAACTCATAAAGTTTAAAAACAAAAAATATTTTATATCTACTTTTCTCGTAAAAATTGATTTTTCCTCGCTTTGCTGAAACTTGTTTATTTAATTTTGTTTATGTATCTCTAGTTCTAATTAGCATACGCAAGGAGTATTAACAAAAAAAAAGAAAGAAAGTAAGACAATCACTAAATCACCATAATAGCGCAATTTACTTACTGTCATTTGTCTAATGTCTGTTACAGTTCATTAAGTTCAGCATTACAAGAGCGATGACTGCTTTTGCTAATGAACGATATTCATTCCGAAGAGACCTAAAGAGTAAAAAAAAAAAAAATGATTGATTGTGTGTCTTTATGAAGAACGCATGAAAAAAGAAAAAAATACACCGAAGTTATAACAAAAGTGAAATCTTTAAAAAATGAATTTCAAATAATCATTCTGACATCGACTGTTAAATGCAAGAATTAAATTATTTAGACAGCGTTTCTGCCAAACTAAGATTTCCTCGGTCAGTAGGCCACCCGCCTACGAATTGCATCGGTACGGGTGCGACAGTGGCCCCCGCTAACTCAGCACATTAGTAGCAGAGCTTGGGTAATCTGATCTGTTAGGTCAAAGAATCTCCCTAATCTAGTACCAGAGAAAAACGGTATATAATCCCACTCTCCGGCTGATACCTACAATAGGCCACTCCGTCTACTTTACTAACTTATAAAATTCCCGTCTGATTAGAGTGAAAACACGAAACACGGAGTTCCGGATGGGGATAGCGCAGGGCTCCAATTATAATGAAGTTAAAAAAACTAAAAATAACTATTTTACATTCGTTTCAAAACGAGCTGTTAATATTGTAGGAGAAGCTTATTAACAATAATCTTTATATATATATATATATATATATATATATATATATATATATATATATATATATATATATATATATATGCATGTCCCCACAGAATATCGTAACGGAAAATACGCAGATTTTGCACAAAGAAAAAAAAAAAAAAAAAAAAAAAAGTCCAATACTAGAAGCTTTATACATCAAACAAACAAACCTTCTAAATAATAAGATTAATTTGAATGCAGTCTGAAATTTTAAATAGCCTATAACACTTTTCCTAACAATTGGTTATAGGCTATAAAATTTCAGAGACTGCATTCAAATTTAATTCTTAATTAAGGAAGTTGTATTGGATGTATAAAGCTTCAGTATTGGACTTTTTTTTTTTTTTCAGCAAACACACGTACGTTATATATATATATATATATATATATATATATATATATAATCGAAGCAAAAATAAGAAAAACATAAGTAAAGCGTACTCAGCTGACTCCTAATCCTGAATTGACAGCAACTCAACAGTCGTTAATGTAGCTAAATGTATTCATTTGCTTCCTTTATCGAATATCTCGAGATTTTTTAGGCATTAGGAAATATTTAAAATCAATGTAAATTTAAATCAAGCAATGGTTTGATAAATTATTAATCAATATGAAAACATTGAATATATATGTATAAACTCTTTAACATATAGTTTTAACCAAACTTGTAGTCATTATTATTTCCTAAAATATTTAGATAAATATCTTTATAAAGGCAGAAATCACTTTATTTGAATTATACAGGTACATTTTCTCTCATTTCTGATTACTAAGAAAAAAGATTCCTCATATTCGGTTTAATATCTAGTCCTCATTATCGAATATTATTAAATAGTCATTTGCTGAAAATGTTTTCAATATTCCAGTTGCATCACTTCAATGATTTTCTGATATCGCTTTTCTGAAAAGGTGGACTTTATTACTGGAAACCTTTTCCCATTCAACCGTATTTATTTTCCGGCAATACTTTCGCCAAATCAATGTAAACTGCAATTTCCCGTGATCTAAACCGGACTATCAGCCTTGCTTATGCATTTCACTAACTCGCTGCACATGCATTCGTCATTGTAGCGCTGCTATTTATACTTCTTTGCATAGCTGCATCTTGTAATATTAATGAACGTTCTCTTTGTTTTGTACACATGTTTTATTTGACACCAACTACTTAAGTTCTGACAGGTAAAGTTTGCCATCTTCTGTCAGAGAATTCTTAAGAGCTGATTATATGCAGTAATATTTTCAAGGTTTTCTACTGCAGATTTTGTATGATTGAAGGATGATTTCACAGGACTGTCATCTGACAACACAGGAAATATTTTTTGAATGTCTCAGAGGAACTTGTTTATATTGATTGTTTTTAATGATATTTCAATCCGTATTGGGTCATTTAATGCCTTAAAGATTTACGTACTCTTTATATTTATATTTTAGTTTAAAAATAATATTATCATACAGTTATATGGCATCAACTATTCTTATCTTATACAAATTAATAGCATACATGGGAGTCAGCGTGGCGTAGTGACTAATGTGCGACTTAAAGCTCCAGTTGTGATGTAAGGTTCACTTTCAGAATTGTAAAAGGTATGAACCCCTCAGCATACCAGCTACGCTTTAAATAGTACCACTACTGTTCTTTGAAAAGGATGGTTTTGGCATTAAATAACCCACGAAAGTTGATACATCGTTAAACTAAGAAACCAAACCGATCAACTGCAAACACTAATGTTGGAATCATATATTCAAATAATAAAACCCCGGCACAGAGACGACATGAGAGTTATGGCAATGAAGGAGCCCTGCATACTTTCCTGAGCTCCAGAACTATAATCCAACTACCAGATGCAGTTTAATGTCCTAACCAGGAAAATAATTTATTCAGATCTTCGACAATAAGTAAACTGGGCTTCAGAGTTGACAAAATGACCGTTTGTTATATATATATATATATATATATATATATATATATATATATATATAATGGATCGAATCGTCTATTTTCAGTCTGGTTATCAGCGCTGGTTCTCTGTTCTTTTGGTTTGCTTCCTTGGGTCTTCTTGATTTGTGATTATTGTTGTTTTTAGTAAAGAATCTGCCTCCTTGAAAACATAAACTAGAAGTGTCTAAATTTTCAGTTCACATCCCATTTCTACGTACAGAACTGACCAATCAGAGAATAGAGCTCAGTAAAAAGTCAAATCTCTAGGGATTCAGAATTAACGTTATTTGTAAATTTATACTTTCCCCTACAGTAACAAGATTCCGAAACTAAAAATAAATTTCCATAGAAGATTATCGACAAAAATCAACATTACAATGTTTGACCCCCCCCCAAAAAAAAAAAAAAAAAAAAAACCCAAACCCCAACCAAAAAAAAAAAAAAAAAACAAAGTAATTTTATCAAGATAGGCATGGTTTATGAAAACGAAGAAATTGTGATTTGATCCAGGACAATATTTGACATCTCAAACAAGATGGAATTACGGCGGGGCCACTTGAGGTTACCATAACTGAAGGTTTTCCGTGACGTTGCTGTTATTTTTTCTTCAAACTCCCAATACAAGATTTCTCTGATCTGATTGTGTCCACTGAAACGGAATGAAGGAAGGAGGAACAATGAAACAAGTAACCTACTAAGACTTGACTTAATTATTCAGTTTGCAGCGAAATTTTCAACGAGATGCTTTCCCAACAAGAACTAACTGCTTTCACTTTCAAGTTCGTCTTCTTTCTTTTAGTTATCTTTTCGTGTCATGAATATTTCTCTTTTCCGAGCATGCTCAAGTTTTGCTTCCTGGAAAAAATAAATATTCTACGAGATTATTTCTTTTATATTTTTACTATCTTATTTTTTCCTTTATTTATTATTTAATATCAACAGAATCGACTAAGGACAAAATAATTTTCAGTGTTTGTGGCTATTCAATTAAAATTATAATGAATCGATTTAACTTGGAAGGTATTTGTATATCGAGTAACTGGCTCGTTTGAAGGATCTATTTTTGAGCAGGATGATCCCCCATGAAAACACCTGTCCTCATATTACAAATACGACTCAATAGATAATTCAATGGGGTACAATTTTATTCTACATTCGGAGTATTTCTCAGACTATTGGCCAATGGAGGCAACCTGTAATGCCTGACAGGATTGTGGTGACTAAACAGTCTGTGACCAAGATACTGACTGATCGTGTGACATGCATCACTCCACTTCGGGCCTTACTAGGGCTACACAGACGGTCAGAGACGCTACTATGGGGATATATCAGCTGGTCATACCAAGCCTTAGTCCCTATATGATTATACCAACTTTATTCTTCAAATTACTCTTAAGGCAGCCATCAAAACTTTTTATAATAAAGGTGCTAAAAAAGTGACTGAGGGTAAACCATCAGTTTATTAGTTCTACCATACACATAAAGATTGTTTCTTTCAGTTTATAGAACTAAACCAAACAAACATTTTTCTTTCTGCTGAATAGTCATATATATATATATATATATATATATATATATATATATATATATACCAACCCCTCCGCACGAGCAGGATGTGACACAAGGTCAATTTCTTAAGCGAGGTTTAACAGGTTTGAATTCAGAGTTTTCCTTCTAGACTGGTTACCTTGCCATGGTTAAAGAGTCCAGTCTACCCTGCTATTTGCCCATGGCTGGAGGGATAATTAGATTCATACCTTTCCCAAGGGTATTGGCGATATGTGAAATGCAAACAGCTTCGTCCAGGAATTGAACTCGGGTCGACGAGTCCATTTACTTCTACTTTGACCATTAGACCACGCGCCTCGCTGAATAGTCATATATAATAAATAAATAAGCAAACATTATTTGGCATTAGATAGCCCACAAGGGTTGTAATGCCATTAAAAAATAACATGGAAATATATCAAACCTAATCATCTATCACTCTATCTATTTTGTACTTTATATTTAAAGTCAAACCTTTTTAGAATAAAAAGTTATCTGAACAAGTATTTGATTTCCCGGTACATAATGGTTGCAAATAGCTTCGCAAAGAAGTAGAGATGAATGACAATTTTTAGTTCGTCCGGCATCTCTAGTACTGATAAAACCAATATCAGTTTGCAAATTACATGAAAGCTTTTGCTCTCACAACCCTGAGCCAAGAATTCAAAACAAATTCACTCTTTGCTGATTACTGTAATAGGTTTTCTTGTTTTATCTATGAAACATATATAAATTACACAAATTACTCTTCCAGATCTGATAACTATTTACATATATATTGCGTACATACATACAACCAATTACACACACCAACACACACACACACACACATATATATATATATATATATATATATATATATATATATATATATGCACACACCCACATATATACACACACACGCAAACACACACACACATATATATATATTTAATTATATATACTATTAAATGACAAGGAAATAATTTTAAGGACTGGGGATCGGAGAGGAAGGGAGAGAAAAAAAGAAATATCAGATATAAAAGTCTTTGAGTGGCAATCACAAAAGGAAGTTGAAATTTATGCGAGCATCGATGTATTTACATTTATGTGCCTCTTGGTAATCATTATATCAGTACATACACTTATATTTCTTTTTATCTATCAATGTTTATATATTCGCCTCATTTTAGAAATGCAATGTATTTCTTTCGTCTCTTTCCATAATTTGGCATTTATAAATAGGTAGACAAACTTATATCATTCATATTTCTGCCGGAATGGAATGAATCGAACTATTAACAAAATTATTTCTCTTCACTGGTTTAATATATATATATATATATATATATATATATATATACACACACACACACACACACACACACATATATATATATATATATATATATATATATATATATATATATATATATAATGTCTATGCAAGGGGGTCATTCACCACACTGTCGGCCGGGGATGTAGAAATCCGACCGCACCCCTGCAGAGGGATAAGTAAGTAAAGTAATCGGGATGGACTAAAGTTGTTATCAACCAGACAGCGAAGAAGTCTATCCCCTTCTCACTAGCGCTAGACCAAGGAGATTGTTTTGGCGTCTGAGGTGGAGCGCCACACGTACCATCAGCCCTCACTTTACCGCACATATCCCTGTGCTACTCATACGCTGAGTTGGCGAGGACCGGTTTCGAGACCGGGTCCTGGTGGTTCCTAGTCGGATGTTTCTACTTATGAATGTCTCCCCAATAGGGGACACCTGTTGGCCGGGGTGAGGACTCGTGATGATTAAGGACGGAATCCTGGTGTCTGAGCCGTACATAACATGCAACACTTCACTTTTTTCCTCACTTAGGCTATTGCTACAAGGCGGTGGCTGATGGTCTTAGTTTTTTAACTATGACTTTAAACTGCATCTAGAACTCTTGGGAATGCGGTAAAACAGATTTATTGGCATTACTCACAGGTCCACCCTGACTCTTAGGTCTATCTGCTTGTTTTTGTTTTGTTTTTTTTGTTTTTTGTTATTTTACTTGGATTTGCTGTGTTTTCTTTTGTGGGTGTGTAGACAGAACATGGAATAGTCATTCTTTGAGTTCTACTTATATCTAAATATTTCAATCTGTGAAATTATTACATTTTTCAAAGAATATTATTAAATTTGAAACTGGTTCTCCTTAAAAGATTCAAAATGTCCAGTTTTACTATTTCTTATTTTATTTTTGGGCTATAGTGTATCTTAAGAAATTTTTTAAAGCCAAACATGTTTGTGTTCAAATAATTATTGAAGGTAAATACTGAATAATCATTTAATGAGAATAAGTCCGAAATTGTTTTGAAATTTTCTTAAGAATGGTGAATAGATAAAAGAATTGAGCCTGCAAAAAAAAAAAAAAAAAAAAGAAGCTAATGAGATCTGGAGGTTTGTAAGCGTTGAAGACTTGGCTCCAATATGGAGCCTTTTTATTTATTATTCATTGGAGAATGTTAATAGAAATGCAGTGGCTTTTGTTGGCCGGATGGGGGTTCAGAGAGCTAAAAATCTACATTTCAAAATGTTGAAAAGAAGTAAAAGGTTAAATTGAGCAAAAGATGAGAATTAAAATAAGTTTTAAAAATGAGTTTGTGAAAGAATTCCCAACAAGAAAGATATATGAAAAATGAATATTAAAAGCCTGTTTAAAAAATTCAGTACCCAACAGGAATGAATATAACAAAATGTTTTCACCACAAAAAACCCCACAAGGTGTAAAATGCCGTAAAATTCGACCAATCAACAAGAGTCATTAAAAAAATAAGGTAAATAGATTTGGCAATAGGAAACACTGTTTAATGCGGCAATTTTTAAAGGAAATCAATAATGATGGGTCCTTTCATGTCTAGATGACTGCCAACAGGACCTCTTTACTGACCGCTGCAACCAGATAATTTTCTTTACCAGAAGGTCAATGTGTTTCCACACCATGAACTATTTTAGTCATGTTCGTTTCCATGTTTAGTTTAATTTTAAGTATTTTATGCATACTTATATAAACATACTTATTTTATAAAGAAATATGTTAAGAAGACTGCCAGCATGACCTTTTTTACTGACTCTACTTATTTGCATTTGTAAACATGCTTGTCCGTACACATCATATATTCGTCTGTAATTTTCCTATGGTTTGTATTTCTCAGTCACCGTAAATATGAATTTGAGGCTATAAATTATGGCCTCTGAATTTTCGACTATGAATGGTGAGCTATGATTTGTAGACTATGAATTGGTAGTGATGAAAGTCTAGTCTCTTATGAATGCGCGATAACTGATAAATAAGAGACCATATATTATCACATAACAATAAAATCACATGGGACCAACAAAATACTGATATCAAGATTTTTATTGAAGTCCTGAACATTGAGTTTCCTCTTCAGGAAAATAGAAGTATTTTTACCGTGCAATACACTTATCATATTTATATCATTTTAGTGGCATAGGAACATTCCACCCTTTGCCCTGTCGAAGGTGCTTATAATACATCAACTCAAAAAGGGGTGTCCTGGGTATGACGCTAAACTGAATCTATTGGGGAGACTCCAGTTAGGGATCCCAGTAGAGTGTATACGCTAACACGCCATGGTAGTACATCTTACGATCCTACCTCTGGGTGAAATAGATATTTACGGAAATTATTGGTACTTCTTCAACTCAGAGAAATGTTTGTTTATTATTTAAAAAAAAATTAATTTAAATTAATTTTCTACGTTTATTCTTACATTCTTATTTTATGGTTGAACCAAACAAGTATATAACACGTGGTGTCATGGTTAGTTGGAGGAAACGGACTTGTCGACCCAAATTGAAATCCCGAACCAGGCTGTTTAAAATTTTCATAATGCCTCTGGGAAAAGTAAGCATTCGGCTACTCTCTCTCTCTCTCTCTCTCTCTCTCTCTCTCTCTCTCTCTCTCTTTCTCTTTCCCTATCTCTCTCTCCAGCTATGCGTAAATAGTTGGGCAGACTGGGCTCATTGACATTGGCTAGGTACCCAGTCTATGAGAAAGCAAACTGAATTCAAAACTGTTAAATCTCACTTAAGAATTTAAACTTGTGTCCCGTACTGCTCGCTTACCTACGCTTAATGCTGCCTACCGCTACGCTAATCCATCCGAACACTGGTCGGTGTCCTGCAAACGTTCCGCATAGGGGAAAATAGGTCGTTTAAAAGCGAGTAGCTGATTGAGCCCATATCACTTGAGCACGGCGGTTCACCCGAGAATCCAACTACCAACCCCTCTAAGAATTCCTCTGAGGCAGTTCAGGCAATCCCTTTTCGGGGGCGCACGTAGAAACACCTGCACAAAAATCCCGGGAATTTGCTGTTACAGGGACAATGATCTTCCGGAAACGAAGGAACTGACACCGCACAAACTTGCTTGGTAAGCTGTGGGCCAACCTCCAGAAATAAAAAGAAATCTTTAAAAAACTTACAAGAATTTTTTGAATGAGAAATATTGAAGTAAATGATTTTACCGTCATCTGCAGCATCGAATATTTCTTTATTAACTTTTTTTTTTGCAAAATTCTGAAATAGAATAAATGAGATTTCAATGCTTCATTTATGCAAAAGGAATCCAACAATCTCTGCGTTTAGCCACATGAATAATGCAGTCGGGTATATATTAAAGTATATTATTAGGAAAACGCATCGCTGTTGAACGAAACTAACGATAGGCCAGCGACAATTACACTGGATTGATGCTTTTCTGACAAGCTGAAAATCAATAATAAGCGTTGAACTGGAGGGCAATGAGGTATTTGCAAAATTGTGCGGAGACCCGTCCAACACATGAGTATAATATTATGCCGTTTTGTGAAATTCCCAGCAGGGAACTCTATATCCCATGATGCACAGGTGGATCCTTAAGCGCGCTAGAAAAAGGCAGCGAATAATATTCTTCAGATATGAATTTTTCAATTACTACTCAGGCTGTAAGCTGAATAGATAGATAGAACGGTATTTATTTAGAAGCTGTTCAATCGCTCAGGGAAGGATAAAATGATCAGGGAGTTTTGGCTGAGGTAATATTTAATATTTTTGTCTATTCCTAAGTTTAAAGAACATATTAATTCAAAACGCTATTTAGGTCTATACAGATACATCTAAAAGTATAATAACAGTCTGTTACGTTATTATATATTTTTAAATCTGAAATGTGTATTGCACACACTCTCTCTCTCACTCTCACTCACCCCCCAGACACACTCAGAGGTAACTATATATATATATATATATTATATAACTTTCAAAGAAAGAAAAACCTCATAAACCGTCATTCCATTATATTTTTATTTCGACTAGAAACTAAAAAAATAAATATGAGTCGAGCCTCATCAGATGGGTTGTACAAGTATTTTTCTGTTTCTTGTCAAAATAAAGAATATAACGGGTTTGTTAAGTTTTTCTTTCTTTGAAAGTTAAATATTGCTCTGGATATAAATTAATTTATTAAAAATTATACATTGAGCATTTTTTAAAGAGATTTATAAAAATCCTTGTATGATTATATATGTTTGGAACTACAAGAGCATACTGTTTGGTTGAACAGTGCGATTTCGATGATCCCAGATAGAATCATCCCTTACTTAGCAATCGTTTGGATTACCTCACACACACACACACACACACGCACACACACACATATATATATATATATATATATATATATATATATATATATATATATATATATATATATATATATATATATATAATGCAAATGTCAGAGTGTCCCATTTTTTCAAATTTAATCCCAACATCAAACAAATTCCCGAAAACGATTACACAAATAATTTAAATTGGGAATTCCAAATTTCAGGATTGCGGGAATGTATTTGGCCGTGTACGCTTAGTATTTAATTTATTCCAATTCTTTCTAGATGAACATACTTTCAATTATTTTTTAATTCATTAGATTTTAAAACCTTTTACACATGATAATTTTCTCGATATCTATTATACGATTAAATATATGCATTTGTTTTTTCAACCGAATTAGAGAGCAAAGGAAAATGTTTCCATAAATCTTTTCGATAATAATGTATATTTACCCGTCGATGAAAGTGAGATTGATTTCGAGTTGATTTCATGACAAGGAGTCGACGTGTCTGTTCTTTTCATGCTCTCCTAACTTGAAACATTTTGAAATCTACAAAACACTACAAGAATTATTTCCTTTGTTTTTCTTTTAACTCATTTGAAATGAAATCGTCTCCCAATAAGAAGGAATATCATATTTAACATCTAGAATCAACTTCCCCAGCAGGCAGTTATATCCTATTTAGAATCAGCTATCTAAGATATACTTAAAGAAGGGAAATACTTATTACCTACAATCAACTTCCTTCAACAGGAAGAAATATATTTATTACTTACTCAACTTCATCCAATAGGAAAGGATATCATTTCTACCACCTGCAATCTAATTCCTCCAGCAGGTAGAAATATCATATTTACCACCTATAATCAACTTCCACTTGCAAGATGGAATATTATAGCTGATATTTACTACCTAGAATCGTAAGAACTGCTCAGAAAATTGTGTAATTTAACCCCAAAACTATTCATTCAGGGATCATCTTTGGTCTTGAATAATGATCAATTACGTTTTATATATAACACAGCAACCCAGCCTCAATGCGCAGGTTTTACAGCCCACTTATTTTACAGTCTGTTTGCTTCTTAATTCACGGCATGAATTTGTATTCTTAAGTCCCAAAAATAGAAACTGGTCTCAAATAAAAAGAAGACAGTGCACAGTTTCCAATAATCAACTGAATGGGTTAGTAGGATATAAACCTTGGAAAACTTTTGATAAATCGCCCAATAATAAAAAGGTTCCAGTTCTTTCAATTTGTGAGTGCACAAGGCCAAGAAAAGTGACTTGCTGATAACAACCGAGCTTGTCTGGATACTATTGTTTCGGCACGAACTTTATCCATTCTTTGATCGAAGACTCGATTCTGCCAGACAAACTAAAGTGATCTTAATAATGGTTTGGCTATAATGAATTGTCTATGTATTTTCTTAACTCAGCAAAGTGTTCAGGGCAATGTATGGTGGCTTTGTTTTTGCACACGAAAGTTTTTCTTACAAAGAAGTAATATGAAAACTTCTGTTTACTGATAAAAATTAGATGAGGGACATAGAAGTCTGTAGAATACATCCAGAAATTGTCAGTGTAAATGTTATTCCATGCTAAGACTTATGATGTATATTTGACACAGCAAAATATCAATGTGGTGGGTTCTGAAGACATGGCGAATACTATAGTTATGTCATTAATTGATCATAATGTCTATGTACTGTTCTGCAAAAAGTGAAAATACCCTTGAATAATAATAGTAGTAATAATAATAGTAATAATTTGCAAGCTAGTGATCTTCCTTGTTACAGTAAGAATTACTCTCCCCATAAAAAGCAGAGGAACACAGTGCGCTTAAATAAACTTCAAATAACCGGAAAAAGAAAATTGGGGAATTGAAAGATACCGTCTGTACAGAAAATAGCACTTGGCTGGATTGTCTACAATAGGAGTGGAGAGTTGTTACACGGACACCAATGAAGGCTATCAATTATTTTTTTTAAAAACTCGCAAAGCGTATTTGAAGAAATTAAGAAAGGAATACCACATAAGAACAAGATATCTAAAATAAGAGTGTGACTCTATAGCTTAAGGAACGATATATGAATTCATACCTTTCCCATGGGTATTAGCGGTATGTAAAATGCTAACAACTTCATCCAGGATTTAAACAATCCACCTCCTACGATGATAGCCTTTTTGCCTCGAGCTAAACCATGCCACCTTTAAAGCTCAATGCTGTTACAAACAAAAATAATACCATTTTATGACCCAAAAAGAGCGGATTCTCTGAAAAACATATTTAAGCATGTAATGCTTTGCAGGTTAGTTTGGCAGATGAATTATTATTGAATAACGAATCGAATCATCGCTGGATGGCCCAGACAGGCGGCCTTGTCACATCCTACCGGTGGCCAACGGGCTGGATAAATACTTACTTCGGAGAACTTCTTTGGGATCTTGAGATAGAAAGCTGACCATTCACTACCGACCAAAAGAAAAAAAATTGTTTCAGTCAATAATACTAAAGCTGGATTAACGAACACTTTCTATTGAGTTGAAATTTCACTGGGTGTCCAGTTCTTCCGACCACAATAATTTATGCTCAGTAAATAACTATATTATAAATTAAATACGACATCAAATTTTAGTTTTCAAGTTCATCTCACCTGTCTAATTATTCAGCATATTTTATCATATACATATATATATATATATATATATATATTATAATATATATATATATATATATGTGTGTTGTGTGTGTGTGTGTGTGTGTGTGTGTGTGTGTGACTGTGTGTGATTAACAGAAAAACTGTCCCTCTCACGATGGGATTAATATCTAAAAATCAGCAATCTAATTCATATACAATTGTTCCTTTTTTAGCTTAGCCATTTGGTCAAACGGACAACAGTTTATTTTGTAATAATGAAATACCATTTGAATTATTCATCTAGGAATAGAATATGGTTGAAAACGTCATTAAAAAAGCTTCAGGTGAGTCATTGCCAAAAGAGGGACAATTCTTGATGTTTAAAAGTAAGGATTTTGATAAATATTTTTCCTGGCATTTTAAAATAAATAATTAAACTTCCATTTGAACTTTATTCCATTTCTTCATAATCAATGATCAATTAAATGTAAATTTCATCTATGATCAAATTTGACATGATTCTTCTTGGCTCGGTACTTTCTTCGAGTGTAAATATACATTTGGCTCTATATATATATTTACCAACCCCTCCGCACGAGCAGGATGCGACACAAGGTCAATTTCTTAAGAGGAGTTTAACAAGTTTGAATTCAGAGTTTTCCTTCTCCTAGACTGGTTACTAGCCATGGTTAAAGAGTCCAGTCTGACCATAGCTGGAGGGAGAATTGGATTCATACCTTTCCCAAGGGTATTAGCGCCATGTGAAATTCCAACAGCTTCGTCCAGGAATTGAACTCGCGTTGACGAGTCAATTTCCTACGATTCTAACCATTAGACCACGTGCCTCCATTTGGCTCAATATAGAGTCCAATAGGTTGTGAAAAACGTCAGAAAATTCCATCAAACATTCCTGAGATAGAAGGGTTCGAAGTAAAATCTTAAATTTGGGCAATTTTACTGTTACACCGGATATATATATATATATATATATATATATATATATATATATATATATATATATATATGATTAACGCTATTTCAATTTGTAATTTCTTTTAGTCATTTAGTTATGTATTTTCGGCATTGATTTACAAGTCCTGCATGCTACTTTCATAAGATAGTCGATTGAAAATAATTTCTCATATTTTAGAATACATATAATTACAATATATATAGTCTGATTTTGGCGACATGTTGGTGATGATAGGCATTATGCTTTCTATTTTTCGTCATTCGGAAGCAAACCTGTAAGAAGAGTATTTCTTATAGATAAGCAGATCACAATGAATATACTTTATATTACCTGATTCCGCCCTGAAACAAAGAAAATAAGTATAAGAAAAATGAATGAGAAACAACACCATCGATAGGGAATTTTTTTTATTGAAAGTGAAATTAGGGACACATTAGAGTGCTACTAGTTCTAAACTTAGTTTCAGTTTCAGTTAGGTCATTTTTCACAAAAGAAAACAAACAAAAACAAAAAAATAAAAATAAAAATAAAACAGAGGGTCAGTTGTCAAACACAGCAAGACATGAATCTTTTTTTTTTTTGAATTTGTATTTATTCTTATAGCGGGGATCAAGACAACAAAGGAACCGGATGACAATTCAAGAAAAAAAAAGCATAAATCATTATTAAACGATCTATAAATGGGTGGGGTTGATGGGTGTCCAAATATATTTGAAAATTACACGTAAGTGAACCACAGCAATATTATCCTCTTATTATTGTTTCAACTTTGTTTGTTACTTTTAATAATATAAATTTGTTCTACATCACATTTTTCCACAGAAAACAAATTCGAATAACTTATGGGTCACATAATGATCGGAGGAATAAAGTTCATATATTTCCTGTAGAAATGTCACGGTGTTCTTTTAGTACAGTCGATATATCCACAAAGTAACAGGAAATGCTTAAAAGAAAACAAATGAAAAAAAAAATCATTTAACAAACTTCCTTTCCTCTAGATTGATATTACACTGAAAAATGTCTGCAAATACATTTGCATAAAACAAACAAGTGAGAGAAAGACAAATTTGATGAAATTATATATATATATATATATATATATATATATATATATATATGCACACACAAATATAAAGATATCCAATCATATAAGCTGAATGTATCAAGGTAATCACAAAGATATCTTTCGAGGAGTGTAGTATTTGATTATCAACCAGGAAGAGTGATAATCGAACATTGATAACATACGTGGAAGATATTCAGAGTTATCTCATCAGATTCACTTTAAAATTCTCAGATAATCCCAATTTGCATCTTTGTATGCACCTGAATAAACACCCACACATATATACGGTTTCAAATAGAATAAGACTGTATGAGAAGTAGACAATGAAGAAAATTAAGTTAATATATTTCCCTGTAAGGAAATCTTTTTAGTCAGAAAATATTCTGACGCTGCTTAAAAAATCAATTTAATTTTCCTGTATTATTATCTTCTTATATACTTACATATATAAACATACAAACATAAAAAACATACACATATATATATATATATATATATATATATATATATCAAAAAGCTGCTTCTCCTTCTTATCGACCGAATCTTTCTTTTAAAAGACTAAGTACTTTACCATTTTCAAATAAGATTGTAGCGTTGTTTGAATAAGTCAGCATTTCTGTTTAAAAGCTATCAACAAAATAATCGTGTATCGAAAAAGTAGATAGAAATGAATAACAAAAATATATTTGTTATCATTTCATATTAAAGTACAATATACAAATTACCTAAGACATAAAAATAAATTATGCAAAACGTAAAGATGTAATCTCGAAACTAACCTATTGACGTATATCGCAGTTATTTTGACGTCCACTTCTTCAATTTATAAATGAAAAGATATAGCAATAAAAAGAGAATTGTTAAGTTCTGACCGCCATTTGGCCAGTTAAAAAGGACTTAAAGTTAGTAAGTCCTGAGCTATAGAATCCTTTGGTAAGTGAATAAATCCTGAGTTATGAAATCCTACGTAGTGCCAAAGGTCCAGTGATATAATCCTATGTTCCGTCGTCCACGAAGGTTCAAAGCAATATGCGTAGGTATGACCAGAACAGTCGGTATAAATAACAATATCAGCAGCAGAGTACTGCCAGTGGTTGGCCAAGAGCTTGGTC
>CM042138.1:128874423-128879423 GCA_023376005.1 Doryteuthis pealeii | reverse complement strand
CACGTTTCTTAAATATTTGGAAGCACATTTTCCTCGTTAAATTTAGATTAAGGATGCTAAACAAATATGATCATTGCATGTCTCTTCAAGTCCTCTCTACTTTTGTATATTCATACTTTTCATTTGATAGATATTTCTTAGATCCTGATTTTGAAACTAGATTTGTTTCCATATATTTATAGATATATAGTATCGGATTATCAAAAAACGAAAAAAAAATGAACCATATATTTTAATTATGGGCATAAATTTAAATGAAAATTCAATGGCTTTATGTCAGCTGAATGTTTTTTTGTCACGTATATATATATATATATATATTATATATATATATATATATATATATATATATATATATATATATATATATATATATATATATATATAACCTGTGATACTTTTAACAATTATACTATGAAAAAGTGGACAGGAAAATACATTATTGCATTTATTCATATTTATAATATAAGAGACCTCAAGCTATCCTAAGTGATATCTAATCTCTTTTTCTTTATATTCCCATAGAATATAATTTTAAAAATTACGTTATTTAAATCAATTGATATATTAAGAATGACTTTTTGGTTTTCTATTCATTTATTCTGCTCAATCTATCAGTTTCATTTTAACAGGTTAAATTCATGCACAATAAATTTCAAACAAATACGTTGTTGACTAAAGTTAATGTTTAAACATTGTAATTCATCCGACTATTAATGTTCCCCTCTTGCACGGTATTGGCGATTAGACCAGGGTAATAATTACTGATTGCTCATGCCGTAATTATCAGGCAGAGACGAGCTGATCAATGAGCTAAAACTTATTGAGTCTGAGAAATGTAATTGATTATATCGAGCGAATTTAACTTCGGTCGAATCTCATCAAGGTCTAAATATTGTCTGCAGAGTTGACCAACCCATCTTCTTTTAAATGACACGTACAGTTTCGTAATTATTCTTAAAATCAACAATGTTGAGACTCCTTATTTTCCTGATGTAAATATCTTCGAAAATGAATCTGATTTGATTGAGTATGATGGGGAGAAAATAAACCATTAACAAACCAGAAAACAAAACAAAACAATTAAACACTGGCAAAAATAAAAACAATAACAGCATCAACAACAATAACAAAAAGAAAACACCATCAACAATAAGAATAACCCCAGAATTATATTTTTTAAAATCAACAAAGTCCAGAAAAAAATTAAAAAATCCAGGCCGTCCTTTTTTTATCAGGAAGCGCCTCATTTCGAAAATATGTCTTTAAAAAAATTGTTTTCGGCTTTTGATATGAAGCTCCCACATCAAATAACTGTTTAAGCAAGAATAAAAATGTTAATAAAGGGGGAAAATCAAGTCTTGTCATTATACAGAGGCTATGATGATCGCAGGCGGATGGATCAGCAAATTAACAGCAAAGATGCAATTACAAAAAAAAAAAAAAAAAAAAAAAAAAGAATTAAAAACAGAAAGAATTTTAAAACTCGAAAAATCCTTCCCTGGTTACATTAACTTTCGTCTTCTCTTCTGCGCTTATCCAATATTTGTGTTTTATAGAATTAAAAAAGCAAAACAAAACAAAAAAACAAAAAAAAACAATGCTGACAGTTTGATTGTTTTCAGTAAAGACATTTTTCGAAATATGGAATTTTCTCGATGATGGCCAAAGAAAATTTATAACAAGTATTTGAAATACCGATCAACGTTACGGTTAACATCTGAGCAGTTTATATTGTTACATATGTTACCATACAATGTTACGGTTAACATCCGAACAGTTTGTATTGTTACATTTGTTACCATATTGTTACACAATCAGCAGTCAATATTAAATTCCTTATGAGAGACTTTATTCCGATGTGGACTGTTTTTCTTTCCAGTTTTCTATAGGCAAATGAGACAAGTAAGTGATATTTGTGAAGATAATTACATGTTCTCCATAATTCAATTTTTTTCACAATAAGTGTTTTTGTAATGTCTTTGTTTTAATTAGTTATTTCCAAAACGTTTTTTTATTGATTATATTCTTAATTGGATGTATTTTTTTTTACTTTGTATTCTTTGAGATGAGCATTAATGTACATTGATGTACTCGGACTGTTGTCCTCAGTTGGGCTGTTATATCCACCATTTGAGATACAGCGTCGAATGCTGGAGACTACAACGACCGAAGCGTTGTAACGGTAACAACTACGATGTGGACACAAGTACCAGTAAATCGGTGTACAATATATACATTTTACAAATAACTGTTTGTAAGATGTGTTTCTGTCCAGCGGGTTTCTATCGTTTTTGACCGGGAGAAGAAGGGAACGCTGTAGTAACAGCGACATATGCTATCGTCTGAGTTTAATATCATTATTATAGGCAATTAAAACAGTTAATTATAAATAGTTGATTTTAAGAAATTACTTTGTTGCGAGGATTCCTTTTAATTCTCAGCATCACAATATGCACATAATCATAATTCTGTTGATATTGAGCAAGTTAGTACCATTATCATTATCGTATAAATCTAGTTTTAGTCCAGCATATCATTTAACCGTAATGCACTATGGATTAGAAATAATAATAAGATAATAGTTAAATATTTTGAGGATAAGAGTAAATCTATTAATAAAATATCAATATCTAAAACATTTCATCTAATGATTAATAATAATCAATAAAGAAAATAATATAAATTGAAAATAGATATTAGAACTATTTTAAAAATTATGAATATATTTATCAGAATAATTTAACATAACATTCGAATTCTTAGTAAGATAAAAGGAATCATATTGCATATATATATATTTGATCGGATTAATTTTGGTTAATTTTTATAAACAAAGCAAATTTTATTAGATAATTATGTGATCAATTCTTAAAATGACATGTGTCGCTTAGATTTAATTCATAGTTGAAAGATTACAAACATGAGGCTACTTAAGATTTTACAAGTATCAGAAATATGAGAAGGCTGCACCACCTGGATTTTAACGAAACACTTAGAGAAACAGCTCGTTAGACACTATACAAGGATGATGCGTGCTGTCTTGGACAAATCCTGGAAGCAACATTCCACAAAAGAGTAACTGTTTGATCGCTTATCTCCTATCACAAAACCATCCAATTTTTGTGCCATGCAAATATATAGTCTTGAATTTCCTATAGAAAATCACTCAGCTTATAAATATAAATTTCACAAGAGTTTGTCACCATTTTCAGTGATTTGCCAAGCTGATCTCATATTACTCATGTATATCATATATTTGATTAAATGTGCTAATTCAAATTTGAGAAGTTATTATAACTGCCCTTTTTAGTATGTAACTCAGTTGCAGTCGTACTTAGTTATCTTAAAGCGATGAAGAACAATGAGAACTAATATCAGCTGTCCATATAGTTGTAGAAGTAATGAATGCACAAGATCACATTTATTATCTCAGAATATGTGTGTGTTTTCGTGAGTGGAAAACAAGATAGCTGCTCTAACATACGCAGGCATACTAATTCATATTTATCATTGGGTGCCTTAAAATTTTGGTCTTGTGGCACAACTAAGCAAAGCCTGGTAGATAACTACATATATATATATATATATATATATATATATATATATATGGAAGTAAATATGGAAAATAAATCCGATGTTATATATATAATGAGTGTGTGCGTATGGTTTCGTCTGTATATGTATATGTCTACGCACAGAGATAAACACTCTAACAGCTTTACTATTGATATATATACACGTATTTATATGTGTGTTTGTGAATGAATGTAAATACATCTGTATAAATATAATGATATATGCGTATATATATATATATATATATATATATATATATATATATATATATATATATATATATATATATATATATATATATATATATATATATATATATTACAAGTGTTCTAACTGAATTTCATTTTCTATATAGCAACGAATAGATTCTAACCAAAATTTGAATTAATTTCATTAATTGCCGTAGGTGGCAAAAACAAAATCCACAGCAATAAGCATTAAACTCATTTGACAAAAAACGTATCATTTTTCCATCATAATGGTTACATTTAATGAATTAAATTTATATGCAAATCTAACAACTATTATGTGATCGACAAAGTAATTATTACGAACGTAATAATGTCCTTTAGCCCATAACTGCAGATTAATTTAGATTATATGTATTTTGGTGCAAGTAAGAAATACGACAATAGTAAATATTATCTTAGATTCTTTACATTCTTTTGTTAACTGGGAATTCAGAAATTGTTGGTTTTTTTTTTAACTGAAATTTATCTTTTATGCGCTACTCTATCAATTATTCTTAGCCCCGCACGCAAAAACTCTTCAGAGTAGGGAATGTTTAGATCAGTTTTCCTCATTCTTCATCGTTAATCGACAGAATTAATTTTAACCGATGCACAATGCAAATATATATATATATATATATATATATATATATATATATATATATATATATATATATATCGTTATTATTTTGTCACTAATATATAAAGGGATTTTATCTTAACAGAAACATCATTAAAATAAAACCTTGGAAGTTAAAGATAGTTATTCAAGACTAAATAAAACAATCCTTCAATTTTGACCAGAAATTAAAATAACCGATGCAAGCGAAGATTAATGCTTCTCATTGTCTTCGCAAACAAATTTTCTTTTAATCAAGGAAAAAAAAAGATCTTCTGTCTCTGTCTCAAATGTTTGGGTTCCTTCTTTACAGACATTAATATGTCATTTGTTTTAGGAATCTAAACAATTACAGGATATAAAGAGTTTGTTTTATCTCGTTATTCACGTGCATGATTGTGTGTGTTGTGTGTGTGAATGTGTTTAATTGTTCTTGTACATTTGCCATTCGCTCGTCTCTCTTTCACTGAATCGATATAACGTTTTAACAGCTGACATTTTCAGCCTCGTTTTGGTATCAGATGGGAATTATTTTTCTTGTCTTATTACTCCGCATCCAATATCTTCCAAAT